>OY776112.1:17645593-18108093 GCA_963675035.1 Allygus modestus | reverse complement strand
TTCGACAGTAGAACCATTGTTCTTTGGTCTTCGGTAGCAAACATGTTTCTAACTGCTCTGACGGAGAGTCCCTTTCTCTTGAACTTCAACCAATCATCCATCACAAACACAATAATGGTAAATGATGCAATAGACAGAAATTGTAACATATGAATCCCCTTCAAGAATATCTTTCCATCCTCTTTTAGTTCAAAAATGACTAGGCAAATTCCAGCAGAGGAATAAACAGCGATATCAAACATATACAAAGCCTCCACATAGAAATGTGCCTTGTTTGACTTTAGACGTGCATACTGTGCCATAAAGAACACTTTGCAGTCTTTCTGGAGAACAGAGTGTTGTGAAGTCGAAGGGTCGGAGATCGAGAGTATCGCATCACTTGAAGCGCAAGAGCCGCTAGGACCCGATGTTCCATCTCTTGACACATTACTTTGATCCAATTCAGGAGAAACATCGAGTTTTCTATCTAGAGCTACACTTCCAATTGATTTATATTCTATGTAACGCACCAACAACATGTGGTATAGTACTCCCCAGTACAGCGATACCAGTGGCAAACCCGAGACAACCAGTGCGATGGAAATAATTCCAGTATAATCACCATAATCCCCTTGAAAACTAGCATAACAATCGACAACTGCTGATGTAAGGTACGCTGATATAAAACAAACTTCAAAGATTTTTTGCATCGTAGTCTGGATTAACACATTGTTGCTGTTGTTCAGCCAATCTCCAAGATTCAAAAAGATTTTGTAAACTTCTGTGATTTTTTTGTGATTGAAGACCATTACAATGTATGTTAAGACCACCTTAATCATCCCTGGGACCAGTATAATTATGTAAAAGTCTCTTATTATACTGATTTCTTCCGAGTCTGCGTTAAAAATGCTGATCGGGTAAAGTAAGAGGCCAGCAATTACCCACACTGGGAAGATCACGCGTGTGAACATCGAACCTGATCTTTCCGTGGTAGTTACTGGTACACCTGCCAGTTGGTAGAACATGGCTCCTAGCTTTACTTTGAAAGATTCGCTCCAAGAAAACATTTCTGCCGCTCGTGGTAGTGATGACTTAATAGAGATTATCCGCATCAGGGAATGCTTCAGTCATATGTTGTGCTTCGTCGTCCTGGAGATATTGATACATTTTACTCAGGTCAACTATTTTAGATAAAACAAACAATATAATTTGTGGACAACTACTTATTGAATTACTAGTTGATTCTTTATTGAAATGAAATGACATAAGAATACATAAGTTATAACATAAGAGCTCAACATAAATTGATTGGTAATATATAATTGGTCTAACTTTAATCTAACAAATAACCCATCAATATCTGTATCGTACAGATCCTTTCATTTGAAATCTAGTTTGCACATGTGCATTAGTGACTTTCCCCTTTACGCGTCTTAACAGTCAGCTTACCCGTCTAGACAAATTTTTATCTATTATCTTGAAACAATTCAATAATGCTTGTTGTTAAAATTAAACGAGATAAAATACAACGTACAAAACAGTAATTAAACATAAATGATTCTAATGTTTTTGGTTGCCTTTTATGTATACCGGAGATAAATTTGTTAATACAAGTAAGTACAAGTTTCAGCGAATTTATGTATTTAAGATTAAGGTAACTTTTACTAACCAAATTTTCCTCAAATTAAGCACACACGTGATTGATAATCATAAATAAAAATATACTTGGTGTTTTAAGTATTTCACAATTATTTTTGTTTAATTCATACAGCAGAATGAACCTTTACAAAAATCTCAAGACGTCTTGGATTAATTATTATAATCTTCAACAAAATATAGGGTAATTTGCCATAAAACGAAGTCAATTCAGTACCTTTAAGAAATCTCACAAATACCCATTTATGGAAATATTTTTAAAATATTCCTTTAACTGGCATACGTTTATAAATTGACGATGTTCATTACACGTATATACATTATAGGTTTTGAAGTGTATAAATTTAATAGATTCAAATAATTAAACTATTTTTTTTTTTTTTTTTCATTGTTATGATGTCTAATTTCGTTTTAACAAGAAATATCGGAACGTTAATCTAGAATAAACTGTGAAATTTATTTTATCTTGGGGTTGAGAATTTTTGGAGACAAATTGATTTTCTACAAAGTTAACCATTTTTTCACAGACGTTCGATCCCAATTAAAACTTTTTCTTCCTACCATTAAGTAGTTGGCGTCCTTTTCTGCACCCGGGGTTCTCAGGTGTGTTGACATTTTTACCATGGTAATTGATAATTACATCATTTCCCGTAAGAATAACATGTCAACGTTACAGACCTGTGGGATGGAGATGTTATAGGTTTTAGAAACGGAAATAGGCGTCGCGGTGGTTATATATATATATATATATATATATATATATATATATATATATATATATATATATATATATATATATGAATTACCTACATGCAAAATTTCAGCAAAACTGGTTTAGAGGTTTTTGCGTTAAAACGGAACATATATTATGACATACAGACACAACCTTACTTTTATAATAGTATGGATTACTTGTTTCCAACGCCCTTGTTGGATAAAGTAAAACCCCGACAAGATCTTAAACTCCATTATTTATCACGTGATTGTCTTTCCCGCCACGTATAAATTGCTCGAACAACCTCTGAATAAAACAAATAATTTAAATTTTTAATGTGCTTTTCTTGTGCATTTAAGTTTTTTTTTGTATACCCTTATAGAGAGGTTACCTTGTATAAGAAGCTAAACATACAATCACAGCTGTTTATGTTTATAGATTAAACACATATTATTTATTAAGAAATTAATATCTTAAGATGAATCTATAATAAGCCATAAAAGGGTGGGAATTAACTCGTCAAATGTCAAACTAGTTGTTCTTAAGCTTTTTATTGTATATATTTAACTAAAGTATATAACTATTTTATATATTTCATTTTATCCTTCTTATGAGAATAAATCTACTCAAGTGCAAGTTTAAAAGATTTTATGTATTTGAGATTAAGGAGACTTGTATTCTCTAAATGTTCCTTAAATTATGCATAAACATGGGAGTTAAGCATGAATGTAAAGTTATATGGTGAACGAGGTGGGGCTGTAAATAAGAAAAATGATGTATCTGCAATGGTTTGGTTACAAAATAATAGCGATAACAATTGTACAGCCTCTTTCGTGGTACGTGGCGTGTAGGGGAGATAGTGCGAGAGAGAAGGTGAATACCCCCTCCACCACATTACCTTGATACCAGGAGAGAGCGGTGAGTGAGAGTAGACGGCTGATCCCCTGGGGCTGATAAAGGGTTCATTTATCACAACTATCTCAGTGGTCGGCATATTGACGCGCTTCACCGATCATAAGATGTTTATTTCATGCCAATAGTATATTCCAGTGCAATAATAATATTTCTTAAAGTATATTTTCAACTTGAAGTTATGTTCGAACGCGTTTATTTATTATATAAATATATAAAAGAGGAAGTATGTATGTATGTATGTGTATATATATATATATATATATATATATATACATATGTATGTAGCCTATGGACTCCGAAACCGCTCGACAGATTGTAATGAAACTTTCAGGCATTATTAAGCATTATTCAAGGATGGTTTGTGTGAAGTTTGGTGCTAATCTGTCCAAAGGGCTCCGACCCAGAGGGAATACAAGGGTGCAGTGTCAAGTTTTAGAAATTTAGTGTTTACAAAATTAACAGCTGTAATTTAGTAAACAACTTAATTTGGGCGCAGCAACGCGCGCCGGGAAACTGCTAGTTAATTATATAAGTGAAATTTAAAGATAAATTTTGGATGTCTATTAAGTTGCAGGGTGATGGGAGATGTATTTAATTGACGTTATTGGCCCGAGGGACACTTGAAAAAAAATGTTGTTTTGAAAAATTGCATTTCTCAAGAAAAAAGGACCAACCGTTGCGGAAAGAATAGCATTGAGGACTGCAAAACGTCTGTTCTGTTTATAATTCCACATGTGATTTAAGCGTCTGCATTGTTTGCGTACTAACATTGGTCCGTACTTGTTTTCCTCAACACGTAAACAGTAGACAGATCAGAGAAGGCAGGGCAGAGCCAGGTTAGGGCAATAGCTACTACTAGCCACTAGTTTATTTCTTTTATTACTTTTTCCTCTAACATTAATTCTAATAAACGGTATCAGGAAACTGACACATACTATAAAAATATATGCTATTTACTAAATATAGAATATGAAGTATAGATAAATGTACAGAAAATTGTCTAAAATAGTTGTTTTCAGAAATATCCACCCAAATCCCTTTTTGGGAGGCACTATAGAGTCCGTTGCTACACACAGTGGTTTTGAGAGGGGAAATGCCCCCTTGCCCCCCCAGGGTTAAATAGCAACACATTCCGAACATCATCTGTTGGTCAATGCTAACTTGACCTGCATATCAAATTTTAATGAAATTGATCAGTAAATAAGAGATAAATAGTTATATTTGTATTCCCCATAAGAATAACATTGGACAACGTACTGTGTTTACTGCTAAATGAAAATTTCAATTTTCTCCGTAACTAGCAATCGTAGAATAGTAATTTAAAATACTAATTTATTTATTTTTTTGAGCTATTTTTAATGGTGAATAGTAATCTTTTTTAACATTTATGATTTTTTATAAAAAATCCAAAGAATTGAATTTTGGATGTTTTAAGTCCTGTAATTTCTGAACCCGAATTTTTCAAGAAATGCGGGTGGTGTCATTTTGTTGCAAACCTAAAGTTCTACAAACCACGAAAGTTTAATCAAAATCGTTAGAGCCGTTTTTTGAGAAATTTGGATTTTTCATGTTTTTTGGGGGATAATTACCCTTAAAAATCAAAAATCCAAAAAAATGAAAAAAACGCCCGGAGATATCGTGGATTATTACCTACATACCATATTTCATAAAAATCGGCCCATTGGTTAGGGCTCTAGCTCTGTAAACATCCACACAGACACACACACACACACACACACACACACACACACACACACACACACACACACACACACACACACACACACACAGACAGACATCACGTAAAAACCACTTTTTTGGGTTCAGGGAGCACCAAAACGAATATTTCCACTAACAACTCAAATTCGAAAATTTTTACGAAAACAATACTTTCTCCGTATACTATGTATATGGGGAGAAAGTAAAAACAATACTTTCTCCATATACTATGTATATGGGGAGAAAGTAAAAAGTACGCACAGTAATATAACAAAGTATGTTTTTTTATAAATGAATTACCTTCATTATGAAATAGAAAATGTTGAATATAAAGAACACCACCGTATATATTTTAAAACCATTATTATTTGTTGGGATCGTTAGTTTTTTACTAGGGCATTTTTCAATGTTATATTTTCTTTCATTTTACGATTATGATGTAAATATATTTAGCTTATTAAAAGCTTTAAAATTAAAAGACGATAAATCTTGGAAAATATATAGTAATGTAGCTCAAATAACTTTATCTTACAAATATGTCTTCAAATGAGTGTTTGGATTTTTTTAACCAATTCCTTTATAAATATTTTGGATCAGTTTCCAAATATTTAGCGGGACAGTGATTATTAAGTGGTCGTAATGCTTTTATTTTGTTAGCACCTTTGTTTAATTTGAATCACACAACCCTAAAAAAACGTAATTTAGTGCCCACAAGCAACAAAGTTAATCACACCATGTTAAAATGCATGCATATTTGGAATTAAGTCAGCTTTATCTATACAGGATGACAGCATGATAGAAGTTTAAAAAAAATCATCGACACCTCCTGATGAGTGTATTTTTAAGGGATGTACTAATCCCTTAATACGTAATGAAAACAAGCAGGATACGATTTCACTGAGGGAACTGTTTCAATTAACGAACTTCAATAGTAGAAATTAACTGTGTGTAGTTCCATCAGTCTGCTCAAACCTTTCATTTCTTATTCAAACTAATTCCGTTTAATTTTCTCCCTTACTTTTCAATAAACGTGGATTCAAATTATTAATATTTTACAACATTTATTCCTACAAATGATTTGGTAACAACTATATTTCCTTGTTAGTCTATTGGATGTTTCCTTTAATTCCTAAAATCAGCAGCTAAGATATGGGAAAGATATGGGTTTATATGAAAATCTTTCAAAATTGTTGTATTAAAAATTAAATGTTTTTAAAATTAATTATTGGTCCTAGATTTACATTTGTGGCACTGAAAATTTTTCTGACGTGAAATAACCAGAATGATAGTTTTGAACTTAGTTCTTGGAGTAAAAAGCATTACTGTAAAAATGGCCTAAGAAGCTACAAAGAAAGTGCCAATCGAGCTGGTTGATCATAAATGTACAAAATAACATAGCGTATTTATTTAAATGTGATGTGTTGGGGAGCACGGTGGAGATTAAATACCCCCGTAGCAGCAAACCTGCGTATTCAGTGAATTTCCAGTGCATATATATATATATATATATATATATATATATATATATGTATCTTAAAACCACATAACGCCACATACCAATTTTCATTAATATACATTCATAAATAAACGATTTATGACATTTTAATTATTCTCCATAAGAATAACATGGCGGCTGAGTATGCAGGTTTGCTGAAGCAAGGAACACAAAAAATGGGGTTTTATACAAATATCAATATAACTCATGTAGGTAAAGCCACATACCAAATTTCATTAATTTATTTTCATAATGAATGCAGATAACACGTTACTTATTCTCGACAAGAATAACATGGGGCTGAGTACGCAGGTTTGCTGCTACGGGAGCCTTTGGTAAAAAATTGTTTTTTGAGCAAATATCAATGGTCCACAACCAGATGAAGCCGTATACCAATTCCGTCAGTATACGTTCATAAATAAGCGAGATATAAAATGTTTATTTTCCTCCATAAGAATAACATTAGACAACGTACTGTGTTTAGTACTTTCAATATCTCGGTAACCAATTGACGTAGAGAAATGATCAAAATACCAAATCGTGTGTTTTTTTAAGCTAAATCCAATGGTAAAAACTAAAATTTGACTATTTCCAAAATTATATGTAACAAATTTGAAAACCCCATTTTTGGGGTACAAAACCCCCCAAAATACCCCTTCGGATAGAGCGATCTGGCTGGATTTCGAACTTAAAGTCATAAATGTTGATTTACACGTTTACACCAAATTTCATCAAAATCGGATAATTTGTACGAGAGTTATCGTGCTCACGGACACACACACACACACACACACACACACACACACACACACACACACACACACACACACACACACACACACACACACACATATATATATATATATATATATATATATATACAGTTTCGAACGAATAGTGTTTTTGGGGTCTGGGGACCTCAAAACGAAAAGTTATCAAGGTCCCGGGCCTAGGTCTTACCATGCCGACTACGGTAATAGCTTCTTCCCTATAGGGGGAAATTCGCTAAAATTTGGAAAGTATTTCAATAGTTTTTTTTTATAACACGTACAATAACTCCTCTTAAATAGGCGAGAAATCAAAATTCCCAGTAGTTTGTCACAGCTCTGGAAATTCATTTCAAGTTAAATACTCGAGTCAATTATGACTGCAGTTGTGAAGATGCAAATAATTTGGCGCAGAGTTTGCCCCTTGGATGAGGAACAACGACGCTGATTGCACAACTTTCACAATATTCTGCTTAATGACTTGCAGATAGAGAGGATCAATTTAAAGACGTATCAATAATATTTCAAGTTATGTACGCTTTAGAAATCCTCAATAATTTAAATTTGAAGTTTGTCACCACTTTCTCATTTGTATGTAAATATTATCAAAAAATTAACACATGAAAAACTTTCAAATTTTACTAGCTAGGCCAATTATATAGAAAGAGGATTGACCTGCTAGTAAATTCTATATTTAAAATTCCCAAGCTGCGAGTTAATCAATTAAATATTCTCCATTTTGTAGGTGAATATCTTCACTTTTCTAACTTTAAACGAGCAGCTCCCTCAAATCAAATCATTTATTGTCATCATCAGATCATAAAACCTCGCAAAACGTTGCGGTCAAAACATATGTTTATTTTAATGAATTTAACTGAGAAAGAACACATGTGACATAAACCGAATAACACTCTTCTAGATATGAATAACATGGGCAGATTCCTGAGGCCTAAATCAAAATTCTGGCTCCGACACGACTTTCTACCCAAAATTGCCTTCATATCAAAAATATAATCCTCGACACCCGTCAAATGGTTGTCTTACAATCTGCGTGAACTAAATGTCCCGATTATTTTAATAGATATATAGATAGATGGTGTTTCTTTGTGAAAGTAAGAATTCAAATTGCCAAATACAATATAAACAACTCGTTATTCTAGTTCTACATCTAAAAGCCAAATTAGATTTCAGGTGAAAACACCCAATAAGAAAAATTCAATACTTAATAGTTTGATTCAAGTTGGTCGAGACGAATGCATTGGATAGTTTCCGACATGTTGCGTTGATTGTTTGTAACTCTGCAATCGTTTGCCCTCATTTGACATTTGAGTCAAATCATTTGTACAAAACGTACAAAACTACCAGATTAAAACAAAATTACTTAAAGGAAGACATGACGTACGTAATGTTGTATTTCTATCAGAAACCTATGTCATAAACTGTATTAAAAAGTGCTAAAACTTCGTATTAGCTTCTATAAAATATCTTACAATTAAAAGGGATTCTAAGTTATCTCATTTAGTCAGTTTCACGTTGTTTATTTTCTTATTTTTGAGGCATAGCTCTTGTTACCCGAACTTAGTAGTGGAATGCCTATGTTTAATGGCAATCGTTAATTCCTTAATGCTATATGTCTTAGTCATTTGGTCCCAGGACAACCTTACAACTGGTCTATACCAGTTTTGAGGCTGACATTGGGTACAGCAAATGAAGTTGTCATTACATGTGGTAAGTCTTGTGGCTGTCCGTTATGACAAACTTGCTTTTCACCTTTGGTCCCTCTATTTGTAGCGGCTAGGGACGAAAATTCCGGGTTTGGTCCCCAACCTGAGAATGTATGGTCCCTGGCTGTTGTACATGGATACCCTTTCAGTTGAGTTGGCAAGTTAGAGGGCAGAGCGGGTCCGCCTGTTTGCGCCTGATCACAGCTGTCACAGGAGTACGGGAGTTGGCCCTCTGAAACGTCAATTTGGCTTCCTGTTCCATCCCACCCTTTTTTCTTTCCTGCAATATCCTATCCTTCCGGTAACCTGCGAAAATTCCCCCTTGTGGAAGACGTGCCTAGCAACTATGTTGGGGTTTCCTATTCCAGCAACAATGAATGAATGAATGTATTAGTACTTCAGAACGAACTGTATTGCATACCAGTTATTCATTCGCCAATAATTATTTCTTATATATAAAGTTTGCGTTGTCTTTTATAAAAAATAACCGATGAACTAATATCGCACATAGTCTCTGCTTATAACACTTTAAACACCTAGGGGCACCTTAGTCAGCGTTTTCACATACAGTAGTGAAAACATACCTATCATTTTATTTACCTTGGCCAACCCTTATATTTCCTGGCAGGTTTCTTGGATCATTCTGGACCTGGTTTTGACTTACAACACAGATGAATTTTCTCATTGTAATTAAAGTATGTGCTTGTGAATCTCTTATTAAAATAATGATCAGCAATATTATTTCTTTATGTAATAGTTTGCTTTAAAATACGTTAAGCAATACAGTAGAACAAATTTGTTTACAAATCTCATGATCCTTATTTTTATACGATGCCGGAACGTAGAATGGTAGGCAAAAATAATTTGAGTTAGTCATCCTGTTATTTTACAACTGCAAAGAAAGGTTTTTACAGAAAGGAAACAAGGATGAATTCAGGAAACAATACAAACGAAGTATATAATAAATATAAATTCACTCTAGCAATGAATCTTATACAAAGCAATCATTGAGCTATTCTTTATGATTGGTTTTTAAATAGGGCTAACATCGTTTACGATATGGAAAGCCAAGAATAAACCTATTATACTGAGATATGTGAAATATTACAAATGATTTAATATTATCTCAGTTTCTGATGAGTTAGCCAATTTGTGCAGAAAACTAATTTAACCAATTCAATATCAGAAAATATATTTAACATTCAATATACAACTATAGATAGAAATGAATTAGACCTAATACAAATTCCACATCATAGTATTTGTTTTTATTTGTATTACTTCTAAAATACGTAACTCCTTGAGAAGGTTTTGAAACAAACCTTTTCCTGTTGTTACTCAATGGGACAATCAACTAAAGCCATTTACAATAAATCCGGAGTAAAAAGTAAGTTAAAAGGCTTTCCATGCCATTAGCGAGGAGAGTAAATTGGAAAAGGTTTAAATTGAACTGATAAAAGAGTCAATCGGCTTACTTAAAATGCCATTTGGTACATTACACTGTGATGAATTCAGGTGGTGGGCTAAACTCATTGTCTAACATTTCAAATAGTTCATTTTCGCAATTCGATAAAAGTGGAACTTATTAACAAGTTGTCGTTCATGTTAAAGCCGAATTATCTTTAAAACATTTCAAGACATTGTTAAAATTAATATTTTATACAATTTATAACACTTGCAAAATTAAAGTATTAAGGTATTAAGTTATTAAGGTACAGAATTAATTTATTAAGGTACAATATTAAGTTATTAAGGGACAGTATTAAGTCATTAAGGTCAAACAAAGATCCTTAATAACTTAGTTATTCGTTTAGTCATAACTTAATATCTTAATCTTTTCGCAAGTGTTATACATTTTATAAGATATATTTTGAAGGAATGTCTTGAAATGTTTCCCAAGGAGGACGACATTCTTAATTCACCTTTCTGTTTTTGTTGATAATGTTTGGCACTCCCTTTAAGAACAGGAAACTGTTTCGAACTCCTTAAACATTTGATTTGCCTTATTGAACAAGCGGGATAAAATCTAAACTGCCCAACAAGAATAAGTTAAACTACTGATAGAAGTAAGAAATTATTTGATTTTAGGAACTCGAGTACAATGTATATATATTAGGGAGGCAAACTATATCAGTAAAGTTTTTAAGTGTAGTATATTTAAAAGAGTAGATTTCTTTTCTTTTAATCTCGAATTATTTTCCCATTTAGTCAAGTTCGCCTTTAAACAAACTGAAACCCAACCGAAAAATTATTCAAATCATAAGAAAATATATCTCTAACCTTTGCTGAATAAATATTAATCCTGTAAAATTAAATATTCATTACTCAATAGGACATTACCGTCACTCACCCTTCCAGGGACCACCAGTGTACAGAACCTCTCTGAACCGGTTACAATACAGTTACACTATTTAATTTACCTCGTTTTATGAATGAAATTAATTGAGATCACAATAAGTCCCATTGCGTTCAACCTAAAGAGAATAAATACCCCGTAGCAGCAAACCTGCGTACTCAGCGAATTTCCAATGCATATATATTATGTATCTTAATACCACATAAAGTCATATATCAAGTTTCATCAATATACATTCATAAATAAACGATTTATGACATTTAAATTATTCTCCATAAGAATAACATGGCGGCTGAGTATGCAGGTTTGCTGAAGCAAGGAACATAAAAAATGGGGTTTTATACAAATATCAATATAACTCATGTAGGTAAAGCCACATACCAAATTTCATTAATTTATTTTCATAATAAAGGGAGATAACACGTTACTTATTCTCCATAAGAATAACATGGGCTGAGTATGCAGGTTTGCTGCTACGGGAGCCTTTGGTAAAAATTGTTTTTGTGAGCAAATATCAATGGTCCACAACCAGATGAAGCCGTATACCAAGTTTCGTCAGTATACGTTCACAAATAAGCGAGATATAAAATTTTTATTTTCCTCCATAAGAATAACATTAGACAACGTACTGTGTTTAGCACTTTCAATATCTCGGTACCCAATTGGCGTAGAGAAATGATCAAAATACCAAATTGTGTGTTTTTTTAAGCTGAATCCAATGGGAAAAACTAAAATTTGACTATTTCCAAACTTATATGTAAAACATTCGAAAAGCCCATTTTTGGGGTACAAAACCCCCCCAAAATACTCCTTCAGATAGAGCGATCTGGCTGGTTTTCGAACTTAAAGTCATAAATGTTGCTTTAAAAGCTTATACCAAATTTCATCAAAATCAGATAATTTTTACGAGAGTTATCGTGCTCACGGACACATATATATATATATATATATATATATATATATATATATATTCAGTTTCAAACGAATGGTGTTTTTGGGGTCTGGGGACCTCAAAACTAAAAGTTATCATGGTCCCGGGCCTAGGTCTTACCATACCGACTACGGTAATAGCTTCTTCCCTATAGGGGAAATTCGCTAAAACGAATTTTCTTTATAATAATTAAATATTACGCTCACTTATGCTCAGCTGAGAATTGAAGGAACACAGGGTTAATAATTAATAATCTCTCCATGTTTAATATTATATACCCCCGTAGCAGCAAACCTGCGTACTCAGCGAATTTCCAATGCATATATATGTATCTTAATACCACATAAAGGCACATACCAAGTTTCATCAGTATACATTCATAAATAAACGATTTATGACATTTTAATTATTCTCCATAAGAATAACATGGTAGCTGAGTATGCAGGTTTGCTGAAGCAAGGAAGACAACAAATTGGGTTTTATACAAATATCAATATAACTCATGTAGGTAAAGCCACATACCAAATTTAATTTATTTATTTTCATAATGAAGGCAGATAACACGTTACTTATTCTCCATAAGAATAACATGGGGCTGAGTATGCAGGTTTGCTGCTACGGGAGCCTTGGGTAAAAAATTGTTTTTTTGAGCAAATATCAATGGTCCACAACTAGATGAAGCCGTATACCAAGTTTCGTCAGTATACGTTCATAAATAAGCGAGATATAAAATTTTTATTTTCCTCCATAAGAATAACATTAGACAACGTACTGTGTTTAGCACTTTCAATATCTCGGTAACCAATTGACGTAGAGAAATGATCAAAATACCAAATTGTTTGTTTTTTTAAGCTGAATCAAATGGGAAAAAATAAAATTTGACTATTTCCAAAATTATATGTAAAAAATTCGAAAAACCCATTTTTGGGGTACAAAACCCCCCCAAAATACCCCTTCGGATAGAGCGATCTGGCTGGTTTTCGAACTTAAAGTCATAAATGTTGCTTTACACGTTTATACCAAATTTCTTCAAAATCGGATAATTTTTACGAGAGTTATCGTGCTCACGGACACATATATATATATATATATATAGATATATATATATATATATACAGTATCGAACGAATGGTGTTTTTGGGGTCTGGGGACCTCAAAACGAAAAGTTATCATGGTCCCGGGCCTAGGTCTTACCATGCCGACTACGGTAATAGCTTCTTCCCTATAGGGGAAATTCGCTAATAAGCTATAATTATGCGAACCGACAAACATATTGATGTTTTTTTCTAAAATTGAGTCTCCCATTCTAAAAATGCAATACACGACAAGCAATATTTTATATTCCATCCTGACCGCATATTTAATAGTTCTTTGCAGAGATTTATTGTTAACTAATAACATACAAGCAGGTAAGATCATTGAACCAGCCACAGCGGTTCCCAGCTTATTGTCCCCTGCAACATATTTTTAACTAGTGTTGAACTATTACTTACAAATACCATAAAACCGCATTACAAATGAATATTCCTTATTAGCTACTGGCGGTTATGGATTTACTTAACTTACACGTTTAAAAATAAGAACATTTTATCTGCTTTTATTCGTAAAACACGTTTAGTTTCAATCACCTATTGCCAATAATACGTTAAGCATAATACATCAAGTACATATTAAAATGCTTCCATCTAAGGTGAGATAAGCTTCTAGCAGCAGCAGTTCATGAGAAGATTGTACTGGCGGCAGAGCTCCGCGTTGACTTCAGGGCAAGGTACGGAGGGGCAGTCTATGCCGACATGGTCTGGAACAGAAGTGAAACCGAATATAATTTACTTGAATTTCAACCCATAAATAATTTGTAAATTTGTCTGGATCCAACCCCGACTTTCACCCTGTATACTTAAAATAAAGAAGTAACAGTTGTCTTCAAATCTATTTTTCTCAGTGTGTAGGCCAACAGATCGAAAAAGCTGAAGATTCCACAAGTTTTAAAAATGTAACCAGTTATGCTAGAACCAGTTATCATATTGAAACTTGTTGCATATATCTTCCCCGTATCTAGTAGTCTTATAGGTTTGTCCCAGACCAAATAAATTTTACTACAAAAATATAAAATTGAGGGAAACACCTTTTTTGTATTTGTATTAGTATAGGTGTTTCTTTTTAGATATACTCACTGACACTGAGACAAATATTATAATAATACTGAAATAAGGTAACCACAGTACAACTATTTTGTTGATTGAATATTTTCAGTTGTCAAAAATATTAGTAGTCTATATCTCTTAAACGGGAAATTTGCTTTTATGATTCCGTCTCTATAAATAAAAGCATAGGTTTTGTTTGAATGATCAGCAAAAATTATCAGCCCAGTTTACAGTTAATAAATATCTGAATTCAATGTTTAAAACTTAATTTCCAAAAGTTAGTACATACTTCAAAAATTAACTTACATAACCATCAACCAATTACACTATTACAGATCTAAGCGCTAACACGACAAAAATATTTCCTATGTTAAATACCATGAACATTGAATACACATTTTCAAAAAATATATTTCTAGATTAGTTTACACATCTTTAATCTACCTTCTCACTCACCCCGACTCTGCCGACAGCCGCAGCAGAAGCCCAACACTATGGGGGGCAGCAGGCGACAGTCGGCTAGGGGACAGTGGGGCCACTCCCCGCACTGCTCATTGATGTAATACTCCACGTTCTTGAATTGGACAGCTGAAATAATTAATGTTTTAGAAAATATTCTACAACATTTTATCGTAACTGATGTATCGGAATTGTCTTTTTTACGCTTTTGTCAATGACAATTGTTAACTGGTTGTTCAGAGATTTTTGTGGCCCTTCGAATACCACCTACAAAGCACAATCTGATATCAAACAAACGGTATCAGGAAACTGACACATACTTTCTCCCTTTTAGCCCAACTGAATAAATTATTTGTTATTTAATAAATATAGAATACAAAGCACTGTCGGATGTACAGAAAATCTTGTAAACAAGTTTTTTTCAAAAACATCCAACCAAATCCCTGTTTTTGAGGCACTACAGAGATTCAAATTCATGATTGAGTTTTGTTCTCTTAATAGATAGGAGAACGAAATATTGTTTGAATAACTTAAACGAGTTCGCACGCAGCACGAGGGAAGTGAATTTCTACATAAAGACTATAAAAACTCAAAATCAGTCAAAAACATGCATTTATGCCAATTTTTGATTCAAATCTGAAAACATTGATTTTTTTCGCTGTTCTGATGCTCCTGGTTCTATTTACCTGCAATACTGGGAATACAATTATAAGGTTAGGAGAAGGTCCAGTCAGGCTTTAAAGTAGGTGTGAGGTTCTTGGGGATCATAAAAGTACACCAACAAATGAATAAAAGGCTTTTCTAATGTAAAACCCCCATAAGGCAACGTACTGTGTTTGGTCGATACACATGTTTCTTAATAACTCGGTAAATATTTATGTTAGAATGACGAGAGAGGACTTAACAGTTTCGCCACACTAATTCCCATCTTTTTACATGCATTAATTTCACACCCGGGGCTTTTCTGACCCATTTGGGCCCAAAAACTCGAAATTTGAAAGATAAATCCTCAAAAAAGGGGTTTAGAGTTTTCCGATTGTTTTGCCCAACGAACTCGTCCGACTGATTATAGAAAAGAATGTCCCTACAAAATTGGAAGTAAATCGGACAATTCGACCGCTATATATATATATATATATATATATATATATATATATATATAAACCCAAAAACGTGTTCAGGGGGTTAATTTAGGAACTTCTATGGTGGTCCCGGGCTTAAGTTTCACCATGCGGGTCATGCTAATAGTTCACTTTCCATAGGAAATTCACTAACAATTACATAGTAAAATCAGCATATACGGTTCATTACAGTGTGTATACTATACATACTAAAATATAATACTAGAAGTTTAAGATTGTTAAATAATCCGCAACCAATTGTCCAGTTAAAACCTTTGGAAATTTAAATGTTAAAATTTCTCCAAATGAGAATTGTGAAATGTAACGTCTGCAAGTAAGATTAATTGGCATTATTCCGTTACAATTTATAATCGAATTATTATAATTTTAGTAAGGAATTGCCCAGGATTATGAACACACAGCATGATAAATCATATTAATTTCAACATAATTGTATAGCAACCTTTGAGGAAAAGCTACAAGATATTGAAGAAAACATCTTAGGTAAAATCTAGATAGATACTTATCTAACTCAAAACCAACTTTGTCATAAACTCAATAGTGGCTTTCATACAGTAGTAAGAATTAAACAAATTAGCAGCGCCCAAGCTTACCACTATCGTTGATTTCCATTTGAGATACGGCCTAATATTCTGAGGAGGAACGACCATATACAATTTTCAAAGGGTGTTTGTTATTCAAAAGATGGCAATTAGAACTTTACAAGGATTAGGACCACTGGTCATGGTATGGCCTTCAGGGAACTGGGAACACTCTACATGGTTTTATCACTCTACATTCAAGAAACAATCCCCTGTATAATAAGGGCAGATCAAACAAGAACAGTGATGAACATCCCTACAACACCAGACACAGAGAAACTTATTTCTTCATTAATACCATGATTAAAATAAACGGTATCAGGAAACTGGCACATACTTTCTCCCTTTTAGCCCAACTTTAATGAATAAATTACTTTTTATTTACTGAATGTATAATACAAAGTGCGGTCGAATATACAGAAAATCATGTAAACAAAATGTTTTCAAAAATATCCACCCAAATCCCTGTTAAGGAGGCACTACAAAATCCATCGCTACACACGTGGTTTTAAGAGGGGAAATGCCACCTATTCCCCCCAGGGTTATTAAGGGGCAACATATTTCGAATTTCCTCTGTTGGTCAATGCTAATTTGACAAGCATATCAATTTAAACGAAATTGATCAGTAAATAAGAGAGAAATAGTAGTTATTGTGTTCCCCATAAGAATAACATTGGACAACGTACTGCGTTTACCGCAAATTGAAAATTTAAATTTTGCTCCGCAACCAGTAATCGTAGAATAGTAATTCAAGATACTAAATTATTTAGTTTTTGAGCTCTTTTTAATGGTGAATAGTAATATTTATTATATTGTGTTTTTCAATGAAAAATCAAAAAAACTGAATTTTTGATATTTTAAGTCTTGTAATTTCTGAACCTGAATTTGTACAGAAATTCGGGTGGTGTCATTTTTTTGGAGAACTAAATTTTTACAAACTAAAGTTTAATCAAAATCGTTAGAGCCGTTTTTGAGAAATTTTGATTTTTCATGTTATTTGGCGGTTTTTGAGGGATAATTGCCCTTAAAAATCAAAAATTATAAAAAATGAAAAAAACACCTGGAGATATCGTAGATTAGTACCTACATACCAAATTTCATAAAATCGGACCATTGGTTAGGGCTCTAGCTCTGTACACATCCACACAGACAGACAACACATAGACATCAAGTAAAAATCACTTTTGTGGGTTCAGGGAGCACCAAAACGAATATTTCCACTAACAACTCAAATTCGAAAATGTTGACGAAAACAATACTTTCTCCATATACTAAGTATAAAGGGAGAAAGTAAAAAACCTTACATGTAGAATTCATTCTTCAACTTCCTGCAACAGCCCTAGAAAGCTTCCTGAAAAGAACTTCAAAACTTCTTTATAAAACTGGCTGCTTTCTGGGCTTGTCCTGTGGAGGGTTTTTACCATATAGCCAACAAACACTAACCAATACACAATTGTAATACTAACACATTTATATTTTGGAACTAACACAAAAAATAAATTCAAATCCATCGCTATTATGAGTTTCAAAATACAACCAACACATTATTGAAATTCGCTCTTTTCTCTATAAATATGTGTAATAACGATTTTAATTCGTTTTATAACGTTGTTGCATCACCTGGAATCACTAATTATAAGTTATATGTATTGCTAACATACTCCTGTATATGTCACTCATACACGCTACACACGAATCAAACATAAATGTATAGCCTACTAGGCCATACGGTTATTCTTCTATAAAACGTTATCGATACATACAAATGTTGATACGTTGATTGCTCTGGATAACCAGATGAAGCTCTCATGATGCAAATAAAATACTTTTATTATACAATAACTGTGAAAACCAGGACTTTTCTCACTCTAAAAAAATAGTTTAACAAATATAACTAAGCACTTTTCGATTCAGTTCTTCAAAATCACTAAACAACTTTAAATTACCAGGAACATAGCTAGCCTCGGAGATTTCCAGTGCGAATGCACCGAAACACAACACAACAAACAGCATCACTGACACAGTAGCGTGCAGTCTAACAACAGCCAACAGCGGCGGCTAAGGTGCGCCAACAGATGGTTACCATAAGTGAGAGGAATCACCTGGTCGTGGTGATAACGACCAGAATGATTAAATTGTTTTTGCAATGATTGCCAAATGTTACATGTTTCATATTCATTGTTACAGTTTTGATATTACATTGTTCTAGAACATAACTGCATTGATTAAGAATACAACTCACCCGGGATTAATGTTAATGAAATTATAATCAATTTAGGGAATCAAACTTCATATGTTTGAAATTAGGACTTTGAATATTAGTGGGAAAAAGCAAAAGGACAGAACTATGTGTCTTATGGATTACCTTTATCTCAAATTAACTAGCTTGAATACAGTAGTACTTTGTCTTTGACCTGGGAATAAAATAGTCATGTTGGCTGCATTCTATGATCCACCTTTGAACTAGTTTGAGTAATCAACTATGAGCATCTGTTTACGTTATAATTATGTAAAACGAGTTCGCACGCAGCACGCTGACGTGAGGGAAGTGAATTTCTACATTCAAAACTTTTACATCTCAAAATCAGTGTAAAACAAACATTTATTCAAATTTTAATTAAAATCTGAAAACATGATGTTTTTGCTGTTCTGATGCTCCTGGTTTCATTTACCTGCAATGCTGGGAATACAATTTTGCACATTATAAGGTTTTGAGAGGGTCCAATCAGGCCTGAAAGTAGGCGTGAGGTTGCTGGGGATGATAAAAGTAAACCAACAAATGTATAACAGGCTTTTATAATGTAAACAACCCATAAGACAACGTAGTATGTTTGGTCAATATACACTTTATTAACTCGGTAAATATTTATGCTAGAATGACGAGAGCAGGCTTAAAACTTTCACCTCACTAATTCCCATCTTTTCACATGCAATAATTTTACATCCGGGGCTTTATTTTGCCCTTTTTGGGCCCAAAAACTCGAAATTTGTAAGATTAATCCCCAAAAAACGAGTTTAGTGTTTTCCGATTGTTTTGCCCAACGAACTTGTTCAACTGATAATAGAAAGGAACGTCCCTACCAAATTTGAAGTAAATCGGACTAAAAATCCGACCACTAGAGTGCAAACACACACACACACACACACACACACACACACACACACACACACACACACACACACACACACACACATACACACACACATATATACAATTTTGAACGACCCCCCAAATCGTGCTGTTCAGGGGGTCACATTAGGAACTTTTATGGTGGTCCCGGGCTTAAGTTTCACCGTGCGGGTCATGTTAATAGTTCACTTTCCATAGGAAATTCACTAATAAAATGAACTAGTATGACCTAACGAGATTAATTCATCTAGAGGTCTGGGATAAAAATGTAAAGCCTCGCTGGATATTATTTTTGTAAACAAACAATTTGTTGAGAATAATGGTTTACAGGAAACATATGATCTAAAAAATGTTTGACATAAATGTTCTATTTTTAAAAGATTTGTTGTATTAATTATATATATATATAAATATATATATATATATATATACATATTAATAGATAAATATTTAAATTATTCACCCTTAATAGCCAATAAATGTATCGAGAATAACAAATAATTACCATTCCAGGTCAAACTATTTTGAAAACATTTTCAATGGTGCGACCAAGTTTTAAAAGCTAATGTAATGAACATATTTAACAAGTATAAAACAAAAGATTTAAAAATAATTTCCAAGTCGCCGTCTGAAGCTAGTTTAGAAATCACCAACATACAAAGGAAATTAACTTTTAATAAACTACTTCCAAGATATAAAACTTAATTAACTCTAGCTCTTTTAAAAGCAGCCTTGCCGATTTTCTGCTAAGCAAAACATTGCAGTGTAACGAATAAAATTTATAATTTATATAATAATTTGTAATGAATTTAAATTTTAACCAACGATTTTAATTGTGAGCATTAATTGCGTTTTTAAACTTAATCGGAATTTTATTTTCAATCAATAACTTTTAATTTTGTTTGCATAACAATATTGAATAATCAGTTATAATTAATAATGCAATTGACCTTACGATGTTACCTGTTTTGTAGCAGTGCTAACGTTGCTGGTCGCTAACGATTCTATGACAGATTACTAATTCATTTCAGAAAATGGTCAACATTCAAAACAGTGCTCAAGGTGATGGACTATATAGTCAATACGTTTTATGTTAAAACACTTCATTCAAAGTTATAAACACTGTATTTTATGTTATAACAAAAGAACCGTCAGTCTTTTTTTGTATCTTTTATCGCCACACGTTAAAACAGAGCAGAAGTTAAATTCATGTAATTAGCGAATTTCCCCTATAGGGAAGAAGCTATTACCGTAGGTGGCATGGTAAGACTTAAGCCCGAGACCATGATAACTTTTCGTTTTGAGGTCCCCAGATGCCAAAAACACTATTCGTTCAAATTTATATATATTATATATATGTCTATATATATATATATATATATATGTGTGTGTGTGTGTGTGTGTCCGTTACCGCGATAACTTTTGAAAGAAAAACCCTATTTTGATTAAATTTGGCACAAATGTGGAGAGTACCATTTATGACTTAAGTTCGAAAACCAAATCGATCGCACTATGGGAAGGGGGTTTTATGGGGGTTTACAATTTTCCAAAAATCTTTTTTTTGCAAATTTGACACCAAAATGTTAAAAACACTCGATTTTGGTTATAGCCATTTTATAGAGCTTAAGAAAACAAATAATTTAGTATTTTTAATCATTAACCTAGGTTAAGTGGTTGCGGAGAAAATCCAAAGAAACGTGTCCCATGTTAATCTTATGGGAAAAAGGTTTTTAGATTTTCTCAGATAGTTTTACTAAAAACTTCACATTTCTGTTTATTAATGTGTTTAGCTCAACAAAACAAACATTTTGGTGTGTTAATCGTTGTTCTACGTCCAACCGTTGCAGAGATATTCAAAGAGCTAAACACAGTACGTTGTCGCATGTTATCCTTATGGAGAATAAATAAAATTCTATATCTCGATTATTTATGAATGTATATTGATGAAACTTGGTATGTGGCTTCAACTAGTTGTGGTATATTGATATTAGCACAAAAAACAAGTTTTTTTTATAGTCCCCGTAGCAGCAAACCTGCATACTCGGCCCCCATGTTATTCATATGGAGAATAAGTAAAGATGTACATCTCCTTTAATTATGAACCTACATTAAGAGAACTTGGTATGTAGCTTCACCTGGTTGTATTGATAATTGTATAAAAAACACATCACTTTTCTTCCTCGTTGCAGCAAACCTGCGTCCTCAACCCTAATGTTATTCTTATGGAGAATAAATAAAATGTTATATATCACTTATTTATGTATGTATTTTTGTGAAACTTGGTACGTAGCTCTATGTCGTAGTGAGTCACATATATATGCATTGTAAATTTGGTGAGTACGCGGGTTTGCTGTGACGGGGGTATTTTACATTTCTTGCATTAAAAGGGATGTCAAATTACTATTTTAAGTGCCATAATGTTCTCTAAAGTAAAATCATATAATAAATACAGAAAATAGAATATATACACCAGCTATTTATGTGTAACCATTTTTCTTGCGAAATATATCTTCTTTTTTTGTCTACTAATATAACTCAGTACACAAGTCATTAATAGCCATACACATATTAAGTAGCGCAAGTTTTTGTCATTTCAAACCCCCTCTTCCACATAACATACCGTAGCATTTGAGAACGTAATATGTGTTTTGTTACGTAAACATAATTTTAAAAGCCTGAATAGTGATAATGTGTGGATGTAAACGAAATAGTACTTTAATTATGTATTGTTTTTATTAGACAAAAAAAAGTTGGTTATAATGTTCTTATTAAAATGGTGTGGTAATAAAAACAAACGTGGTCCTTTTATGAAAATATTTGATTTGGTGATAACCTTGTAATGTACAAAGATCTAAAACATTAAACCGTAAATTATATCTATCATAGATTAAAAACCACCTTTAATAACAAATTAAACAATAAACCACATTTAGTACATATTAAGTATTAAAAAGTATTAATATCAGACAGTAAAACTTAAATCTATATTTATTTGCATTATATTGAAAATGTGTGAGTTACCTAACGCAGAGCCAGACCCCCCCCCCTCAAAAACAAAAACTCAGAGTAACACTACAATGTCCCTCCCCTACCTTAGGTGCGTTAAGTAATATGTGTATGACACTAACAATATATTTTTGTTAAGCCTTACAAATTATTAATGAAACGGTTAACATCATCATCATCATCATCATCATCATCATCATCATCATACCTCTCCATCAGGATTAGGCAGACTGATCCAGATTACAATAATCCCTATAAGGTACCACTCCTAATCCCGTTTTCGTTCTATGGTAAAGTCCTGCAGTTGGATTGACGTTAGTAATTCTTCAAAATATAGTTTTTTTATTTAACCGAAATTATTTGTCAAAAATGTGAAAATAAGATTCGACACTGCACGTGAGTTCGTATCACGTGCTTGTTTAATATTTCACAGGGCCAGCGTTCTGTCAACACTCTCCCTCTCCCCCATCATTTCTCTCTCACTCTCCCCCCTCCCCTTTCCCTCCCACTCCCTGACGGCACACCTGACTACGTGTTGGGACTTGCAGTCATTTGTCATTAGTAACAGAGTTCTCAACTCGCACAGAACATTTGTACGTTTCGTTCGTTTGCAGTTTATAACAAAGTCGGGTTTAAATTTATCCTTTATAATATTAAAGAAGTGTCCTTTTTAAGGATGATAAGTTCGTAATTTTAAATTGTTTTTGTTACCCGGTAAGCAAATATTCGCAGTTTTATTAGTGAATTTCCTTTGGAAAGTGAACTATTAGCATGACCCGCACGGAGAAACCACCATAGAAGTTTCGAACGTGACCCCCTGAACACGTTTTGGGGGGGTCGTTCAAAATTTTATATATGTGTGTGTGTGTGTGTGTGTGTGTGTGTGTGTGTGTGTGTGTGTGTGTGTGTGTGTGTGTGTGTGTGCACTCTAGCGGTCACATTTTTTGTCCGATTTACTTCAAATTTGGTAGGGACGTTCCTTTCTATAATCTGTTGGACAAGTTCATTGGGCAAAACAATCGGAAAACTCTAAACCCATTTTTTGGGGGATTAATCTTTCAAATTTCGAGTTTTTGGGCCCAAAAAGGGTCAGAAAAGCCCCAGATGTAAACTTAATGCATGTAAAAAGATCGGAACTAGAGAGGCGAAAGTCTTAAGCCCTCTCTCGTCATTCTAGCATACATATTTACCGAGTTATTAAAGAAAATGTGTATTGACCAAACGCAGTACGTTGTCTTATGGGGGTTTTACATTAGAAAAGCCTGTTATTCATTTGTTGGTGTACTTTTAACATCTCCAGCAACCTCACGCCTGCTTTAAAGCCTGACTGGACCTTCTCCTAACCTTATAATGCACAAAATTGTATTCCCAGCATTGCAGGTAAATGAAATCAGGAGCATCAGAACAGCCAAAAAATCAATGTTTTCAGATTTCAATAGAAATTTGACATATGTATGTTTTTACACTGATTTTGAGTTTAAAAAGTTTTTATGCGGAAATTCACTTCCCTCACGTCAGCGTGCTGCGTGCAAACTCGTTTCTATTTGGGCTTGACTCGGTAAGCACAATCGTTTATAAAGATATAGGCTACTAACTATAACAATGTTAAAGGTTTCTTAATATCGATACTATGAAATAGTCTGATGAGACTCGTTAAAGTAATACAATTGAACTATACAGTTGTTATTTTACGATGATTCATTTCTTTTTTTTATAGTTTATTGATTATTATTTGGAAATTTCAGCTCTCTAAATCTAGTACTTTGCATACATTATTGGTATTAAAAACAAATTATTGGTATTAAATATTGGTAATTTAAAGCTAATTGGGGTTTGTGAATCATCCACTTTCAATAATATAGAGTCCAACCCCTTAAGCATGTTTAAACTACCTTCTTTGGTATTTGGTAACGGATTTAGCCCTTGGATTATTTACGATAGTCCATTCAAATTTTTATCATTTTTTACTAGTTAAAATTAATATTTTGAATTTAGATGTGGTTTATTTACACCTACACTACAAACAATAATTGTATTTTAAATGTTTTATTTCCTCTTTAGAAAAGTCCGAAGCTTTTACTTAACAAACTTACGTAGGCTTTATAATTATAAGTAATAATATTAAGCATTGTATGAATAGTATGAGTATACTTTGTGTGGGGGGTAAAGACGTAGGTTAGGCCTAGGCCTTGGTAATATTTAGGCTAACCTTCAAATATAGGCTAATGGCTAAGGACTAAAGATTACAAGTGAGAATCTGGGTGTAATACATTTTAATATGCCAGTAAACCTATTAAACGTCAATACATCACGCATTAATTACAGGCTAAATCAAGCTATCTCTGTTCAGCAAGAGGAATTTTTCTCCCAACCTAACCTAACCCTTCCCTTCCTCGGCAGCCTAAGGCTATGGATAGAAGCTGACGAACCCCATACCCAATGATAGGTCTACGGGGGAACTTCAAGACAGTAAGAAACATGATAATCATAAATATCTCAAGCCACTTGGTACTTAAATTGTGGTTTTGAGGCATTAACAGTGTAACTGAAGCTTTATATATAGTTCGAGACAAGACTCCTGATAACATCCGTTATCACCCTTATGTCAACATAAACAATGTACACAACATGCAGCACGCAGTTCGAGGGCATACATTTTTTTATAGAGATTATTGAGAGAAATATTATAAAACTTTTAGGATATGTTTGATTTATGAAACCACTAGCAGACTAGTTGTGGCTCCGCCCGCGTAAGCTATGGCAGTTGTGTGTGCTGCATTCTGTGGGTAGCCCGTAGAAATACTACTAATTAAGATCAGCTGTTTGTATTTTAGCCAGCTCAAAGAAATGAATGTCCATAAGGAATATATGGTAATTTTGAAGCCCCATAGGGCAAAGCCCTATAGTTGAATCGGTATTAAAACACTTTAACTTTCCTATTTTATACTTAAAGAATCAATGTACCAAATTTCACAACTCTAGCATGCCAGGAGGTTGGAGAATTAGTGATGAGTAAGTGAGGGCTTTGGTTTTTATATATTAAAAAGATTAAGGCTTACGGCTAAAAGGCTTTAGTCTTAAGGTACTCGGTAAAACGTTATTCCCTATAGCCAACGTTCATTTTCACACACACGGTTGTTGTTTTAGGGCAGGTATTAATTTACTCCCAATATTAATATATTTATAATCAAATAGAAGTCATAATATTCAGTATTTATTCACCTTAGATAACAATATCATATTGTTTCCACCGTTATTACTGTATTAGATTTTAACAACTTAACCCTTTCAGTGCTATGGACCGATATATCGTCTTTTGAATCTGTTATCAATAAACACTGTTACTGCTTCATAAGCGATTGTACTGTTAGGCGCTCAGTCTGCAGTCTGAGTCTGACATGAGGTGAAACCTGGTAGACACGAACTGAACTAGCTCGTCCAGCGCCTGTCTCTATAATACCAACTGATCCACTGCAGCTGCTAGTCTGATCAGTGGCTATGCGGTCCAAGGCGTTACCTTCCCGGCCGGGGGTAACACTTGGATCGAGGATTCGAATCCCGTCACAGTCGTTGTTTTTAGTGAATTTCCTTTGGAAAGTGAACTATTAGCATGACCCGCACGGTGAAACTTAAGCCCGGGACCACCATAGAAGTTCCTAACGTGACCCCCTGAACACGTTTTTGGGGGTCGTTCAAAATTGTATATATATATATATATATATATATATATGTATATATATACATATATATATATATATATATATATATATATATATATATATATATATATATGTGTATGCACTCTAGCGGTCACATTTTTTGTCCGATTTACTTCAAATTTGGTAGGGACGTTCCTTTCTATAATCTGTTGGACAAGTTCGTTGGGCAAAACAATCGGAAAACTCTAAACAATTTTTTTGGGGATTAATATTTCAAATTTCGAGTTTTTGGGTCCAAAAAGGGTCATAAAAGCTCCAGATATAAAATTAATGCATTTAAAAAGATGGGAATTAGGAAGGCGAAAGTTTTAAGCCCTCTCCCGTCATTCTAGCATAAATATTTACCGAGTTATTAAAGAAAATGTGTATCGGGTAAACACAGTACGTTGTCTTATGGGGGTTTTACACTAGAAAAGCCTGTTATTCCTTTGTTAGACTACTTTTATTATCCCCAGCAACCTCACGCCTACTTTCAAGCCTGTCTGGACCTTCTCCTAACCTTATAATGTGCAAAATTGTATTCCCAGCTTTGCAAGTAAAAGAAACCAGGAGTATCAGAACAGCCAAAAAATCAATGTTTTCAGATTTCAATAAAAATTGGACAAATGTATGTTTTTACACTTAATTGAGTTTTACAAGTTTTTATGTGGAAATTCACTTCCCTCACGTCAGCGTGCTGCGTGCGAACTCGTTTTTTTTGTGCAACTCATGGAGAGTTCACCTGTCTGTGGCGGAGTTAAAGGGGAGGGCGGACCATAAGCAAACAATGGGACGGCTTTTTATTAATTTTAACTGTTCAGGCGTTCGATATATTTAAAAAATCAACAAAACATCACGGATTCAACTACTCCTTTCAGAAGCTTAGCACTCAAAGGGTTAAAAGAAATTTGGAATTACAATTACTGTAATACATGTGTAAAGGTCAGTCTTGCCCAAGATATTTAAGTTTGTTCCAAACAGTAGTGGCACTCGATTAAAGATATACGATAAAAGAAATGTGTACTATTTAAGAAAGTTTAAAGAGGGGATTCCAGTCCTCGCGTCTACTTGCTTTTCTCGTAAGACCAACGTCACTTTCAAAGCCTGGTTAACATCCTCAACTGATTATGTGGAATCGATGATTTATGGTTAATTTATAAGAGCAAAAACAATATCTAGCGACATCCGTAAGCAGGATTACAATATTACAAATAGTTCACCAAAAATAAAACATGTTTAATAAGTTGAAAAATTATTATATGTGATGTTGAGATTTTGCTATTTAAAATCGCCAGGTATTTTTAGTGAATTACCTATGGTAAAGTGAACTATTAGCATGACCCGCACAGTGAAACTTAAGCCCGGGACCACCATAGAAGTTCCTAACATGACCCCCTGAACACGTTTTGGGGTGTCGTTAAAAAAAATATATATATATATATATGTATATCTATATATATATGTATATATATATATATGTATATATTTATATATATGTATATATATATGTGTGTGTGTGTGTGTGTGTGTGTGTGTGTGTGTGTGTGTGTGTGTGTGTGTGTGTGTGTGTGTATGCACTCTGGTGGTCGCATTTTTTGTCCGACTTACTTAAAATTTGGTAGGGATATTCCTTTCTATAATCAGGTGGACAAGTTCGTTGGGCAAAACAATCAGAAAACTCTAACTCCCTTTTTTGGGGAGTATTCTTTCAAATTTTGAGTTTTTGAGCCCAAAAAGGGTCAGAAAAGTCCTGGAAGTAAAATTACTGCTTGTGTTAAGATGGGAATTAGTGAAGTGAAAGTTTTAAGCCTTATCTCGTCATTATAGTATAGCATAACGATTTACCGAGTTATTAAAGAAAATGTATCTCGGCTAAACACAGTACGTTGTCTTATGGGGTTTTTACATTATAAAAGCATGATATTCATTTTTTGGTGTATGTATCATCCCCAGCAACCTCGCGACTACTTTCAAGCCTGACTGGACCTTCTCTTAACCTTATCATGTGCAAAATTGTATTCCTAGCATTGCAGATAAATGAAACCAGGAGCATCAGAACAGCCAAAAAATCAATGTTTTCAGATTTCAATAAAATTGGAAAAATGTATGTTTTTACACTGGTTTTGAGTTTTAAAAGTTTTGTTTGTGGAAATTCACGTCCCTCACGCCAGCGTGCTGCGTGCGAACTCGTTTCTCTTTAAAATGACCGGATAGTGGACAATCCGTCGTGGAGAGCCTTACGGTGGAAGCAGACAGAAATGCATAAGGTTTCGTGACTTTCCCTCTTAAATCACTTTTCAGAGAGATTTTCACCCTAGCCTAGAGGCGTATGGTATACTTACTTCTAAATATGTCTGTTTGTGCAATATTTTCTCTGTAGTGAGTTAATTTACCTGGAATAATAAAGGAAGTAAATTGCACGCAAATACTTGTATATTTGTATGCTCAAGTAAAAATGTTTCAATTTCATTTAGACAAGCCACCATACAACATGTTAACAAATGCTCTTATTCATGATTAAGGCCTGCACATTGCTGCACACTGCTATTGCAAACTAGCACACCAGCAGACAGGTTATATTATGTCATTAATTTAAATTATTTATAATATGTTAAAAACATATCAACCACTTAATTTTGTTGAAGAGACTTTTCTTTTGATTTGGGTAAATGTGAAAACAAGTGTATTTCAGAGTGATAACTATTTTGCTCTCGTGAAAGGCAAAATCACTCATAGAGTCATAGTGTATAAATAATATAATACTAAATACTATTAAATATAGTACTTGTTTTAGCGAATTTCCCCTATAGGGAAGAAGCTATTACCGTAGTCGGCATGGTAAGACCTAGGCCCGGGACCATGATAACTTTTCGTTTTGAGGTCCCCAGACCTCATTATATATATGTGTGTATCCGTGGGTGCGATAACTCTCGTAAAAAAGGTCCGATTTTGATGAAATTTGGTATAAACGTGTAAAGCAACATTTATGACTTTAAGTTCGAAAACCAGCCATATCGCTCTACGTTAAGGGGTATTTTGGGGGGTTTTGTACCCCAAAAATGGGTTTTTTGAGCTTTTTACATATAATTTTTGAAAAAGTCAAACTTTAGTTTTTACCATTGGATTCAGCTTTAAAAACACACAATTTTGTATTTTGATCATTCCTCTACGTCAATCGGTTACCGAGATATTGAAAGTGCTAAACACAGTACGTTGTCTAATGTTATTCTTATGGAGAATAAGAACAAAATTATATCTCGCTTCTTTATGAACGTATACTGACGAAACTTGGTATACGGCTTTATCTGCTTGTGGTCTATTGTTATTTGCTCAAAAAAATTTGTTGCTAAAAGTTCCGGTAGCGGCAAACCTGCGTACTCAGCCCCCATGTTATTCTTATGGAGAAAAATTAAAATGCTATGTCTCACTAAATTATGAACATAAATTAATAAAACCTCTTATATGACTTCACCTAGTTGAGTTATATTGATATTTGCCTAAATACCCATTTTTTTAGTTTCTTGTTGTAGCAAACCTGCGTACTCATCCCCCATGTTATTCTTATGGAGATTAATCAAAATGGAATATATCGCTTATTTAAGAATGAATATTGATGAAACTAGGTATGTAGCTTCACCTAGTTGAGTTATATTGATATTTGCATAGAAACCAATTGTTTATGTTCCTTGTTTCAGCAAACCTATGTACTCATCCCCAATGTTATTCTTATGGAGAATAATTAAAATTGTATTTATCGCTTATTTGTGAATATATTTATATGAAACATGGTATGCGGCTTTATGTGGTATTAATTCATATATTATGCATTGGAAATTCTCTGAGTACGCAGGTTTTCTACGACGGGGGTATTATAATTTAGTATTGTATAAGGTGGATTTGGTATCAGCTTAGACCGTATTGTATGAGGAGGAAAATATTGTTGCAGAACGAATATAGTTTTATATTTAATAAGTGACTTGTAGACGAGTAGAGATAAGGTAGCAGAGACTTCACTAATAAATAGGATCGAAGTGAAGACATGTTTATGATGTGTTGATAGTCCGTCACCTAAAGCATCACCTAAAGTACCTAAGGAGCTGGTCACTATATGGAAATATTTTGAGTATTCAATGGGCAAAATATCAAAGTAAATTTTCCTTCAGGCGACCATTAGTGAAGTAAATGATTTGAGGTATTTTGAAAATTTCTGTTTCCTCCAGATTCAACAAATTCTTGGATTTAAAATATTTCTGAATAAATAGAATGGACATAACCAAAAACTGACTCACTTCTTAAAGATTTTAGTTAAATTCGGTCTATTGCATAACCTTTTACAACTTATTGATTAACACATTGTGTCTTGTTATTAACTGCGGGATGGCATAAGAAATGTCTTACGAAAAATCTAAACATGTTTCCCTGACGCGTGTTTTACGTTCACGACGATCCCGTTGTATTACTTTAACTAGGAGTAATCAATGAACTCAGACATGTATTTACTAGGACATTTATTTATAACCAGTAAAATGGTTGTTATACTTAGTTTATCAGTTTGCACAGCAATGGCAGCTATCGCTGCATACGTTGCACTTAATATATGCCAGTTGCAGTATGGTTTCTCTAGCGCTTCTATTATTTCTTGTGTCAGAAGTTTCATCTCAACTTTCTCGCAGGTTAGTGGAACGTAAGGTAATATTTATAAACGAGTTCGCACGCAGCACGCTGACGTGAGGGAAGTGAATTTCCACATAACAAATTTTAAAACTGAAAAATCAGTGGAAAACATACTTTTATTCCAATTTTTATTAAAATCTGAAAACATTGATTTTTTTGGCTGTTCTGATGCTCCTGGTTTAATTTACCTGCAAAGCTGGGAATACAATTTTGCGCATTATATTGTTAAGAGAAGATCCAGACAGGTTTGAAAGTAGGTGTGAGGTTGCTGGGAATGATAAAAGTACTCTAACAAAGGAATAACAGGCTTTTCTTGTGTAAAACCCCCATAAGACAAATTACTGTATTTAGTCTAACCACATTTTCTTTAATTACTCGGTAAATATGTAAGCTAGAATGACGAGAAAGGGCTTAATACTTTTGCCTCACTAATTCCCATCTTTTTAAATGCATTAATTTTACATACGGGGCTTTTCTGACCCTTTTTGGGCCCAAAAACTCGAAATTTGAAAGATTAATCCCCAAAAAAGGGGGTTAGAGTTTTCCGATTGGTTTGCCCAACGAACTGTCCAATTGATTAAAGAAAGGAACGTCCCTACCAAATTTTAACTAAATCTGACAAAAAATGCGACCGCTAGAGTGCAAACTCAAACATATATATATATATACGACCCCCCAAAACGTGTTTAGGGGGTCACGTTAGGAACTTCTATGGTGGTCCCGGGCTTAAGTTTCACCGTGCGGGTCATGCTAATAGTTCACTTTCCAAAGGAAATTCACTAAAAATACTAGTTGTAAGCTTGCAATATAAATATTTTAGAACTAAGAAGAGGTTGTACTACTAAGTTATTCGTTTTAATTTGTTTAAATGTATGATTGAGGCAGTATAATAACTACTTTGCTGTAGTTAGCAATTGTATGGAATCACATAAACTGACGTCTGTGATAACGTGGCCTACTTGATTACACAGGGGAGAGCGAAATCAGACTCAAATGAAAATGAGACTTTCAATTAAGGTCATGCATAAACTAAATCTTATACTCTTATATGAGCAATATTTGCTTGATTGGTTGGTTGGTTACACAATTATCTCGAAAACGGCTCCGAGGATTTCCTTCAAATTTTGGAAATAACCAAGTTCTGGTATAAAAATATGTTCTAGACAGGTTTCATCCCCAGTAAAAATCAAATAATTTTAAAAAACCAAATTGAAAAGTTAAAAAATTAACACTGGACTTATGGAGTTAAAAATCAAAACAAAATAATTGTATCAGCTGTTCATAATCAATCAGGGAACTGTCAAAGTAATACCTTTATGTTTATAATTGTTGACATTTGGTTTCCTAAGAGCAATGACTAAAGCTGTTGAGTGAATATTACTTATAAAGAGTAGTAAAATAAATCAAAGGGACATTGAGCTATAAATAACAACTGGAGTGGCCAAAAATGAATAAAAGAGGCAAATAAGTTATACAAATCTGATTATCAGTAGGGGGAAGTGGTGAAATATTACTCCAAGTCATCTAAACAAACTGACTGGCCTTCCCCCGAGCAAAGCTTGGCCCCCAGGTACTGAATATTAGAGTAAGAGGCACGTTAGTTGGCGCAAACAGAAATAAACAAACTATTACCTTTTTGCGAACGCAAGCATAAAATTCAGTCTTGAAAACATATTTGACGTGTGTTTTGTTTCCTGATCGTGTTTTCAAGCACCAGCTGTTGATGCAGTTGCACCTGCAAAGTTAATCTCGACAGTTCTAAAGGCAATTACTTGCATTAAAACTGTAGCAATTTGCATTGCAGTAAAATGCATTCTTATAAATTAACTATCCGTGTTAACTGTTTTTGTCATCAATTTGTTTGTGGAATGAATATTTTACTTCTATTGTATGTTATTTTCTTTGTAAACAACTCAATTTTTAGCGCATATCAACTAACAAAATTTCACAAATAAAACAACAAAACTTTATTTTAAACAAACACCTTCTGACAATGTTTGTAATGTGACTAGTGTACAAAATGTGGTTGAAATTAAAAGTACACTCGTGTGCCATCTTACGTGCCTCTTACACTACTGGATATGCTTCAATCGTCTGGCTCATCTGATTTTTTTACTCTTTACATTCTGAGGAAAATAAAACAATATAAGCAGGAACACATGGCAGTTCGTAAACGAAGTAAATGCTTAATCCCATTTTTTTATGTAAACAAGTCAGACTTTTTTAAAACCCCATACTTTTCTTATGAATGATGTCTTACTTCATTTCTCGTTTGCTGGTAACTTTTTGGAAATACTGATATTTTTCCTGAGAACTTTAATTTGAACCGTCTCACTTTAAAACCCCATACTTTTCTTATGAATGATGTCTTACTTTATTTCTCGTTTGCTGGTAACTTTTTGGAAATACTGCTATTTTTCCCGAGAACTTTAATTTGAACCGTCTCACTTTAAAACCCCATACTTTTCTTATGAATGATGTCTTACTTCATTTCTCATTTGCTGGTAACTTTTTGGAAATACTGATATTTTTCCCGAGAACTTTAATTTGAACCGTCTTACTTTAAAATCCCATACTTTTTTTATGAATGATGTCTTACTTTATTTCTCGTTTGCTGGTAACTTTTTGGAAATACTGCTATTTTTCCCGAGAACTTTAATTTGAACCATCTCACATCATCCAGCGATTTACCAAACTCCCACAATTTTGACTTACAAATTTCGCTTACAGAATTATATATAGGCTCTAAGATGTTTTTATACACAATTTTGTTTAACATACTTTTTTTTAATAAATAATCGTTCTTTGGAATCGGCTTTTGGAATTTTAACTGATACGTATTTCGGAATATGTCGAAAATCTTAGTATTTTTGTTCTGTTAAATACTTTCACATCTTAAAACATTAATTATCTCAATTTTTAAATTGGGAGGCCAAATGTAGCTTCACTGGCATCTATATTGCACAAGTTAAGGCCCTGAATCACTAGTAAAAAAATCATTTTTTATGTTACCTTGTTTTTCTTCAGTAATCGTGTTATTCCTGTTTAGGCGTTCGGTTTATGGATTTAAAATCCTCTTTTCTCACGTTCCCACTCATATGAGATCGTCTAAGGTTCAAAAACATACGGCATATTTAACACGAACACAACACAGACGTCCAGTTTGACAAATTTTACACGGACAAAGGCTGAAGAGGGCCCAAGTGCCCTAAAACAGGCACTTGGGCCCAGGGATTAAGTGGGCCAGGGACTTTCCCGCCCGCACGAAATTCATGAAAACCACAAACTTCACGTTAGATAAACTAATTTGGCCTAACGTAAATCACGATGCGGATGTGCGGTCATCTTAATATCTCTTTAAAGACGCCGACGCAACCTAGGCGTATTTTAAGGCGGATATGAATGAATGATGAGTGTAGAATGGGTGAGGCAACATGACTAGAGGCTACAGATGACCTTGCTTTCCTCCCGTTATCAATGGAAAGCCAATGTCGTGTTGTTCTTCTTTTTCTTTATGACCCTTATCACCGTATCATGACATCTCGCCTCACCTCTTTCTCAGTTCAAACAAAATTGAACAGATAGAAAAACATGATCTTGAATAGATTAGTTTTTGCATCCAATACCTTGAAAATAAGATTTTTTAATGTACATCAATCAAAAATAACTTCCTTTGGAGGCAGCACCCTCTAAATGCCCATCCGATTGCAATGACCCTGTCACCGAAAAAGTCAGCTACACTAAATTCCTTGGAATGTTTGTTGACGATGAGCTGACGTGGAATGATCATGTTGACAGTGTTTATAAGAGGGTTTCATCAGTAATATTCTTGTTTCGGATTTCGTCCCTCTGAGTTATTTTTAATGGCTTACTACGGTAATTAATGGCTTTCGCATTTTTTTGCAACTTGCAATTTATTGTTTAGCGCATGGTATGCAATACTTGGATTGTCTTACGGCAATAAAGAAGTGCATTATTATTTATAGTGTTATTCATTTCGCTTAAGATGATTATCAAGCCTCAATTTAACTAGCTTTGGGGCATACCTCTTCCTTTTATTGAGTGATATAGAAAATATGTGTATTTAAACAAGTAGAATAAATCATCCCAATTATATATTTTAAAAAACTAACGAGGCCCTAAATGTCCAATTGAAAACATCAGAAAAACAACTTTGTTCAACATTAGAGATGAACATCATTTCATGAAATATATTAAACATAACGTAATGACTACTGCTAAACTTCTGTATCTAACTATACATTCATATATGTATGACACATGACATGTATGTATGTATACATGTAGAAATTCATAAATCTATTGCCAATGAAAATATACTGTCAAAACAATCCATACGAAGAGGCATAAATAAATAATGTTCTGATTAGTCTAGAAAACAAATATTAAAGTATGACTTTTGTTTTGCATGTGTGATAGAACAAAACAAATGATAAGTACCGTAAAGAAAAATGTCTTATCGCTGCAAATACAATTTATGTGCAGACAACAAAATAAATATTTTGACCAGTTTCAGTTCAAGTTCACGCGACCCCTTTTTCCTGGATGCAACCTGCTCGTCCTCCTACGATGATCCCGTGGCCCAAGTCATACAGGAGGTTCTGTCGTCTCTGGTAGAGGGCGACTCTACCTTGGCCAGCCCCCTGGACTACCCGCCTCCTTACTACCCCGTGGACGGCGACCAGTTTGACTTCATCGTTGTGGGTGCTGGATCCGCCGGATGTGTGGTTGCCAACCGACTTTCAGAGGTAAAAATAAACACCTATTTTAAGCAAATTTCAAAATTGTATTATATTACGTCGGTTACACCGAAAAATCGGCACATTTTTATTGGAGTTTGGCACTTTGTGGCCATAGTTGATGCCAAAATGTAGGGCTAGGGATATGGGCGTGGAAGCGAAGGTTTCTATATAAAGTTAATCCTAAACATTTTTCCTCATTTGAAGGCTCAAGTTCTTTATCATCCAAAAGCGTATTTGCACCACGTTGTCCGCGAATAAAGAAACTGGGCAGTCGATTTTTAATCGGGTTTAAATTTAACAAATTAGAGTCAAACCACTGCTTTATGTTGTTTGTTTCAACAACGGTATTTATTTATAATTCTTCCGCGCACGAGCTGTACTGTACTGTGAACGTGTTATCAGCAAAGAGTTAGACCTTGCCAGTCGTAACACACATGTGCAATTCGTTGATGTAAATGAGGAAGATCACGGGACCGAACACGGACGCCTGGGGAACGCACAAGTTCTGATACCCCGTGCCGAAATAAAAGGTCCAGCACAACCAGAGCCATAGACTAATTTCCGCAAACTGTTTCCTTCTATGTAAAAAAGGAGGAGAACAAACTCAGTGCCAGCCCTCTCTCCCTGATTTTGGCAAAATTATTCAGAAATAATTCATAGTTAACAATATCAAAGTCTTTGCTCAGATCGAATCACAGTCCTAGAGCTTGTCTCCAACGTCAAGTGCCTTTACAACTTTTGAAATTGAAGTGAACATTGCATTAGTACCACCCAAACATTTTCAAACTTTTTTTGTTTTTTTTGCATTTTTCTTTGGTAAACCCAAATTAATTTCTAAATAAAATTGTATTTTTTCCAATTTTTTTCTATTCGTTTAATCGCCACTTTTTAAAAATTGTTTATTGATGATACTAAAGTTATTGTCCTGTAGTAGTCTCATATATATATATTCATTTCCTTTATTGTGGATAGTTTTAACTAGCGAAGTCTTTAAGGTTGATATTGAAATTTTACTCTGATTAAATATTATAGGCCTATTTTAGTTTTTGTTTTTTTTTTTTTAGCTAATTTCCCCTATAGGGAAGATAGAGAAGAAGCTATTACCGTAGGTCTCATGGTAATACTTAAGCCCGAGACCATGATATATTTTCATTTTGAGGTCCCTAGATGCCAAAAACACCATTCGATCAAATTTTTATATATGTATGTGTGTGTGTGTGTGTGTGTGTGTGTGTGTGTGTGTGTGTGTGTGTGTGTGTGTGTGTGTGTGTGTGTGTGTGTGTGTGTATGTGTGTGTGTGTGTGTGTGTGTGTGTGTGTGTGTGTGTGTGTGTGTGTGTGTGTGTGTGTGTGTGTGTGTGTGTGTGTGTGTGTGTGTGTGTATGTGTGTGTGTGTCCATAAGCACGATAACTCTCGTAAAAAAGGTTCGATCTGAATGCAATTTGGTACTAATGTGTAAAGTACCATTTATTTGAACGAGTTCGAAAATCAGATGAATCGCACCATTCTAAGGAGGGTTTTGTACCCCAAAAATGGTTATTTTGGGGTTTCCATATGTAATTTTTATTTAAATGAAATTTTAATTCGTACCATTGAATTCAGCATCAAAAACAAACAATTTGGTATTTTGATCATTGCTCTACGTCAATTGGTTACTGAGATATTGAAAGTGCTAAACACAACACGTTGTCTAATGTCATTCTTATGGAGAAAAATAAAAATTGTATATCTCGCTTACTGATGAACATAAACCGACGAAATTTGTTATATGGCTTCATATTGTTGTGGTTTATTGTTGTTTGCACAACAAATTAATTGTTTGCCTATGGTTGCCATAGCAGCAAACCTAGCTACTTGAATTAACCTAGCTTGGAATGTTATTCTTATGTAATATAATTAAAATGTCGCTTATCGCTTATTTATGAATGTATATTAATGACACTTGGTATATGACTCCGCTAAGATGAGTTCTATTGATATTTGCATAAAACCCCATTGTTTTGTGTTCCTTGTTGCAGAAAACCTGCGTATTCATCCCCAATGTTATTCTTATAGAGAATAATTAATATTTTAAATATCGCTTGTTTGTGAATATATTTCTTATGAATCCTGTTAAGTGTTTTAATGTGTTATGTTATATATTCATTGGAAATTCTCTGAGTATGCAGGTTTGCTGCGACGGGGGTATTTTTTTTCCTGTTTGGGTGTAATGCTAAATCTTGTGTAACAAAATTTGGCCGGATAATCAGCAACCTTAAAATAACCAGAAACCCACTATTTTTATTATGATTACAGAAATTTTTTATTGTAAAATACCTTTTAAACAAAACCAAGTTTACCAAAATCGTATATACATTAATCAAGTTATGAAAAGATTTGTAATTTCTACGGCAGCCGTCCTTAATGGCCGCCATTTTAGTGTCCTATATAGATTTTTAAGTGGCCCCCTATCTGAAAAGTTACCTTTTGGCATCAACTATGACCACTGAGAGTGCCATGCTTCAATATAAAAATGCCGCTTTTTGTCTATATTAGCCATTTACTTAGGGTAGGCTACTGTTAGGAGTCTTGTGTGTAATGTTCATTCTTGTGTTGTAGATTGAAAGGTTTTAGTTTCGTTAAATAAATACCTGTTTCAGCTTCGTGTAACATCACAACAAATATGTTCTGATCACGACGGCCATCCCCTATATATTATAAACATTGAGGGGTAATAGCCTATAATGAGGGTTCTAACGAAACAACTCCAGTCCTCGATAGCCAATCAATTATGGGTATAGTGAGGTAGTTTAGAACAATAAATGGTTAGGATAGTATGATCATTTTAATGACTGTTTATTTATGTGATTCGAAGCTAATACAGAAAACTTAAACAATGGTACAGAAAGATTATAACAGTGAACAAGAAGTAACAGCAAAAGCTCAATCTTATCTTTATCATGCGATCAACATTTAACAGCAGAATAAATTACATTTGAACTAAATTATGTCCTACGATAACCCGGTAAACATTTATAAATTAGTAAAACTATCGAATATTCATAGCTAATAAACAGGACACTGGATAGCAGAATCTTGATATGCGACTTAACTCGAAATATCAGGTTTACGTACCTTTCCATCGTCAATCCTCTTGGTTAACTAGCAGATTACTAGTTTCGGAACTACTTTCCCACTATCAAATCTGGCGTCAACAATTAAAAGATGAACACATTGTCGCTGTTACTACACACTAACACTACACAAACGGACAGTAAGATTAAAACAAACATCTATTTGGTTTGGCCGGCCAAGGACAAGTCCAGAAAGCGGGGCACGAACACACCGAAGGTTACAACGCGACTAGCCGATGCCTAGTTCGACTCAAACTTCAATTCTAGAGGCAATATGAATTCCCGGACCATGCCAGTTTCTTAGGAGGATAAAAAACTTCGGATAATATTTTTCTCGACCTCAGGGCTCCACCCACTGGCTAAAACGTTGACATGTTATTCTTATGGGGAAAAGGTCTCTACTAAGCTAGTAGTACTCCAGTTAATTTTAAAAAAAGGCTCCTCAAAACTACTCTCACACCACACACCATACTACGTTGTAGGGGACCAACAATATTTTTAATACGTTTCCCCCTCCCCAGTTCTCAGGGCTCCGTTCCACTGATGGCCTCAAAAGTAGTCAGGTTATACTTATGGAGAAAATACGATATCTAAAATGCTCGAAAAGGGCCCCTCAAACCTGCTCTTGAGATGGTTCAAGTTTGGAAACAAGAATCCATACTAACAACAACGTTGTATGGACCACATTGTTATTAAAATTAATTCGTTTCTTGAAACTTAGGACTCCACCCCATTGGCCTAAAAAGTTGTTATGTTATGGTTAAAATATTTTTCTTGGATCAACGAAAGGCCTAGGTACTACACTACTACAAGAACATCAAATACAATCAAGTGTAATCAGGGTTTTGACATCAGCATTTCTGTATATAACTAAATTTTTCTTTTTTATGTGTAGTAGGCAATAGTAGGTTATTAAAACCACAAGGGAGATACAAAAACCAAACGGTTTATTCCTACATGTAAATATTTGTGTATTCATTGCTTGGAATCACATGCATTTGCAGTAAACTAAATTATATTGTTTTTTCCATATAAAATTCAGTTATTGGCAATTATGATATACATTTTATATTATTTTGACAGATTTGTCCTACAAACTAATAAATAATTCATCAATAGGTGCGTGGATGGAGAGTGCTCCTGATAGAGGCTGGGGGATACCCAACGAAAACTTCAGAGGTCCCCAATTATGCTCGGCGTCTTCAACTGTCTGACCTCGATTGGCAATACAAGACTAGCTCTGAAGAGCCCAACTGTCTGGCGTGTGAAGGACGAAGATGCAACTGGCCAAGAGGGAAGGTGTTGGGAGGCAGCAGCACAATTAACGGAATGCAGTACATGAGGGGGAACCCCAGGGACTACGATAGTTGGGAGGTGGATGGTTGTGTAGGTTGGGGACACGAGGATGTCCTGCCGTACTTCAAGAAGTCTGAAGACATAAGGTCTCCTGAAGTGCTTGCAACTCCAGATTTTCAGAAATACCATGGAATCGGGGGTTACTTGAAAGTAGAAGACTTTTTCACAGATTATGAAAACCCTATTGTGAATGTGTTTGCTGCTGGGATGGCGGAACTAGGACACTTTCCAAATCCCGATGCAAATGGAAAGTTTCAGACTGGATTTATCAAATATCAAGGTACACTTGAAAATGGTAGAAGGTGTAGTTCAGCAAAGGCATTTTTGACAACTATTTCTCACAGGCAAAACTTGAAAGTGGCACCTCAATTATTAGCATCAAAAGTACTAATAGATGATGTACATAAAGTAGCTCAAGGCGTAGAGGTTATAGACAAGGTTGGAAATATAATTAGGGTGTTTGCAAAGAAGGAGGTTATTGTATCAGCAGGATCCATAAACACTCCTCAGCTACTAATGTTATCAGGGGTAGGCCCAAAAATACACTTAATGAGTTTTGGAATAAGTGTTATATCTGACTTGCCTGTAGGCCTGAATTTACAGGATCATGCAGATGTGCAAGGCCTTATGTTAACATTTGACTATGTCAAGCCATCAGGAAATCAAACGCTTCAAGAGGACATGATTCGCTTCCTTTCGAAAAAAAGAAGTAGATTGTCTAGTATTGGCCTGGATACTTTTTCCATTTTTATTAACACGGAAAATCCACCAATTGACTATCCCGATGTGCAAATTACGATAGCAGATTTTGATAAAAACGATACTTCAGCTTTAATGTCATATTTACAAAACGTTAATTTTGTTGATGATGTAAAACAGCAACATTTAGAAGTTAACGCCCATTCCCATACGGTTCTTTTGCGGCCTTCACATTTAAAACCTTACAGCAGAGGAAGGATTGAACTACAAAGCAAAGATCCAAGGCACCATCCAAAGATCATCACAGGGTTGTTTTCAGATTGTAGAGATATCGATGCCTTTATGAAAGTGTACAATTTATTTTATAATTTTGTCAATACAGAGCCCTTGCGGAGCATCGGTGCTGAAATATACGAGATAAAAATCCCAGCTTGCCTAAGATTCCCTTTCTCGTCAAGAGAATACAGGGAATGCTTCCTCAGACATTTGACGACAACACAGTATCACCCAGTAGGAACGTGCAGGATGGGAGACCCCAATCGTCCAGATTCAGTTGTGGACCCCAAACTGAGAGTAAAAGGGGTCAAAGGTCTTAGGGTCATTGATGCTTCTATCATGCCCACTATCACCAGAGGCAATACGAACGCCCCAACAATCATGATTGGGGAGAAAGGGGCAGATCTTGTTAAGGAAACTTGGCTCTATGACAAGAAAAATACACGATTTAATAGATTAAGTCACTTTAGAAATCTGCTATGAGATTTAATGTAACCATATTTTGTGAGAACTTTTGAACAACCGCTAGAACACATATTTCCCTCTACAGTTTGTTACTGTAATATTTAATTAAAACCGGTATCGTTATCTGTGCAAACTCAGTCAGTTGAGCGCCCCTCTCACTCGCACACTAAGGGTGGCATCAAGGGTCCTGACGTCACTCGCTCCCCAGTTGTATATACGGGGATATATTTCTGCGCGCAGCTACTCAGACCATTCAGAAGTTCAGCTGATGTACACAGTCGCCTGCCTCACCTTATTGACGAGTCAAATGTCCTCAAATTGTATCACCTCTGTCTCCAGATGGAGATATCCTGTTAGAAAAGGGTCCTGTTGAGCGTTTGAACTTGTAATCCCCTCTGTGTTTTGTATAAGTTATATGCTTTCTGTATAATCATTATACAACTGTTTTTACTTTTTATTTGGTTGTAACTAAATACATCTATACTTCTTTTTATAATTTTTGTCTTCTCATATAATGTATTTTATTTTTTAATATTTTCTAAGCTTTTATTACAATAGTTTAGAATGTTTGTAGAACTTGAAAAATTAAGTTGGAGTTTTTGTAGTATCTTTAATGATGAAATACTATTAAATTGTAAGATGTTAGTTTCTATCAAGTACGAAACTCGAGACTGCTGCAGCAGATATCAGACGGACATCGTCCGTCATAAAGATCATACGATATCCAATAAATCCTATTGGTTGCTGAGATCACACCATCTCCAGTGGCGGATTTAGGGGGGGGCTATAGGGGCTGTAGCCCAGGGCGGCAAGTTTTTAGGGGCGGCAAATTTACAGAAAATTAATAACTTGTTTACAAAAGAAATGTTGAAACGATGAACATTTTGACGAAAACTGATGACAATGACGGTGTGCCGCCCTTTTAAAGATAAAAGTAGTAACCAGAGACTAACGTATAACGCCTGCAGTTCCTCAAAGCAGTCATAATGCATTTGTCATTCATCCGTACTAGCGACAAGACGATTACGCTACAGAGAAAGGGCGGCAAGCCACGAACTGCATTAGGCACTGCGCCACTATGACTACGTCCAACCATAGATTAAACATACTCCTTGTGGTATTCTTAATCTATAGTCCAACTCACGGACTTCCAAGTTTACCCATATATTCGCATAGCATTACAATTATTTGTTACACAATATCAATAATGACCAAGGCACACGGATGAGAAATGTTGCAACAATCGAATTTGAGATGACAATAATAAAATTTAGACTACAATGATATTGTCGTGTCATTTTCAAACTCAAGGTAACAAAGAAAGTTATTTCAGCCATCTTATACTTACTATCAAAGGCTACCACACATAACCATTCATTCTGGAGGATATTTTTAAAAACAAAACATCTGACCAAAGACAAATAAAGACTAACATAATTTGTGAAGAGAGGATTTGATTAGTTGTTGCCATGGGAGCATAGTTGACAGAATGGTGTCAAAATGGTCAAAATGGTGGTCAGCATGTAGGCTGCAGTTTTTTACTCCAGACGAGACCTCTATATATTTTTTTTGGGTGGAGCGGTGTTAAAATCTCCCATTTCATTAAATGAACAACTGTGATATTTGAAGTCTTTAAATTAATATCTTGACGAATTTTAGGCGAATCATGATGGTAAACTTAACTTTATAATCTTAAGACATATTTTATATGTAATTTTATTGTTTATCTCGAAGCAAAGTTATGATTTGAGTTAAATGATATTATATATGTAATTTTATTGTTTATCTCGAAGCAAAGTTATGATTTGAGTCAAATGAAAACACCCTTTTAATATAGCTTTGGAAATAGTGATGAAAACAAGCTGCCTTGTGCATTGAATAACACCGTCCCACCAACAAGTTAACACCACAACAGGGCAAAATACCAAATATGACGGCACGCTTTTTGAAGGTTATTTGACAAAGAGTAGTGACTCCTGTAGGTATTATATTTTAATGTATTGGATCTACTACATCATGGAGGTGAAACTAGAAGAACAGTTTGAAAATGTGTAAAGTTTTATAAAGATTAGGCCTACGTCAATTAATTTTATATTTTGATCGTATAAAACATATAAAAAATTATTTATATAAAAGTATAAATTGCAAAATGACTGAAAAACTGTATTTAAAAGCGCTAATTCAGGATTAAAATAGTCAGAATTATGAGGCTAATGGTCCGAATTACGAATTTTAAGGCTGCAGTGTCATCATATCTTATTTATTGGTTATTTATTATAATTTTCAGTAGTCAATGCGTTGGTGTAAAAATTAATGTTTTGATGAAGTATAAGAAGGGATTTTTAGGCCTTTGTTGGAGGATTTTCTTGTTAAAAGTAGCACTAGCACTGCTTCACTGCTTTTAACACCAACATTTGTCTCTAGGGCTGATTGTCATTGGAGGAGGCTATATTGAATATTAAACTGTGTTAATGTAAATCAAGTCAATTATACATTATTTTCCTGGATTTTTCAAATAGGAAATAACAGAAATTTCTTAAACTTATTCATTCAGTTAATTCGTAACTTCTTTAGATACTATCACAAAATAACTAAACAAGATATATAACATGTGGGTAAACCTGGGCGGCGAAAAGCACAAAGATTATATAGGGAGGGGGGCGGCAAATTTCCTAATAGCCCTTAGGCGGCAATTGCTTAAATCCGCCACTGACCATCTCCCATCCAACGGTTTTTGCAGTCACGCTCTGACCCTTTCCTCCGTCTCCAGCTCCCTCCTTGATGTCTGTGTCTCGGTAGCCCGTAGTTAAACGTATAATACAGTATTATTATTTGTATTCCGTTCCCACATAACAATAGTAGAAGTAAGAGGCACTAAGTTGGCACACGAGTGTACTATTCATTTCAACACCTTTTGTATACTATATAGTCACATTATGAACATGGACCAGACGTGCTGCTTGTTTACAATGTACTCACACTAAAAAAGGCGTTTGTTTACAAATAAATGTTTATTGTTGTTTTGTTTGTGAAACTTTTTATAGTTCTTAGGAGGTAAAAATGTAATTATTTATAAAGAAAATAACATAAAATACAAGTAAAATCATCATTCCACAAACAAATTGATGGCAAAAACAGTTAATTCTTTGGCTACTCCTGATACTAAGGATCCTTCTGGGCACCTAAAGATGACCGTCAAGCGTCGGACGTCCCCTGGAAGAAGCAGTGTCTCAAAATTGGATGTCCATCGGATATCCATACGTAATTCAAGTCGTATTATGGGCATTATGGGGAATATGGTTAATACTACATTTACCACCTTGTATAGAGTTTGCAGGGCCTGATTTAGGACACCATGTAGGCCCTTGGCTGTAGTGCAGGCCCCTTTACCACCCACCACACAGGTCTTCGATTTTTCTTGGTATTTTATTTTATTTTTTAACATTGACTGTAGCCAATGGTTTGGGATTTGAATACTGTATGTAGCTTTGTGCAGTGCGGGTACCTAGGAGTGCACGCCTATATGTGCCTATTCTAAAATTTGGCTCTGCAATGTATGATGTTGGAATTTATAAAAGCAAGATCTGGATAGTGGTTCTCCTGATCTTCAGTAATATCATAGACTAACTGCAGTAACTGTAGTTAGTCTATGGTAATATTAATATTGCACAACTATTCCGTTTAATGTTACCTTTTACAATTAATTGTATCAATAAATAAACAGAGTTTTTAATGATTCAACCAATATTTTGAGAAACAACCAATATTATTGACATCTATTTGATTTCTTAAGCACCTAAAGTATTAGGTGAATCATTTTTTTGGTTCAAAAAGTAAAATTTGTTTGGACTCCTCAGTTCTTTTTTATGTAACAATTTATTAGTTTGGTATAAGAAAAATGTAATGGGGTAATTTGGAATGAATTATGGGGCAGTTTTGGGCTCAATGCTTGGTGTGGGATAATTGGAGAAGGATAACTGATAACTTAGTATTGGCAACCCTGTTAGAGAACAGACTCGTTCTTTGGTTAATTACTGTAGAAGTAATAAACATAAGCTCTATTACTCAATAATTTTGCGATTTTTCCAGTTAGCCAGTTCCTTCAAGTTAAAGATTTGTAATCAAGTTCAGTTGTCACTCTTATAATTTATTTAAAGTGTCAATAAAACAGGTTTATCTGAAAATGGCCTCGTACAGGTAACGTAATCTTAGGCTAGGTTATAGTTGGATGTTCTTAAGGTTGGAAGAGGTTTATGAATCTGTTGTCAGTGTAATTCAGTACATTCAGTGTTTCTAAAATTTAATATATAACGCCCATCAATAATTAAACATAAGAGGATAACATGTGTCAAAGCTCTTAAATATAAGCTAAGTCAGTAAGGAACTAACTTGATTTCATTCTGTTGGCCTAAATATGGCCTCAAAAAATATTTATACTTTTTATCCGTTTGTAACTAAATTAATGTAACTAAATGCTTTGCATAGCCTCCCTAATTATTTTCAAGGTTCAAAAGTGGATTCAGTTGCCTTTGGTCATTGTACTGATGATTTAACTTGATGATTCTGAACAAAGGATGAGGTGATCATAACTTGGTCATAATAAGACTGTCCAAGTCATCTCACTCTTTCTAGACCCACATTTAATTCATATTTAGCTTTAAATAGTTACTATTTAATACTTATTATTTAAATAATTGAGAGTGGGCATTGGAGGAGTTCAAATAGAAAACATAGTGGGCCTAGGCTAGGCTTACCATTCTTGAATTTATAAATACCTATGTTTTATGTTTTCTGAAAAATTTATTAAAACTTAGTGTAGAATTTATGGTTAAGATTAGTTTTTGCCCAATAACTTATATTTTCCTGACATTTGAAAGTTTCCACCACTCTGCATAGCCTTTGTAAAAAGAATTCTCTCTCCTTTCTCAACTGTGGATATTTTGTGGTGGGTAATTTTAACAGATTTACCAACAATATTTCTCTCGAAAATGAGAAAAACATCTTTTTTTCATGATTGATCTTGTTTGATCCTCCCACTCCTTTATGAAGTTTTAAGTCAAAACAAATCTTTTTACTAACAGAGTTTGCTATGCATAAGTTATATAACATCCGCTGCTACATATTATATACCACCTTTTTTACTCATTAACCTAACTAAAACTAAGTCCCCCCCCCGTTTGATAAGAGTCACTTTACAAAAATCAGCCCTTCCTCTGCTAGCTTTTGTTCTTGCCTCTCTCAATTTGTTATGTTAACTTCAAAACTGACTATGGCTGCACTTCCGTCTACGCCCGGTGGGACAATCGAATGAAAATAATCTATATAAAATATCAATACATATCGATATTAACGAATACAAGTCAAGTTATCATACATTTATTATAATTGAAACTGAACAAAAATTCAACTAAACTAAACAAAAATTAACATGAAACATTTAGGCACTGTTTTAATTTCCCTGATATACGATTTTGGTTGCTTCTAAAAAATTTAAAAAAGGGTCTTCCCCTGACATTTTAACTTCCCTTTTAACTTATAGAGGTATTCTGCTAGATGATCAGCTATGTTAGAAGATTTTAAACCAGTTTTTAGAGATTTTTTTACAGCCCTCCAAGATGATTCAATGGTTTTGGTGTTTGCAGAGTTTATGGGATCGATGAAATTTTGGCTATGATTTACTGTGAAATGGTTGTATCCTTTAAATGTGATGTTAAAATATGATTTCCAAAGGTCAGTGACAATTGTTGTACCCGGTACCGGGTTTTACATGTTCGATGATTAATGGTACCGGTTTGAGTGTTAATGCATCTCTTTTATTATTAGGGCAAATTTCCAATCTATATCGTCCACCACGTCTTTCTCTCTTATTTTTACCTATATTTAGTCCTACATTGATCTCAATCATTCCCAAAACCCACACACCTTCTAAGTTACGGTACTTTGGTATTATACGGATGCCACTATTTTTTTAGGTTAAATTTTTACCGGATACAAAGGATAACTACATAATTCGAAAAAACGTACTTTTATTGACTTACTGTAAAAATTTTACATCATTCTGATGAGCGGTCTTTGTGTTGTGCCTCACAAAAGGCAACGATGTCCGCTAGGATCGTGTTGAATGCATCGCCGCCGCTAGCAGCCGCACCCGATCGCCACATGTACTCCGCCAAATAAACAGCGCGCTGCGGCAGTTATGTTAGGATGGGTTATCATAAAAATACGTACGGTTTCCTCTTCATTTCGAGGTAAATCCCACACCAAAAGAACGTCACTCATTATGAAAACAAATGTAACGTAGTGCACGGCAATAAATCACTCGTGACACTGACCCAGATACAGGCGGTGACAGGTGATGCGTGCGCTCCGGTCAACGACCTGACCTTGGCTTATTTGGAGGGGGTTTGGCGGCCGGAAGTATGACTCATCAGGTATCATTCGATTTCTAACGAAACAAGGAAAGTCCTACAATCATTTTTATGATAACCCATCCTAACATAACTGCCGCAGCGCGCTGTATAAGGGTGGCATCCGTATAATACCAAAGTACCCCTTCTACCAACCTAACCCTATTATATTTTATTTTGCCAATCGTACACTCGTCAATTTCTACAACCACTCCATCACCACCTAACAATTCCTATTCCTCAAAAACCCTATCCACCCAACAAAAACAAACTTCCCTGCACTATAAAAAAAATTGTTAAGTACAAACCCCCCCAACCCCCTTTTGGATGGTGTGATTCATCTGGTTTTTGAACTCGTTCAAATAAATGGTACTTTACACATTTTTATCAAATTTTATTAAGATCGGACCTTGTTTACGAGAGTTATCGTGCTTACGAACACACACATATATAAAAACTTGAACGAATGGTGTTTTTAGCAACTGGGGACCACAAAACAAAAATTTATCATGGTCTCGGGCTTAAGACTTACCATGAGACCTATGGTAATAGCTTCTTCCCTATAGGGGAAATTCACTAAAAACATATTACGATTATAATACGTCAGCTGTATCGATTTTATCCGATATTTATATCAAAATATAATAACATTACCTTATATCGATATTTATCGATGTTTTATATTGATTATTTTCATTTGATTGATCCACCGGGTGTATACGGTGTATAAGTGCAGCCCTGACTACCGTAGGTCATTTGAGGTATCTTGAACAATTTGTGTAGTCTACTGCAATCATCTTATGAAAAAGGAAATAAAAATTTTCCGATTTTTTTTTACATTTAGTGTCAGCATTGGAAGTCAGTGGTCTCAAGTTGATCATTGGTGGTACCTAGGCTAGAAATAATATCACTTATTATTAACAACAAGGCATCTGATCTCCCACTTACTCTCTAATCAATCTTAAGTGATGGACTTTTTTTTAGGCTAATAATTGTTAAAAATTTCAACTTATTGTTTTGCTAGTTTTTTTTACTAAGCCTACGCTAAGCACGGCATTTCTTAAGCAGTCCATTATTACCAGTTAAGTAGGTAATTAAGTCGTATCGGGGGAGGTAATAACTTTGTTAAAAAATGGAATAGGGCCTAATGATTTAGAGAGCTTCTAACAGAAATTAATTTTTCAGAATGGACGTCAACAAAGTGTGCTGCAACCAGCATCCGGACGCTCCCCTTATCGAGGACTACAGAGCGGGGGATCAGATTTGTTCGGAATGTGGTCTCGTCGTAGGTGACCGGTGAGTGTCTTGTACTTTTTTTAAGTTTGATTTAATTGTTTTTACAGCTGTGTTGTGTTGAATCAATTTCCTACCGATTGTTTTTTGGTTTCAAATCAGTAGGCCTATCGGTATATCAGTGTTATTTGTATGTTCCATAGTTAAAAGCTAACAAGTAGCTAACCAAAGTAGTTGCTACGATGGAAAACTCACTGAAACACACCTGAAAATGTCGTACAAAGTTTGTGTATAGATTTAGAGTACTATTAGGCCTAAATCTCGGTTTATTTCAACATGTTCTAACTTATCTGTTGGTTATCCATCCAGATGAATTGACCAATGTAAAAAATGCTTTTAAAAGAGTTAAAAAGTACAAGTACCATTCAAGTACAAGTACACTCTTGATAATTCAACAAGTGCAGGACCATACTGTTGCCGGATTACAAAATATCATGGATTAACAAGGGAACGATTAAAACAATGCAAAGTAGCTTACTTGGTGAGGGTAATCTCATCTAAATTCAAGAAATGTGTTTTTTAATGGGTTAAGAAAACAAGTAGGCTAGATCTAAACACGTGACAAGTTTATTAAATCAAATCTAATGAAATCTAATAATTCTTTCTTTGTCAACTGTACAATTGTTATAGATGAATAGTGTCACAATTGTTTATTTTTAAAATAAACCATACTTATGAACTATATATTTAATTTACATGCCATTATTTATCGTAGCTAATTCCTCAAAGAAGTACAGGGGATGCTCAATCAAAAACTGCTTTAGTTTTTTGATGAATTCTGAAAGATTTTGGACTGTCTTTATGACATCTGGAATGTGCTTAAAAAATTGTATGCCTCTATAATTTTTTTGTTTAACAACTCAAGTCTATGGGAATCAAAATTTAAATAACTTATTTTGTTGTATTGTCGATTTCTAGCTTCCATCCTAGAGATGTTGTGTTCTTTTACATATTTCACAGTGTTAAACACATGCTGAGAAAAAAACTGTAAGAATCTCTAGTTCCTTAAATGTTGTCTTAACCAAGTCTTTATTTCTAAGTCCAAGGATTATTCGAATAGCTTTTTTTGCATTTTTAAAATGGATTTCAAGTTCTTTTTTGAGGTTGCTCCATAAATGCTAACCCCATAAGATATGTATGAGTCTATGAGAGCAAAGTATAAAATCTTTAAGGTTTTTAAATTACAGACTTTGGACATTCTTCGAAGTGCATATATTCCAGATGATATTTTATTTAGAATTTTCTCGGTATGTCTATCCCAACTTAAATTTTCATCTATGATCATACCTATAAATTTTGTTATGCTTTCTCGTAGTATCTCATCTTCATCTATTTTAATAATTGGATTAAGTTTTGTTTTTGATTGTCTAGGAGAGAATGATAAAATACCCCCGTAGCAGCAAACCTCCGTACTCAGCGAATTTCCAATGCATATATATATATATATAGACATGTATAAGACCTTTTGAGTGCTTGGCGATTCTTCACTTTTCAGAATTTATACGATTTGACATATAGACGATGCTTTGAGGGCTTGACAGTATAAATTCACCAAACGACCTTTCAAGTGCCTGGCTTAAACTCTCAAACAAATTAGCGACTTTTTGAATGCTTGGCATTCCCGCGCTTTTTGCCGGTATCTGTTATGTTGACTCACCTTCCCCCCTCCCTGCAATCACTTCCGCCTTGGTTGTAACGGTTTTTATTCTGCATTGGTTGTCTATGCCCGCCGCGCTCCGTGGGCCGGTACTCACGGCTGTCTCGGCCCTCGGGCCGGTACTTGCCTTTGTTAACGGTGCTAAAATTAAATTGCCATTCTCGTAGGTAACCCCCTCCGTCCAAATCCTCTGTTAAATAAATAAAACACTCATCGGTTCTCGGAGCATGGTCATACGGTTAGATGAGGGAAACCACGCTTACTGTCCGGTGATTCTTAGAATCTCGCTCACTGACTAAAGCAGCCAATAATTAAACCATTAACAAATCTTATACATCTTATTAAAAAAACGACAGTTCATTGGTGTTTTCTAGGTTGGATAAATATAACAAAACTTGAATCACAACTATTCGATGTACCATAATCGAGGTAAATATATTTATAAATGAGATAAATATTACATAAAGTGCATTTATATTATTCTGTAATTGCAGTAACTAGCTGATTACCCGCGCTTTGCACAAAGAATTCAGGAATGAATAGTTGATTAATATTGTTGCTGCAACTAAATCTGTTTCTTATCTATTAAATATATTGCTCATAAGAATAACATGGAAACTTTAAAGTCCAATGGGGCGAAGCACATTGAACTGAGGGAGACAAAAGTTACTCCGTGACTTCTACAGAGAAATTCTTTTAATTTTACACCTCAATTATCAAAATCGGTTCATAAATAAAATACTTTTGCTGTACATAAGAAATTCCTTAGGGAATTAGTATAATAGATATTTGTATTTCTATTACAGAACATCATAGAATTGTGATTCAAGTTTGTTACATTCGACGAACCATGACGAAATAAGTTAGCGGTATTTGTTCATGAGAGAGCAATAGTTGAATTATTGCCTGCTTCAGAGGGCGAAGTTCTCAGATTTGATGTTCAGTCAGGGTGGTTCCGTGATCTTACCGGTTGGCCGTGCTACAGTGTGAGTGTTTAGTAAACAAAAGATAAGGACGAAGGGGGCTACCTATGAGATTGTACATTTAATTTATGAGTCGATTACTGCGATGTGTGTTCTGTCAGTAGTCCAGGATCAACGGGGGTTTGAGCATGCATAAAAGTACGATAACATATATTTGCTGAATAATTCGACAGATATTCATATATTTAAAAATAAACGCAACATAGCAGCAATAACAGATGTTATAGACATAATATAAATCGAACTACTATCGAATTGACACCGCAGTATCTTTATTGATGAACGAAGTGAATCACTGTATTGATGAAGAAGTTTCAGTGGCCGTGTGTGTGTGTGTGGGTGGGTGTGTTATCGAAATACTAAATAACTGTAAAACATTTCTTAATGAAATTTTGAAGGAGTCATTTGGGATACCAAAGGGATGTTTTAACACAGCATTTGTATTTTATTTTGGATTATTAATAATTATTAAACCTAATTTTAATGTTTGATATTCAGTAGTTGAATTGGTTTTCGTAGTAAGCTATTGACTATGGTTGTCTTTAAAATGTCAGCTGTGATTTATCTGTGTTTCACTTGAGGGATTTTTATCCCCTATATGGGATATTTTGACTGTGGGATAAAATGGGATTGTGGGATAAAGTGGGATTTTTTTGAAATCGGCATTACGTCTGCTAGTTTGCTTACAACTTACGACCAGAGCACCTTAGCAGTAGCACTTCTAGTGGATTTTCTCGCCGTACTGGCAGTTGCGGGGTTTCCCATTTTTTAACCTCGCTGTCCGCACCTATTATGATTTTATAAACGTCACAGAACGAACACTGAATCATGTCAATTTCGCTGGCCGAGCCATGTTGGAATTAACAACACTATTTACCATTATTTAGTACCTACTTCGTACTCTTTAGTACTACCATTAAAAATATTAGTACCTCTCACGTAAATAAATTATTTAATTTAGTTAATTCACCGTATCATTTGACCTATGTCGCATTGCTCAAAATCCTTTGAGGTACTAAAATGTAAAATACCTATAGGTAATTAGTAGATCTAAATAAGCTCTATCTAACGGTATAAATATTGTACTAATACATTATTCAATAATCATATAGTATTTAACATTAATTGTGTTGCAATGTTTAACAAATCAGTGGGAAAGTGTGGGATATGACGAGGGACACTATAAGGGAGAGTCTGGGATAAAGTGGGATTTTTTGTATCAGTGCGTGGCATATTTTTACCGTAGAGTGGAAACACTGCATATTTGTTTATAAATCACAAAATTACATGTAATGTACCAAATAAGCCTCACTGTCACCTAATGACATGGGATTAAAGTTTTGTAATCTACCGGTCAGTAAAATAGTCTGGTTACAGTTTATATTTGTTTGCATTTTCTGTGGTTAATATTGATTTTCATACAAAATCAAGATGTCCAAAACTCCTTAGTCCCAACCGTCTACATTGTTCAACTAATTACGATGTAGACAGATTGCCCTCCTGAAAAATTGTCATTAATGTAGATGTTGGATTTTGCTCTTAAATATCTCGTGCTGCGATTTCAGTAGCTTGTGTATTTAAATCCAAACTAACATATATTAATGATGTAAACATTTTTAAATTTAAGGTATGAATTTTATAAGATACTGTTATATAAATAAATCATTGAATACATTTGTTTACATTAAATGGGTTTAAAACAAGTATACTTCTGTATTATTAACCCCCTGATTTTGGAACTGGAAATTAATAGGTGTAATAATAATTGGCAACTTTTCCCTCAGGTTATATATTTAAAACTCGTCGAAAACCATCCGGTGTCAAAAATATATTAGTCATTGGCCGAGTCATAAAAAAGCGTGAACAGGAGCTAGGACCTGTGACCAAATAAACGCAATCAGTTCAATCTAATTTGCTAGGTACACACAGTGGTTTTAAGAGGTTAATTGCTCCACCTCACCCTCCAGGGTTATATGGAAACGTATTCCGCATATTCTCTATTCATTGTTGCTAGATTAGGAAACCCCAGCATAGCTGTATAGGCACGTTTTCCACAAGCAGGAATTTTGCGCAGGTTACCAGAAGGTTAGGATATAGCAGGAAAGGAAAGGGTAGGATGGGACAGGCAGCCAAATTGGCCTTTCAGAGTACCAACTCCCGTGCCTTATGACAACTGTGATCAGGCTCAATGTGGACCCACTCTGCCCTCCAACTGGCCAACTCAACGGATGGGGTATCCATGTAAAACAGCCAGGGACCATACATTCTCAGGTTGGGGACCAACCCCTGAGTTTCCGCCCCGAGCCGCTGCAAGTGGAGGGACCAAAGGTGAAAGGGAAGTTTGTCATAATGGACATCCAAAAAACTTCATATGTAATGACAATTTCATTTGCTGTACCCAATGTCAGCATCCAAACTGGTATAGACCAGTTTTAAGTTGTCCTAGGACGAATATTCTCTATTGGTCAATGCTAACCCACCAAGTTTTAATAAAATTAATCAGTATACAAGAGATATATGTTTTTTATTTCTTATAAGAATAACATCGGACAATATACTTAGTTTACTGCTGAATGGAAATTTAAATATTCTCCACAAGCATTAGCCGAATAGCCTACTAACGAAATACTAATTTAACCGTCTGTGGATTGGAGTACTAATTTTTAATCTTTTAGAGCTTTTTATGGCAATGAGATAAAACTGTTGAAATATGCTAAAAATATTTAAAGTTTATAAGAAAGGTAAAAAAACTGAAGTTTGGGATCTCTTAAGCCCTGTAATTTCTGAACCCAAATTTTTCTAAAAAATCAGGTGGTATATTTTATTAGAAACCTAATATAAACCACCAAATAAAAAATCCAAAGATTTCGAAAGCGGCTCCTCAAAACTGTTCCAGACCTATATACTACGTTGTTGGGTACCAAAATATTATGGATACCTCTTTGTTCTTCCCTCAGGGCTCTGCCTTTACTATCACTCCCAACTTTTAATTTTAACGTATGATTCGTTGGATTTATTTTGTTAAAGCAGCATCTCCTGAAAGATGTCCCCACGTTTGATACGCCACCCTACTCAACCATAGACCTCCACCGCACAGGAAAATTGTCTATGTTATTATTTACGCCTTTATTAGTAATTTTAGAAAATTTTCAATTATACAAAAAATTTTTGTTATTTTCTTTTAACTCCGACCTTAGAGCTCCGCCTCGCTGGCTTTAAAAGTTGCCTTGTTAAATTTATAGAGGAAAGATGATCCTTGGGTAAGCGTTCGGGAGTTCGGGTCAGCGTTCGGGTTGAGTACTACTAGCTGGTCAGACAGACATTATTCTGTCCTAATGTCACTGAATTTGTTTTATGTCAAAAATTCTCGTTCTTTTTCATGATGAGCTCGTTAGCTACGCTCACTTGCCTATGTTTATATAGAGCTTGCTTCGGTATTGAAAATGAGTTGCTATTCAAATAGATTTATTATTTCTATAATAAACATATGTTTATATGCTTTTCAAGTATGTTTAGATATCATCCTTATAACAGCTGTTTGATGAAACTAAATAACTAACATACAATCCCGACTTTGTTTTATGTATTTAGATAATGAAAATCACTTAATAATATCTTGCCATGACAACGTTAATATACACTAGGCAGAAATACGGATTTTAGCAATTCGAAATTTAAGTAATTGCACAACGCCATCTGTAGAGCCTGATATAAGTGTAGGTTATATTATATAAATCAAACAGGAAAGTTGGCCGTGCTGGTAAGGGCCCTCACTTGCATTTAGGGTGTAGACCAGAGCCTGTACATACCTAAATTCAGCCCTGGCCGTCTGTATGCAGAACTTTAAGCATGCTAGAATCCAGAATCATTGTCCCTGTGTCGTGTACATTCTATGTGCCTAAGAGTAAAAATATGTTATAGTCAATCAATACAAATGCTGAATTATTTTGACTCAATCCTATCCTACACTATAATATGAGTAAGGTTTGCATGCTCGCTTGCTTGGTTGATTGCTTGCAACTCTGATCTCAAAAACGGCTCCAACGATTTTCTTGAAAAATAGCTAATGTGTCCTTCCAACTACTTGTGTTGTAAAACCTGATATCTGGGTTAAAAATAAGTTCTAGACATGTCCCATCCCCAAAAAAATCAAATAATGTAAAAAGCCGCTATGGAAAATTGAAAAAATCACATTGGGCTTTTAGAGATTAAAATAAAAGCAAAAGAGTCATAACAGCTGTTCAAAATCTTTCAGCGAACTCTCAAAGTTATACTCATATAGTTTAAGTACTACCTGGGGCTGAGATTTTCTAGAGAAAGGTCAATCTTGTTTATGACTTGGAGTTGTTTTTCACTATGTACCCTACTAAAGAGCATTTTTGAGGTCACAACAGTTGTTATTATAATGCACCTTTGAGTCATTCTGGATATGACCACTCTACATGTAATCTTCATTCAAAGGATTTATTATCTGATTTTATGGAACCACATGGAACTCATGTTGTTTATGATTATTAACATGTGGTTTCCTGAGAGCAGAGATTAAAAGATTTGAGAGAAGATTACATATATAGAGTAGTAAAATAAATCAAAGGGATATTGAGCTATAAATAACAACTGGAGTGACCTTAAAAATGTAGAAAAGAGGCAAATCAGTTATACAAATCTGATTATCAGTAGGGGGAAGTGGTGAAATATGCTCCAAGTCATCTAAACAAACTGACTGGCCTTCCCCCGAGCAAAGTTCGGTACCCAGGTATCATATACTCTAATATGAGTAAGGTTTGCTTGTATGTTTGCTTGCTTGCGACACTGATCCCAAAAACGGCTCCAACGATTTCCTTCAAATGTTCAAAATAACTAATTTCTGGGATAAAAATAAGTTCTAGACAGGCCTCATTCCCAGGAAATATCAAATAATGTAAAAAACTAAAATGATAGGTTAAAAAAATTAATATTGGGCTTATGGAGTTTTAAATCAACACAAAAGAATTTTATCAGCTGTTCATAATCAACCAGGGAATTGTCAAAGTATTTTTTTTTTTTTTTTTTTTTTTTTTTTTATCTTTTATTAGAGGCTTTGTATGAAACTACATGAAGCCTTAAGAGCTACGAACATAAATTATTATATTACAGTTTACAGTTCAAGTCCAAAATTTAATTGATTTCATCCGGTTTATGGTCACTTAAATAATTTTCTCGATTTTGTGTAAAAATTCTAAGACGTAACACTATAATTTTGAAAACACACTGAATTAATTTCAATTATATAAAGAGTTCTTATGTATGAAGTCCAAATATTACAATTCAAGTCCAAAACTTAATCAATTTCATCCGGTATATGGTCACTTAAATAATTTTCTTGATTTTGTGTAAAAATTCTAAGATGTAACACCATAATTTTGAGTTTTCTTCTTTAAGAATGTCACGTAAATCAGGAGGTATATGATAGTTACATCTTCTCAACATTTCATAGAGATAATTTCGATGTACTGAGTAGGCAGTGCAGTCCTTAAATATGTGTAGAATACTTTCATGAGTTCCATCATTACAGTTTAGGCATTGTGGGGAGTCAATCCTTTGAAGTAAGAAAAGTCGGTCTGCTGTAAAACAGTGTCCAAAACGAAGTCTGCAGATCATAGTGGTGTCACGTCTACTGAATTTGGTTGATTCAAACCATGGGACGTTTGAGTAGGTACTTTGAGTCTTTTTATACCATTCCCCTTTGTTTGTAGATTGCAATAATTCATTACATTTAGCTCTTATTTTATTCTTTATATCAAAACAAATATCGGAATATCGCAAAGGGAACTTATTGTCTACAACTAATGCATCATCGTGAGCTGCATACTTTGCTAGGGAATCCGCCTTTTCATTACCCGGAACTCCAACATGGCCAGGAATCCATTGTATCACAATTTCTTTTGAACATTTAATAATTTCTTTTGCAATTGCTAAAGTTAGGTGATCATTGTTAAAGCCACGTAGAGCATTTTCAATGTTGTAAATGGACACAAGAGAATCTGTTGCAATAGCAAATTTGCTGTCATTTAACTGTGATATATATTCTAAAGATTTTAAAATGGCAAATAATTCTGCTGAGACGATTGATGATATTGAGGGAATTTTTATTTTTATTTCCATGTCAACTGCAGGATCATATATACCAACACCAACATTGGTTCCAATTTTGGATCCATCTGTACATATTATCCTGTGCCCGTTCCATTTGTGGTGTAAAATGTACAACGATGATTGTAGCAATACAGTATCGTTTACATGCTGTTTACTAGACTGAATATCGGAAGCAAGAACTTTAGAAAAATGGATATTTGGGTTTATCATACATAGAGGTTTATGGAATTGGAAAATTGAATGACCATAGGGTTCGTTTTCGGCTTCACCAATATAATTTTTAATTTTGTCAAAAGCTCGTATAATTGTTGGTGTATGTTTTTTATCCCAAAATGGATGGTGATGGGTGAGCATGCTTAGTTCTTGGAGTTTTAAAAAAGCAGGATGAGATGTATTTAAATGAATTTTCAGAGCTAATTTTTCCGATAACAATTGTCTTCTCAAATTTAGTGTCATTGTGGCAGTTTCAGCATGTAATGCCTGAATGGGTGTTGTCTTAATAGCTCCAGTACATATCCTTAATGCGCTGTTTTGTACAACATCCAATTTTTGTTCATATGTCCTAAAATACTCATGTTTTTTATGATTATTAACATGTGGTTTCCTGAGAACAGAGATTAAAAGATTTGAGTGAAGATTATATATATAGAGTAGTAAAATAAATGAAAGGGACTTTGAGCTATAAATAACAACTGGAGGAACCTTAAAAATGTAGAAAAGAGGCAGATGAGTTATACAAATCTGATTATCAGTAGGGGAAAGTGATGAAATATTACTCCAAGTCATCTAAACTGATTGACTGGCCCTCCCCCGAGCAAAGCTGGGCCCCCCCAGGTACTCTCGTGTTAAAACGGATATGAGAAGGGTGTTACCACTCCAGTAGTCAGTAGTATTTTTTATTTACATTAGTCCTAAATTATCTGTTCTTGCCGTTGTGGAGTTAAAACGGATATGGGAATGGTGTTACCATTCCATTAGTAAAATATTTGGCTTATTAATTATCTTTTCTTGCTGTTGTGGAGTTAAAACGGATAACAGAAGAGTGTTACCAATCCAGTACCTGCCTACATATATTTAAAAATTCAGTCTTCGTTCATCCTCTTACGGGAAGAATGAGCGTACACCTAGTATATAACTCTATATGCGAAATCTTTAAGTCAAAGTTGTGTGAGTTTAGCAAATCGCAGGATGATGGGAGACGGCTCAAATTAACGGTCTTGATCCCAGGGATTTGGAAGAAATAATAGTATTTCTAAACATGTACCAGAAAAAGAGAAGTAACGTAAATCATCCCCCATAAGAAAAGTATGGGTATTTAAAAAGTCTGTTTTGTTTACATTAAAACGTGATTAAGTGTCTACTTTGTTTACGAACTGACAGTAAAAAATCAGACCAAGCAGAGTATTAGAGCAAGGTTAGGGGCAATGGCCCCTTCAAGCCACTAGTGTAAAGTAAATTGAAAAGCGTAAGAAGAACATTTACTCCATTTTTATTACATTATAAATTAGCTATGGTTAATCTGTTACTTGACTTCAGGTATTGCTACATATTTTGTAAAGCGTTTAATGCCAAAAGTACGCACTTAATATGGGATTCGGGAAATACAACATTTGTGATTTTCCTTTGATAAATCCTTTAACTTCAGATGTAATGCAATGAAATTTTTTCGTAAATATTTCAAATTTGGTGTAAGAATTATTTCTGAAGCCGATTTAAAATTGTTTGATCTTGTTATTTTGCTTAAGTTAATGCCATTTTTTCGATTACTTAAGGATTTTTTCGATGCCTTCCAAAAACTATCTTTATATTCTTACCAAGTATGAAGTATGATGGTGGCGGGCAAACGTACCTCCACTACTTTAATTATTCACATTCAAAATGGGCCGAAGTAGTTCAAATCAAAAATGATCTTTAGCCTTCAAGCCAATAGTGACCCCCCCCCCCCCCCCGAGAAATTGGATAAAATATTATTGTAATTTATGAAGTCACAATAATCGCATCATGACCATGTTTAGCCCTCCAATCAAAATACATAAATTCTGCTTATGCAAGCATATTATTAATAGCTCTTAAAAATAGGAGCTCATTGGCAAGGCTTAATTGGCTGTCTACATTATTTAAACTGTTCTGTTCTACGGTTTCGATATTCAAAAAAAATAAATACTAAATTTAGCTCTATTTGGTCATATTCATATAAATTGTACTCTCCTTTGGCTGCAGTCCCATTCAACATTCGTAATATTGAACAGCACTCCGTCCTTTTCAATATAAACGCATTAAATAAACAGTTATTGTCTATAACAATCCTCCCAGCGTATTTTGTATATAATGTAAACTGGAAAAAACTGAAATAACCAAATGTTCTGATCTTATAGCTGCATTAACTAAATTTCAATCATAACCTAAAAGTAAACATACACTGATGTGTTACTTCCACCGTCCACGTAGTGGGTCCGGTTGCTCTCTGTCTCATGCACTCTCTTTTTCTTTCTCTTTCTCTTGACACCATCTCTGTCTTTGATATATAAAAGTATCGTATTATAAAAGTATCATATATATTTAGTTTTACTTCCAATATCCTGGAATTTTTTAGGTATCCAGGTACCTAAAAGGATTAATACTGCACGATTACGAAAGAAACCTACACACATCATTCATATTCGTAAAATACAACCTAATTGTGTCGACGTCTTAACTCGACGACTCGACGTCTTAAAGAGATATTGAGATATTAAAAATAACAAAATACCTTTTCAATAATGATTACAAACTCATCATCATAGGCTTGCAAAACAAAAACTTACATGATTTTTTTAAGAAATGGATTATATTTTGTTATTGTTTACCTCTTTATTGCTGGTTACGAAGCCAATTTTAGTCGCATTACAGATTAAAACTTTGTAAACCACCAGGTTTATATTTTTTAAAGTAGGAATTAAAACATAAGAGCGCCACCATTCATAGATCTTTGCATTTTTGTTTATACCTGAAAAATGTGTTATTGCTGTTAAACTATCATTTCAGAAATCTCAACAGTTGTCAAATGTACAAATTGATAAATGTTCTTCCATAGGATAAATTGAAGCTTTGAAGGCTTGTGGGGCGTATCCCTGAAGACCAATGTAAACTATAAACCTTAAAATCTACGCGGCAATACCTTTCTAACTGAATACGTGGATTTCTCCTATAATGCACACACGCTGAGAAAAGCGTGTGTACGGCAATGTTTGTGCTTGCCTTTTAATATAAACTAGCGATCGCCCAATGGCCAAATGCGTTCAAAGACAATTCTTCGTGTACCATAAGCGGTACATACGAATAATTTAATGTTTCCGTGAATGTTTTGCTGTATCCCGCTTTAACAGTAAAAACAAAAAAAAACATTTAACCAGTGTCATCGTTCTGAACTTTAAAAATAACTAAATCAATTTGTTTATCATCTAGTGGGTCCTAGTACACACACACTCTCTCTCTCTCTCTCTCTCTCTCTCTCTCTCTCTCTGAGATACACAAAAGGATCTATTATAATATTATTATTAATATGTATTTATTTTTCCTATATCCTCATACTGTCACCTGCACAGTATAATTTTGTACGATTATAGAAAAAGAAAAAAATAGCCACACCTATTTTTTATGATCATAAAGTCATAAAACAGTACTAATCTGGAAAACATTTCAAATCTGTCTGATATTAATGTGCGGTCGAAAGAAGAATTTAAATTCCCCAGTTTCTCCTATTTTCCCGTTGCCAACAAATTATTACCAGAAAAAGCTGATTTATTGTTTATCTGAAGGTGTTTTCTTTACATCATATTAGAAATTTAAGAAAAGCTATGCCGTGTATATTTCCATTATAGATTTGGACTCGTGCTTTTTATATTGACGTAGTTTTTTGCTAGAAAAAAATTATTTAGTACAACATGTGCATAAAATTTACCTACTTTTATTTTAAAAAAAGTATTGAATTAAAACCCCTAAAAAGCTTATAAGAAGAAATATCTGCTAGCCAAAACAGCTGGCTGACGTGGGTAATGTAGAGAAAATTAGGGGAATTCGGGATAATAAGTTCCCGTGGTGGGAAATCAGATGATGACTCACAACCACACATTAGTATCAGACAGATTATAGGCGAAACCTACTAATTATATTTTATTTAAACTAAACATAAATGTGTTGTTATAAAGACAATTTGTTTTCCAACAAAGATTAAAACGCAGTTAAACATCAGATTTATTTTTATTGTGTGGAGTTCAGCAGATAACAGATGGGGGTACCATTTCAGTAGTCAGTAGTCATTTAGCGAATTTCTTCTATAGGGCAGAAGTCCGTACTGTGTACCGTGGGGGTGTAGTATCATCCCGTCCAATAGCAAAATTCTTAGAACATCATATAAATCTCGTCCAGCTCTGTTTTACAGTTGATTAAACAAGCTAATGGAGTATCATATCCTCCAGGCAATACATTGAAGAGAGTAGAGGAACGCAATTCAGGAAGTCAGAGGTCCCTGACACCTGCGAATGTGCAACGTTCTGGTGGTGGAATGTCACTCACCGTCACTATTCGCGGAGATACCCTCTGGATTCCTTAGAGGTGAATCCCCCCCCCCCTTTCGACCATAACTCCTTTGTTTACATCGGAAACGTTTTAGATTTTAAATGTTATTCTTAAGTCTGATGTGCATTAGTTTACAACTATAGAGCAAAATATGGAGTTTTCCACGACTATTAGAGGGCAACCAATTTTACTATTTAATTGTTACCGTTTCACAAAGAAGATTGAAAATAAAGTCAAAACTTTCTAGTAATGTGGAAAAATTTCGTTGACAATTTTCTTTATCGCTGTCTTGCGCATCACAGCGTTGAGTGAGTAAAGTTATCGTGACATATAATTTGTCTTTATTGCCTGTTGAAATGCGGTTTAGAACGAGTCAAAGTGTTAAAAATTAGTCAAGACATTTTCTGTTCTATAAACAATGGTGTGGCCCTGTCAAAACATTCAGGTAATTGGACGAGATGATACTAACTAGTGGGCAGGTAAAGAGGTGAACCCCAAGCCTCCGGTTGTGGAATTTTGACAAGATATTACCTGGACGAGATGATACTTGGACGAAATGATGCGACACGACCGAGGGTTGCATCTTGGAAGCGTAAAGATAGAATATAGGGTACCGTTGGCCAACATATATTTTTTTATTGTAACTGATATATTTATATCTGTAGATATTTAGCCGCACTAAAGACCATTTGTTGCAATGTTTTACATGTGTTTATATGGGATATAGAATTTCAGCTTTTTTTGTGACCGTTAACACGATATCACCCTTAATAAATGGTCCTAATTCAATGTTATTTGGCACAGATAGGTAAAGCAGAATTTAATTAAATGAAGTCAAAAATTAGACGGATCACATTATCCGACGAGAGGTTTTAGGGAGGTGTAGTACCCAATATATCTACCTATTTATGTATCCGTTAACGCTAGAACTTTAAAAAAATGAGTTCCATGAAATTTGTCGCAAATGTGTATAGAGCCATAAGTAACTTTAACTTCGAAAACCAGAAAGATCGGACCAGGGGAAGGGGGTTTAAAGTTTTCAAAAACTATTTTTTTGCATTTTTAACTCTAAAAATTGAAATTTACACAATTTTGGTGTTGTTAATTTTATATAGCTTAAAAACAAATTATCTAGTAATTTGAATCATTAACCTAAGTTATGTAGTTGCGGAGAAAATCCAAAGAATTCATAACATTTGTTATGTTAATCTTATGAATCGTAAACAACTTTTAGCTCATTAAACTATTACTCAGTTAATATGACTGAAAACTGCACATTTTTTATTACCAATCAGCTCTAAAAAACTATATTGTAGGATGAATATCGGTTACATTGGAGAAAACATTGCTTTACGATATATGCGACGAAAAAGCGAGCCGGTGATTTGGTCAGGTTGGTACACAGGTAAGGAAAATGTCTCGTTCTTTAACTGCAGGTATGGATTGTTTCATGTATGGGTTTCCACAGGGGTTCATTCATTGATTGTTAATTTATAACGCAGGATCAAAAGCAATACTAATTGAAACATAAATTAATTTTCTTTGTTTGATTTACGTACCTATTATTGCAGTGAAATGTAATAAACTATTAACATATCAACAAACACAAGTAAAGTCATTAAAACCATGGATAATTATTGGTTTGTTTCACTTGACTCATTGACTCGTTGATTTCAGCGTGAATAGTTCTTTTCCTCACCAAAATATGGCGACGTAGATACACAATAACAAAATGGTTTGTTAATCAGCCTTGATTCCAGTATTACAAATAAACCTCCTTCTTTAATTGAATATTTAATTTTTTACTTGGGGAGTTTAGGTTATTCTTGATAAGTTTTAGGTTTTATAGGTTATGGTACTGAAAATTTTGTCTGGAACTTTAAATTTGTTTTTAAACGACAAAATGCTGCAAAGGGTTTATTGTTAATTTGTTGCAAGCAAACAAATAACAAAACAAAAGTAAATCATGTTGAAAAATGTATTTAAGGGCAATTTGTATTATTGAGAGTTATTTTGTAATATCTGATTTGCAATTTCTGATATCTGATTTTTTAAACTGGTATAGTTATGGTATTGCCAGATCGCCTACAATCACCTGTCACATAGAGTGATATAGTTTTATGGCTTAATAAAAGTTGTATGAATATTTTAAGTTTTTTTTATACGCACGTTGTCAGGTTACATCGTAGTATAAAAAAGGCAATCATACAAAATACACAATTGTTGATACAGAATCCTAAACTTATCTCCTAAAAAATATTTGTAACACGTCCAGTATATATGCAATCTTCATTCGATGGTTCTACTCACTGTTTTTATTAAATAGGTTGTTACAACTTAGCATGTCTGTTGATTTTTGAGTTCACTCTTTATTTAATCTCAGCTGTTATGATTCTTTTGATTTGAAACTCTATACCTATAAAAGGCAAAGCCATCACTCACTGACTTACTCACTCACTCACTCATCGCGAATACTCCTATTTCCCATCTACCTAGAAAGTTGGAATTGTGTACACTGATTCTTTAGGCATAACATAGGAACACTAAATGGTTGTTTTCCTGATCTGACATTAGGGCTCCGCCAGAGACCCTGATAGAGTTACCATGTATTACTTATGGACATTCATTTTGATTTGAGCTAATGAAAAAAATAAGTTAATTATATCAGTTATATAATTATATTATTTATATACTTTTTTTAATTAGTCTAAATATGTTTGAACTTAACAACCTCACCCGATCTTTAAAATTAATCTATTTAGCAAAGTTTATTTAATAATCAGATTAAAAAAGTGTTTCTGTACATACAATAATATGCAATTAAGTTTAATTTAATACAATTACGAAATGCATGGAATGGATTGGAAAATATATCCATACCAAAATTGTTAAGTGTTATTCTGATAAAACCCTATTATACTACAATTTAATATGTTAGTTAAAACCCTATTATACTACAATGTAAAATGTTAGTTAATCCTTTATATATTATCATCTTTAAAAACTAAATATAAATGAATGGTTAAGGGCTCCTATTTACATTTAATGTGTAATGTATATCGACTACAGACGATGTTTTTTTACGAACAAAAACTTAATTTGGTAACATTATTTTTTAATTTTATGTTAATAATTCTCACTCACGTATTTTAATAAACTAATTATCACAAGGTAGTTTAAAGTAAACTTTACCTCCACTAAAGGACCCTACTAACCGCTACATCGTGAAATCTTTGTGTGTCTTTTTAGGCTAAATGACTATAGATAGGAATTTTTATAAGAGGACAACAAATGTTCAAAATGTTTAATTCGATGGGTTACCACTCCCTTTTATTACGATATGTCGTTTATTTGAAAAATACTTCATTATTACCTTTATCGCTGGATAAAATATTTTTTTAACACAGGACGAGTAGACAGAGGTCAATCAAAATTTTACCGGTGATATAAAACGTAAAGTCCCAAGTTCAGTAAAAAAATGAGCTTTATTGCCTGAATATGTTTCCCACACGAATATAATTACGCGTAGCGCGGAAATATTCCTACAAGTAAACGAAGTGTTTAATCTTGCTAAAAATTTTATTTGATATTGGTAATTAAGTTTACTATGTATACTAAAAGTTTTTTTTGTTTATCATTTTCCAATTTGTAGATAAAAAATGTTTTATTTTTTCAATCGATTTTCTATATTTCCTCGTTACATAAACAAATGAAATCAACTAACCATTTTATTTGAAAATGTAATATATATTACTAAAACCATATTTAGATTACAATCGTTTATTATTATTTATTGCAGGGTTGCTTAAAGTAAACTTTACCTCCATTACAGGACCCTACTAACTACTATATCGTGAAATCTTTGTATACGGGACTTTTTAGGCTAAATGACTATAGATAGGACTTTTTATAAGAGGACAAAATATGTTCAAAATGTTTAATTCTATGGGTTGCCACTCCCTTTTATTACAATATATCTTTTATTTGAAAAATACTTCATTATTACCTTTATCGCTGAATAAATTTTTTTTTTAAATACAGAATTAATAGACAAAGGTCAATCAAAATTTTACCAGTAATGTAAAACGTAAAGTTCCAAGTTCAGTAAAAAAATTAGCTTTAATGCCTGAATATGTTTCCCACACAAATATAATTACGCGTAGCGCGGAAATATTCCTAGAAGTAAACGAAGAGTTTAATCTTGCTAAAATTTGTATTGGATGTTGTTTTTTAATATTTAAACAGCGTGGTTTTTTCCTTTCAACTCTGCTACTTTCCCAGAGTCAATTGCTTGCAACACAGCGCTGATTTTAGCCAGTTGAACTGCTTCGTCTGGAAGGCGATAAAATTGGCTGTGAGTTTGTAATGTGTGGCCGAGGAAGTTGGCAAGTATTGTCATGTCGTTATGGGAGAAGTTGAAAGCTTGCGTTGCTGTTGCAATCTCTTTCCTGAGACTTGTCCCGGTGCTAAATAGTGGAAATTGTGCTTTACACTCAAAAACAGTTTCCTTTAGTGCCACGTTTGCTTGAAACACATTTGATTCATTTGATTTAGCGAATACGTACGGATTGCCTTGTGGGATGTTGGCTTTTTCCCTTAGTTGTAAAATTGTTTTGATATTGCTCATAATGTCCTTAGTTAAGAGCATTGAGACTGCTTTGCCCCATTTCCGTCGGGCTTGCAGTCTTTGATACTGAGAGCATAGTAGTTTCTCTGACTCGCTTAGCATGTCATATGTTACTGTACCTTTTTGCACGTTGTGTGCTTTATTGAAATCAGTGATTGTTATCCTCTTTACATCGCCAACTCGTTTTCTATTGAACAGTAAGAGTTTTACCATCGTTGCCTTATTAAGGTTCGACCATTGATGAAATGAAAATTCTTTTGTGAGCGATGCAGTTGCCTCATCTGTTACTTGTTTTACATGTTTATTAAGTTTCATCACGTCATCTGTTAGTGGCAGTGTTTTTGGTTTATTCCATTGGTTTGTTTCGAGTGTCTTACGTGCATGTTTTGAAATATATGCATTATAATCTTCAGTAATAACCTCAATCCAAGTCTTAGCTTTTTTCACATCTTCTTCATTTTCTTCTTCTAGAGCCTCTGTGATAAACCTTTTAGCACACTGCTTTAATAATGTGCCCATTTCATTTGCCATTGCTGGCCTTTTAAAGGATCCTTTGTCAAACCCTGTTACATTTTTAATGGAGTTGAAGAGAACATGTTTTTTAGACGGTTGAAAAATGTCCTTTAATGAGGCTATTTCATTCCAAGCGTGGTCATGTCCGCCTTCCGCGTTCGGTTTAACGAGGGTTTGACAAGGGACTGTAATGTAACGCAACACTATACGAATATAATTGAACTCAAAATAAGTACTCTAACGGTAATGTGGAATAATGTACTCATAATCTGTACTCATTCAATTTAGTATATCACAGAATCAACACACATCATTTGTTGTTATTAATTGAAATAGCAAGCATTAAAATCGTACAACATTTTTCAGAATTTTACAAATTTTTAACGATTCTGTATTAATCCTAACTAACACATTGATGTGCTTTGCGAATAATTTCTAACATATTGACATGCTATAAGATAAGAGGTGTGCGATAACACATCAAATTTTAACATTGACGTTCCCTGTTTTTGTAAGGGAGGTGGCGATCTGTCGGGGTGGCTACTTATCGCAACCGCGCGAGGTGGCGATCTGACGGTAGCGTACCCGACAGATCGCCACCTCGGAGTAAAGAAGGTGGCGATCTGTCGGGGTGGCGACTTGACGTAACCGTGCGAGGTGGTGATCTGTCAGGTACGCTAACGTCAGATCGCCACCTATTTCATGAAGGTAGTAGAACCTACGGACTAACCTACAAGTTATTTACACTCGTGGAATCCCTAGTTCTTTTAGAATATAAAAATAAAAGGTTTGCCAAACATTTTTCTTATAAAAAAAGTAACAAAGAAGTAACTAAACTATAAACGGATGGTGAAAATAAAACATATCATGGTGAGAAGTAGAATCAAGTAAATACATAGATTTGTGACGTAACACAATAGGGGAAGTAGAATAATATAAACAGTCTACACACGTACAAAATTTGATGGTCCCAGTACCGGCTATAGGGCAGTGCGAGCCGTGCTCCAGCACGGGGCGCGGCGCTCTTGGGGGGGCGGCGCTCGGCGCTCATAACGGGTCGTGGGATCGGTGGCGTACTGTCGTAGTTGGGAGCCTGGGGCGGTGGATATATTTGTAGGGGCCTATACATACATTAGGGGTTGAAGAGGAAGGCCTATTCATATATATGTTTACGATGTATTAGGGGCGTGCGAGTACTCAAAATTTGAGTATTTAAATAGTCGAATGAACTCAAAGTTTGGAAACTACTACTAAGTTTGAGCGAGTATTTCCCGCCAATCTTTGGACGATTGTGACCTGCCAAATCACGTAGTAAACGGCCGCGAAAGACGATCGCACCACGTAAAATCGGCCGAAATTACGAGATATAACATTATGTAATACACATGAATCGGACATAAAAACAACCTAACTGTGTAAATGGCGACCGAACCACGTGTTATCGGCCGTAATTGAAGACGTTACAGATGGTATAATCTGGAATTAATGTCCTTGCCGCGTAATATCGGCTATAAAAGTGGAAGGAAAATAAAATACTGTCCAAAAAGACGACTTTACTACGCAATAACAGCCAAAAATACGACAGTAGATCGGTAGCGATTCTCCGGAGATCGGCGGGAAATACTCGCTCAGTCTTTCGAACATTTTTAAAAATTTGGGGGCCTATGCCAAAACGGGGCTTGGGGCGGACCGCGCCCCACGTCCCACCCCCCTCCACGGTACGCCACCTGGTGCGGGCTGGGCGGCATAGGCCATAGCGCTAACATAAAGTATTTGTAAATATATAAAAACCAAACTGATTTTGTTAATTGTTGTATATTAGTATTATAAGTTGTTGAAAGGCAATATTTGAAAGAAAGTTATGAGTATTCACCATGTTTTGTACCTTTATCATACTTAAACATTAAATTTACATATCAGATAATACAACCTCTCTGTTGTATCCTCTCTATTCCAAAACGAGCAGTTGTTTGACCTCTATTGGTTTGTGACAATTTCAGGGCATTCTGATTGGTATTGAGAGTTTGAATAAAACTCGCAATACGATGCAAGAAATTTGCAATGATAAAATATAAAGTAACACAATGCAACTAATTGTTTTAATCCGCCCACGTCGATTGTTTAAACTAGTTCCTATAGATGAGGAAAAATATGGTTTGGAGGCTGAAGAGTATTGAATAGAGATTTGATCTATTTGAGTTTTTTTAATAAGGGTGAAATATGATGCACCCTCCTCAGATTTTGGCACCCCCTTTCATCGTTACTTGTAAGGTCCACTCGTTTAGCTAACTTTGAAAAATATAGTTTATTGTTCAGTCTGTTTAGTAACCATTTCAACTAAGTTCTTATTTATTAACTGAGTCAACGCTGTTTTAATATTTATTAAACGCAGTACGTTGTCCAATGTTATTCTTATGGGGAATACAAAAATTACTATTTCTCTCTTATTTACTGATCAATTTCATTCAAACTTGATATGCTTGTCAAGTTAGCATTGACCAACAGAGGATATTCGAAATCCGTTTTCCCTTAATAACCCTGGGGAGGGGAGAATAGGGGGCATTTCCCCTCTTAAAGCCACGAGTGTAGCAATGGATTCTGTAGTGCCTCCAAAGCAGGGATTTGGGTGGATGTTTTTTAAAACAACTTGTTTACAAGATTTTCTGTACATTCGACCGTACTTTGTATTCTATATTTAGTAAATAAAACGTAATTTATTCAATAAAGTTGGGACAAAAGGGAGAAAGTATGTGTCAGTTTCCTGATACCGTTTATTTAGACCTCCTAAGCAGATAATACTCTATTTTACGTAGTTTGATCTATATAATGTGAATAAACATATGATAACGAATGTTTTTTTTTTGTTTTATTTTTTAAGAGAACGTGTATATAACACTGGAATATATACAAAAGTGTTTAAGTTTGGTGTAGGGTGTCGGGCTAGAAAATCTAAGTTCGTTGGCATTTATTCCATGTTAATTAACTTGGATGTTATAAATTAATTGTGGTATTTGTTATACGGTATAAAAGTTAGCATTACTGAGCCTAAACATAAATAAACACACGTTATAACACAGTAAAGTTAAATTAAATATATAGATAAAATAAATGTCCCATTATCCGTCGGGTTATTTAGGGTGAGTTTTAAAAGAATCATCCCCGACTTTTAACGAATTTCCCCTATAGGGAAGAAGCTATTACCGTAGTCGGCATGGTAAGACCTAGGCCCGGGACCATGATAACTTTTCGTTTTGAGGTCCCCAGATGCCAAAAACACCATTCGTTCGAAACTGTATATATATGTATATATATATGTGTGTGTCCGTGAGCACGATAACACTCGTAAAAATAGTCCGATTTTGAAGAAATTTGGTATAAACGTATAAAGCAGCATTTATGACTTTAAGTTCGAAAACCAGACAGATCGCTCTCTATCAGAAGGGGTATTTTGGGGGGGTTTTGTACCCCAAAAATGGTTTTTTTTAGTTTTTTACGTATAATTAAAGACGTACAATTTTGTTTTTTGATCATTGCTCTACCTCAAATGGTTACAGAGATATTGAAGTGCTAAACACAGTACGTTGTCCTATGTTATTCTTATGGAGAATAAGAAAAATTGTATAGCTCGCTTATTTATCAACTTATCCTGATGAAACTTGGTATATTGCTTCATATCGTTGTGGTCTATTGATATTTGAACTAAAAAAATATTTTTGGCCGATAGTTCCCGTAGCAGCATACCTGCGTACTCAGCTCCCATGTTATTCTTATGGAGATTAAGTAACGTGTTATCTCCCTTAATTATGAATATAAATTAATAAAATTTGTTATGTGCCTTTACCTTCTTGAGTTGTATTAATATTTGTATAAAACCCCATTTTTTGTGTTCCTTGCTTCAGCAACCCTGCATACTCAGCCGCCATGTTATTCTTATGGAGAATAATTTAAATGTCATAAATCGTTTATTTATGAATGTGTATTGATGAAACTTGGTATTTGGCTTTATGTGGTATTAAGATAAATATATATGCATTGGAAATTCGCTAAGTACGCAGGTTTGTTGCTACGGGGGTTTTTCTAAATTTTTTAAGATATCGACTCCTTATACCGCCGCCGATCATTGTGGATCATTTTATAATTAATTTTGTCTTATTTAATATTTTCGCCGGCCATCTTGGATCCGCCAAATTGAATTCAAATAAGTATATTATCAAATGTAATGTCTTTGTTGTGACCCAACATATTGAACTACTTTTTACGGTGAACACAATGCCGTAATCCATTTTTAAAAGACATTATTCCCTTATTCCGGGTGTTGGTAACTATTTTAAATTAATTATAACAAGAATTTGAAATGTCCCTACCTTAAAGAATGTAAATATTTTCGTTATTTATTAGAGAATGCTCGTAACTACTACTGATCATTGTAGAGTGGCAACTACTTAATTACAAACAAAGAACCTTTTTGGCCGCCATCTTGTACCATCCATTTCGGAATAAGTTTTTTTTCCATATATAAAGGTTGGGTTGCGACCCATACTTTCCGACCTTTTTAAACACTGAAAACAATGCCGTAATCAGTTTTTAAGTATCACCTTTCGCTCTCTTGATATTAAACCTTTTTAAAATATTAAATAAAAAGCTTTAAATATAACGAGATCAAAAGTTGCTATTTAAAAAATTATTGCGGTATTACAACGTGGGAATTCAGTTGGAAAAGATAGGCCAAACCCAAACATTTTAAATTTAAGAATAATTACCTCATTCAAATTGTGGATCCTGAAGGCGACCAAAATTGTTTTCTCTTCTAAATGAAGTAAATGTCAATCAACCATGATCGGGTAGTAATTTATGGGCATTATCTAATGTAATGACGAGATTACGAGCATGTTTTAAAGTTACGACATTTAAATTTATCTGTACAAAACACTAATACCTTTAGACCGAATAATGATATTACTAAACGGATTGCGGTAAACATTTTGTTCACCGTAAAAAAGATATTCAATATGATGGGTCACAAGCCCAACCTTTACTTTTGAAAACAAACAATAAAATGAAATCCAATAAGGCGGATCAAAGATGGCGACAGAAAATATGAAATAAGAGTACTAACCTTCATATTACAGTAATAACTAGTAATGACCTAGTGATATCTCGAGGCGCAGTTGAAATTTTCATTTTCGCACATGGCCGGGCTCTAGCACTTCCGGCCCCCGCCATACGTTTTTCTTAATAGCTCGGTAACGGATAGAGTACTAACCTTCATATTCGGGTATTAACTGGTCCTAACCTAGTATTAACTCTTGGTATAGTTGGAATTTTCATTTTCGCACTTTGCCGGGCTGGCACTTCCGGCCCCCAGCATACATTATGCTTAATAGCTCGGTAACGGTTAGAGTATTAACATTCATATTCGAATACTAACTAGTACTAACCTAGTATTAAATTGTTTTACAGTCGAAATGTTCATTTTCGCAAATGGCCGGGCTAGCATTTCCCTGGCTCGGCCATACTTTTTTCAATAACTGTGCTATGCTTTCGGTACTTACTTGCATAGTCGGGAACTAACTAGTACGTATTAGTATTAACTCGTGGTATAGTTAAAATTTTTAATTTCAAATATAGCCGGGCCAGCGTAATGGAACTCCTTTATGTCTTACGATTTTGATTAACGGGTTCAGATTAAGCTTCAGAGTGTTATCGTAAATTAACATGTAAAATTTTGTCGTGATTAGATTTATGTTATATAGGTAAAACATAAATACATGCAAGAATGCATCAATTTAGATCGATAATATTAGTAAATTACGTCAACTCTAAATGCTAAAACTATTATCTTCCTTCACTTAACGTAATTAAAACGAACTACAACAACTTTTAATGAAATGCGTAACCATCAGATCTATTAACATATCATGCTCATAACATTAACATTGAAACTTAGGATGCCATAGTCCTCATAGATTATATCTTATACAAACAAATGAAATGCAATTACTGAGGCGGATGTACATCGGGACATATGTTATCTTAATGTCATCCTTTTCCTTATTGTCGTCCAACGCGGGAATACCCCAACCGGTCATTCCTAGTATCACATAAGGGCTAAGTAGGTCATGGATGGGGGGACGAAGGTTGGGTTGGTGTCCTCCTACTTGCGGTCGGTCCTATTGGCGGTCAGTCCTATTTGCGGTCAAGTGTAATTTTATAAGGGATGATCAAGGTTCTGGAGGTGGAAGGGTTTCCAGTTTGCGGTCACATCTTGAGAGATAGTTAATTACTTCTTCTTCCCGTTCTTAGAATACCTAGCCACTAAATATATAACAGAATGATTTTACCATAATCACAAATCAAGTCTAGTTATATATAGAGCAGCAAGGATTCTAAATTTTGTATAAATTCTGAGACTCATATCTTCAAGTTCGTAGTTGTCTACAAAGCCACTTTTATATTATCAGACAGATTTTGTCAACTTACAAATCAAGTCTGATAATATTATAAATGGCCTTTTATTACAAAAAATACATACTTGTTGACAACTACGGTAGAATGTCGAATGACAGTGGAATCTTGGTTACGTTTTGGGGAAAACTAGTTTTGCATAAGGGATTGTTTTTCCAGTAAACAAGGGGGGCATGGTGTCGAGTCACCCACCCCTATTCAGGTGTATGCGTCATCCCGCCCATCCCCCTGGCCCGCTTGTTCTGCGGGACATGGTTTCTAGTCACATACCCCTACATGTGTACATACCTGTTGTATGCGTCATCCCTCTGGCTCCCTTGTTGTGAGGCTGACTATATGGTGTTCAAATATGTGACCGCAAATTGGACAAATATAATTTGATTAGCCCACGACATTTTTGGGGTGACCGCAAACTGGACGATTTTGCCCTTGACCGCAAATAGGACTGACCGCAAGTGGGATACAACCAGGTTGGGTTTTCCTGGTGGCCCTCCTCCTCCCCCAAACGTTGACCCATTTGGACCCTTTTGTAGTGAAGCGCGCTAATCCCCTTGGCGGACATTCCATGACCCACTTAAGGTGATGCCATCGTACTCTGAGATAACCAGCATTCCCCAAACCAATATACGTTTACCCGTACAGTAGCATCATAAAAGACAACAGGCTATGTTTAAAAGCGTTGTTATTTATACGTCATAATACATTCAGTGATTATTTATGTTAATACACGAATCTTAACTGCTCACTCCTGTTTCAATTACTACAATTTACAATTTTTAGTAAACAAATGGCTTATTAGAACTAATCACATTACTCAACCAACCACTACAATAGCTATGTTAATACCACACGCTAACTCATTGTTAGGTAATAATGACAATTTGTTATGGAATAAAATAATTACTATTTCAATAGCATGGGGATTTAAAACCCTCTGCCTTGTTGGTATTAAAACATGTGATTAAATGGCTACTTTGTTTGTAAACTGCCATGTGTTCCTAATTATATTGTTATTATTTTTTCAGCATGTTAAGAGACAAAAATTTAGATGCGGCAGAGTATAGGAGCATGATTATGGGCTATGATCCCTTCAAGCCACTATTGTAATAATATTTTAAAAAGTGTTTTCTTTTTATATTAGACCTAAAAACTAATATGTTTGTCTTCGATTCATTGCAATCTAATTTAAAGCTTGGGTCGGGGCCATCACTGCAGTATGCATTGACCGTGTGGCAAACTACTACGATCGCGAAGGGTCCCGAGTGACCGATGTGCGCAAAACGAGTATGCCAGCTCTGTCAACCCGCGCGCGGCAAGAGCTACGCCGCGGTGCCACCTGATCCCTCTACCCGTCTCCAGTAATTAGTGACTCATTGGCGGAGGCCACTGACACGAAATTTGAAGATTAAAAACAAAAACAATCCACCGAACATAGACTTAAGGTCTCGAGTTAGTTAATAATTATTAATTAATTCCCGTGCCGATAACAATTAAATAAATCAAAAAAGAAATAGCCGTTCAGTAAAATTTTATGGCTGTGGTAGTATGAATCAGTTAACAATTTAAATATCACTGTATTTTACATTATGTAGAAATAACTCTAAATGAATTAGGTTTTTTGGATCCAACAAGCCACCAGCAGTATGTTTTATGTTATAACAATTAATTAAGGATGCATTATTATTTTCAAACCATTGTAGATTAAGATCTACTACGTGAAATATATCTATATAAATAAAATTAGAGTTAAGTTTGTACATTGCTTAGAATAATGAAATTCTTGGTTATTTTTGCGTTTCACAGGACAGAGAATCCGAATCAAGCATTTTCTCAATTTCTGTCTGTTTGTCTATTGGTTGGTGGTAACGCTCTGCATCACACCTCTGACCGCTTTTCACGCTAAAACGAGAGTACTGTTATGACTGAAACTTATTTTCTGTACTGTATGCAAATATGAGAAGGTTTTAGGCGGAAACTAGCATAAGTTTTTTGAAATTAAACAGCGAGCTCCTAAAAAACTAATTTTATTTGATTTCGACTAAGTTTGTCCGCTTTTCACGGGACAACTAATTGAATAATGGTGACGAAACTTTTTCACTGTGTTCTATGAATGTGGTGGAAGCTTTTAGGCTACTTCAATTGATATATTTCATCCTGGGGATTTGCCCTACGGGACTTATAAGTTAAACATACAATCCTTATGGACATTCGATTTGGTTTGATTTGTTGAAAATTCAAAAAGCTGATCTTGATTCGTAGTAGTTCCTCGGGATAACCACAGAATGCAACACACGCAACTTTCGTATTTTTTATAAATCATTTGCAGGGCGAAGCCAGCGGGTTACAGCTAGTACATCAATTAAATTACTGTCGTGAAATATTGAGTATTCACTATCGGAAATTGCCGGAAGTCATTCCCGTTTCGTCATTCCACTTTTGTCCCATAAAAGTAATGTTAACTTTAAGGACATGATCTTATTACGATCCATTACGGTCCTATTCAGTGTATATATTACACTTTCTGGTAGTTATCCTTAGCATACAAGACCAAATGTATGGTTAAATCGCCTATAGTTTAGATAAAATATGGCAAATATAGGAGAAATATTACATTTTCCTTTCTGCATTACTGTAGTCTCATATATTAAAATCTTGCATCGATTATATTTATAAGTATGAAACAACTAAAATGTTATAGTACCCTGAAGAAACATGTCCCTTAGTGGAATTGATAAAAGTCATAACTTCAACATATAAGTAAAGGAAATAATAAATAAACATAAAAATCGATATTTTAGTCACAGCCGTGTCTGAAAATTGCGAATCTCGCATTTGATCATTATTTTAACTGGTATATTGTATAATAACTTCTTGTTTTAGTATTTAACCAGTAATTATAAAGGATATTATAATGTATTGGATTATTTGTAGTTACTGGATTTCTGTATATATGTGATTAATGAGTAAACTTTCCTGTTTTTACGACTAAAATTATCACCTTAGGACGATTGATATTGCATTATTTATAAATATACATGTGTTAACGTTACTATCGTTAATAATTATGTGTTTAAATGTTATAAGATATATATACGCAATATTCCCATATATATGGCTTTTGAAATTGAAAAATCTATAAAATGTTTTAAAATTTACTACTGTGACAACAGGTTTCATCGAATTTCTGATTAAATAAGGGATTCAGGAGAAACCCCCATCCTACTATCAACTAAAATATAAAGTCTAAAATACATTATAATAATAAAAAGTCACTTTTCATCAGCGTTGGTTACATATAGAGTAATACAATGTCATAAAGACAATAGCCGTGGCGCGCGGTACCTAACCGGCCGCGTGGTCGTATATGGATTACTGTACTGTAAACATTTTTTTGGTCGGTTATTATTTTTTTACGATTTGATATTTTACTGGAAATTACCTATCCTATACACGAAGTATCACGTTTAAGGGCCCATTATAACCCCCGCTTCGAGCACTATAAATTTAGGGTTTCAGACCTGCTTGACGGCCGGAAAAGCGGCGGTGGTATCAGCGAAATGTTTGGCGCTCAAAACTCAATAGCGACCCACTCTCAGTACCATGTCAACTTTTTTACACTTAAAATTAGCTCAAAAACGATACCAAACACGACCATGTTGGCATTTTTTGTTTTTATAATATGGCGTATTTTAGTATTATTGGAGCTAACGTAATTCCACTCGCAGCTAACGTAATGCACTCTTAGCGAGCTTTATAATTTTGGAATACTGAGCCACTCTTTACTGTCATTCTTAATAGACTTAAATACTTCTTATTATACTATGTAACAATTACCTTTTTATTATTACTTTTTATAGCTCTTAATTCGTTATTATTACTTTTTATAACTGTTAAATTAAGACATTTGTCGCTCATAAAAAAGGTGTCACCGTAGCTAATGGTCTCACCTTGAGGTAAAATGAGTATACGAAGTAAATATGTCTTTCGTCATTGTAGTAAAGGCCGACTTATTACGGGACTGTGGTAACAACATTTATCTTCGTTCATCCTTTTACTGGAGGAATGAGCGTATGCATGGTATTATTAAAACTGTACATAGTTGAAAACCAACATTTGATCCAAAATTTGTAGATAATGGTGCGGGTAGATGGTAAACGATTTTAAGATTATTACAAATAAACGAACATTCATTTTGAGATATAGAAATTAATGACGGTCAAACTTTGTTTGTACTCAGTTAAGTTATTATTTATTTTATGTACACCTAAAACTACGTATCAAAGTGTATCGTCTCTGTAGGAATCACTATATTACCAATAATAAATTGATCATTTGAATACATCATAAATTGAAAATAATAGATTTCAACTAATAGTCGAGTTTGACTCTCGGCTAGACGCTTTGAAAACCATACTCATAATATCTACATTAATTCATTCTACAATGTAGCAATAGTGCAGTTAGTTTCCATTTAAATTCAATGTAATTTCCAAGAGTTAACGGGAAATAGAACATATTAAAATAAGAGCCCAATTTTGCATCGTCGATTTATTAAAAACATAACTGATTTATTACGAACGACTCTATATTTGGTAGTTTAAAGCATTCAAAAGTTCACTTCTATATCATATTATTCAAGGTAAAATATCGTTTCTATATCTGATTGTTACAAGCATTCAAAATGTTGTTTTGCAACAAATAGTTTCAGGCATTCAAAAGGTAGTGTTTATGTATAGTAGCTTTAGGCCTTCAAAATGTGTCCTTTATGTCTGACCGTATAAGCCCTCAAAAGGTAGTTCGAACGCGTTTCGCGATATACAGAGGGCTCAAAATGTCGTTTTTATGTCTGGAAATGCACCTTTTGACAGCCTGGAGTCAGGCACTCCAGGCACTCAAAATGTCGTTTCCCATACCATTAAGCACTGGAAAGGTGTTATACTTAAATCTATATATATATATATATATATATATATATATATGTATCTTAATACCACATAATAGCAAGTTTCATCAATATACACTCATAAATAAACGATTTATGACATTTTAATTATTCTCCATGTAACAATAACATGGCAGCTGAGTATGCAGGTTTGCTGAAGCAAGGAACACAAAATTTTGTACAAATATCAATATAACTCAAGTAGGTAAAGCCACATACCCAATTTTATTAATTTATGTTCATAATTAAGGGAGATACCACGTTACTTATTCTCCATAAGAATAACATGGGGTCTGAGGACGCAGGTTTGCTGCTACGGGAACTATAGGCAAAACATGTTTTTTAGTGAAAATATCAATAGACCACAACGATATGAAGCAATATACCAAGTTTCATAAGGATAAGTTGATAAATAAACGAGATATACAATTTTTCTTATTCTCCATAAGAATAACATTGGACAACGTACTGTGTTTAGCACTTTCAATATCACTGTAACCAATTGATGTAGAGCAATGATAAAAACACCAAATTGTTTGTTTTTTTAAGCTGAATTTAATGGTGAAAACTAAAATTGAATTTACTAAAATATGATATATAAAAAACTCAAAAAACCCATTTTTGGGGTACAAAACCCCCCCAAAATACCCCTTTGGATAGAGCGATCTGGCTGGTTTTCGAACTTAAAGTCATAAATGATGCTTTACATGTTTGTACCAAATTTCATCAAAATCGGATCATTTTTACGAGAGTTATCGCACCCACGGACACACACACACACACACACACACACACACACACACACACACACACACACACACACATATATATATATATATAATATTAACATTTTAAAAAACAAACACCCTTTTTTAAGATCTTTATTATTTTATCTTTAAAAAAGGGTGTTTGTTTTTTAAAATGTTAATATTATTTTTATTATCAGCAGCCCTAATCAATCAGAAATATTCAATATATATATATATATATACAGTTTTGAACGAATGGTGTTTTTGGCATCTGGTGACCTCAAAACGAAAAGTTATCATGGTCCCGGGCCTAGGTCTTACCATACCGACTACGGTAATAGCTTCTTCCCTATAGGGGAAATTCGCTAAAATTTGGTTTTCTTGAATTTATTAGGAGATTTTTAGATTCAAAGAACTATTTAGGCTAACTAATGTTAGGTTGATGTATGATGCAATTTCAACTGATTCTTGTCTTTTCCCTGAAATTATTAAATTTGTATCATCGGCATACAAACAGACTGAGCTGTTAGTCCTCCATACTACTCCAGGAAGACCTTTGAGGTAGTAAAGGAACAGTTAGGGCCCCAGAATGGAACCTTGGGGGACCCCATACTTCACCGTTCGTAGTGCCGATGTCACATAATTTATATAGTTGTACTATTTTTCTATTTCTTGTGTTAATCAGTTGAACACAAGAAATACAATAAAAACCAATATAAAATAAAGTAATATAAATAACAATGTATTACTGTACTGTAAGTAGTATTAACCGATCCGTTGCTTGACGTGAAATTCCCCCCCCCCCCACCCTGCCGAACCCATAGTGCTCTCTCTCGCTCTCATGGGAGTTACACGGTTGCAGCCTTTTCGAAATTACCAAACTTGTCGGTTTAGCAAATTTCCGACTATCCAGAGTATACTGTAGAGCCAACTGTAACATCAATGTAGATTCACAAATCTTTAGAAATCCTATTTTACAACCTTGTAATCTTGAATTTCCTATTTAATTATTGTACTTCCAGGGTGATAGATGTAGGATCCGAGTGGAGAACCTTTAGCAACGAAAAGAATGGAGTCGACCCCTCTCGTGTTGGTGGTCCTGAAAACCCGCTGTTGAACGGCTCAGACCTCTCGACCATGATTGGACCGGGCCGCGGTGATGCCTCGTTCGACGATTTTGGAGTCTCTAAATATCAAAATCGACGTACAGTAAGTAAATTTGTATTTTCTAAAATGTATTTTAGGTATTCATCATTGGAATTTAATCGTCTATTAAAAAATTTCAGTCTCAGTATAGGTAAAATAAAATAATCCCACTTTTTATAGCAGATTCGGACTACAATTATTCAACGTTATCACTTAAAAGACTAGTTCTGGACAAGTGTGCCTGCTACCGTATTTTGTGTCAAAAATCATAAATTTAATTTTTTAGTGCAATAGGTGATTCAAAATATTCAAAGATGAAGCTTCTGAGGGTGTCCCGTCAGTTTCTGAAATGTTCCATTTGTTGGCAACAAATTCGGGTGTTGTAAAATGCCATTTAATTACTAAATTACTAAAGAAAAAAATGTTGTCACCTGGTTGAACGGCAGGGCCCACTGGCCTACGAATCGTCTGATCATCTCGTTTTGACTATTACATCCAAGGCCACCCAATGTTTCCTTCATAAAAACATTATGTTGTCTCCGAATCAAATTAAATGAGCTTTTAAAAAACCGGTACTTTGGTATTATACGGATGCCACTATTTTGGAGGTTAATTTTTACCGGATACAAAGGATAACTACATAATTCGAAAAAACATACTTTTATTGACTTACTGTAAAAATGTTACATCATTCTGATGAGCGGTCTTTGTGTTGTGCCTCCCAAAAGGCAGCGATGTCCGCTAGGATCGTGTTGAATGCGTCGCCGCCGCTAGCAGCCACATCCGATCGCCACATGTACTCCGCCAAATATACAGCGCGCTGCGGCAGTTATGTTAGGATGGGTTATCATAAAAATACGTACGGTTTCCTCTTAATTTTGAGGTAAATCCCACACCAAAAGAACGTCACTCATTATGAAAACAAATGTAACGTAGTGCACGGCAATAAATCACTCATGACACTGACCCAGATACAGGCGGTGACAGGTGATGCGCGCGCTCCGGTCAACGACCTGACCTTGGCCTATTTGGAGGGGGTTTGGCGGCCGGAAGTATGACTCATCAGGTATCATTCGATTTGTAACGAAACAAGGAAAGTCCTACAATCATTTTTATGATAACCCATCCTAACATAACTGCCGCAGCGCGCTGTATAAGGGTGGCATCCGTATAATACCAAAGTACCAAAAAACCTAATCCTATTCTCTAATATGGTAAAGTTTGTTTGCTTGCTAGCTTGATTGCGAATCTGATCTCAAAAACGGCTCCAACAATTTTCTTCAAACGTTAGGAATAACTAATTTCTGGGTTAAAAATAAGTTCTAGACAGGTATCAACTCCAGGAAAAATCAAATAATGTAGAAAAACAAATATAAAAAGTTGAACAAGTTAACATTGGGCATATGGAGTTTAAAATCCAAACAAAAGAATCATAACAGCTGTTTATAATCAACCAATGAGTAAAACTGTTAAAATAATACTCGTGCAGTTTAAGTAAAAACATATGGTTTCCTTTGAACAGTAACTAAAACCATTGAGTGAAGATTATATAGCCTACAGTGTGGTCATGTCATATCAAAAATTAAACGGACATTGAGCTATAAATAACAACAGGACATGCATAAAAAAGGCAAATGAGCTAAGGAAATTTGCTCATCAGTAGGGGGACTTAGTGAAATACTACTCCAAGTCATCTAAACAAACTGACTTCCCCCCCCAGGTACTATGTTTACAAACCGCTTAGGGATGTATTGTATGTTATTTTAGCTACAATAGGAGGACTATATTCCTGAGTCTGAGTGGTAGACAAGTTATTAGCGATGTTCCTAGCCACGGTTAAAATTAGGTAGAGCCTAAGTAGCCTACTTATATATTTTTTCTTGTATATGTGGATATGCTTGAAATATGATAAGTAATTTACATGTGAACCGCAGCCTCCTTAACTTATGTTTCAGATGAGCAGTTCAGACAGAGCGTTGATCAACTCGTTCCGTGAGATCAATAGCATGGCTGACCGAATTAACCTACCAAAGACAATCGTTGACCGAGCAAACAACTTGTTCAAACAAGTTCATGATGGCAAAAACCTCAAAGGAAGAGCCAACGACGCCATCGCATCGGCCTGTCTGTACATTGCGTGTCGACAGGAGGGTGTCCCTCGAACATTCAAGGTAATTATTATAGCCTACTGCAGTGTTAATAGGGGGTCCTGTCACCTTATCTGTTGTCTCCACCTCATTGTTACTGATTGTGCTACAGAAGAATCGTTAGATTACTAAATTATTACAAATTGTAATTTTTTAAGAAAACGCATCTTGTACTAAGAACATATTTTTAAACTGCCTGTCGAGTTAAGAAGGTTTGAAAAGTAGACAAAAAGTAGTAGAACAGTTTAAGAGTAGGCTTGAACATGTTTAATCTGAAAACATTGTAGACCCTACTTATAATTTTGAGGAATTGTAATTTATTATTGTTACAATTTTTTACTTTCTCCCCCTATAAGGAGAAAGTATTGTTTTTGTCAAATGTTTGGAATTTGAATTGTTAGTGGAAATATTTGTTTTGGTGCTCCCTGAACCCAAAAAATTGATTTCTATGTGACGTCTGTCTACGTGTGTGTGTCTGTGTGGATGTGTACCGAGCTAGAGGCTACACCAGTTGTCCGACTTTTATGAAATTTGTTATGTAGATATTAATCAAATCCACGATATCTCCAAGGTTTTTTTTCATTATTTAGAATTTTTTTAAGAGTAGGTCTAATAATCCCTTAAAAACCGCTAAACAAATTTTTAAAAAAATCAAAATCTCTCAAAAACAGCTCTAACGATTTTGATTCAACTTTAGTGATTTGTGGAGCTTTAGGTTTCCAAAAAAATTACCCCGCATGTTTGTAAAAATTTGTGTTCAGAAACTACAGGACTTAAAACATTCAAAATTCAGCTTTTGTTTTATTTGTTCAAAAAATCAACAATTTAAAAAAATATTACCTATCACCATTAAAAATTGCTGACAAAACTAAATAGCCTAATTTATTATTTTGAATTATTATTATTTATTGCTGGTTGCGCAGAAAATTTTAATTTTCATCTACCGGGTAGTGGTAAACACAGTATTTTTTTATGGGGAATACAAAAAATGCTATTTCTCGTCATGTTAGCATTGACCAACAAAGTATATTCTAAATATGCTGCCACTTAACCCTCTAGGTGCCGCCCGCCCGAATTCGGGCGGGCTTTGTTTACGTACAAGTGCCACCCGCCCGAATTCAGGCGACTTTGCAGACGTTCAGTTACAACGGTCTGAATACACTCTAGTTGTACTGAACTGCATTGAATCTGGTATCACCGTAAACGGCAGATTTCAAGCTTTACTCCAATGTCTGTCTCCAGAGGTTCTACTCTATGTTGGAAAGAAAACATCTGCGCCAAGATCTGTTACGTCACTGTTGTTTTCTGCCTTCTGTTTTGTTTACGTTTTCGTCATTTATTATTGCTTTTTAGGTTATATTCGATTGAAAATGTTGTTTATTATCATTAAAGTGCATTTATTATTGCCAAATAAAGTGTTTGAACAAGGTTATTAGTAAAAATATAAGCGATAAGTGATATTGTGTGTCTTGGTTGGTTTTACATGCATCTTTATGGGATTTAGGTTAGTACCATGATGATCATATTTGGTTTTATCGTCATAGATATTTATCTTATGTATTTTACTAATAATGAGTATATATATTCTTGTCTCTAATTAAATTTTGAACAAAATGTATATCTTGAATTTTGTACCTGGTGCACAACCTTTTTTGTACATATATGGATACTTATGTAAAGTAAATTTTATTTTGCAATTTCTGGATTTGGCCCTATACTGGATTTTTTTGTATATAAAATAAGGACATAAAGGTATGTACTGTAAGATAGTAAATTTTATCTAGATTACAAAAATGTATAACAGTATACCATTTAGTGATAATTTAAATTTTTTGTTAATTTTCAAATAAAACCCTGTAAGAGAGCTAAAAATCACGTGGCATTTAGACAATTATGACAGGGCACCTAGAGGGTTAAACCTTGGGGGGTGAGGGGGCATTTCCCTTCTTAAAACAACTCAACAACTGTGTATAGCAAATGATTCTGTAGTAGCCTACCTCCAAAAAATAAATTTGTGTGGATATTTTTGAAAATAATTTGTTAAGAAGATTTTCTGTACATTCGATCGTACTTTATAGCCTATTCTATATTTAGTAAATAAAGAGTAATTTATTCATTAAAGTTACTTACTAAAAGCAAGAAATTATGTGTCAGTTCCCTGACACCATTCAATATATATTTTTGTATACAAAATATAATAAATTAAGTTATTTTCCAAGCAATCGTCCTCAACTGACTATCTTTGGAAACCCTCACAAAATTCAAAACATAAATCAATTAAATAATATTATCAAATAAAATCTTCAGGAAATTCTTTAACCAGGGAAGAATCTAGGAAACAATTTACAGGGGATTAAATTGTTCAGTGTAGCGCAGGATTTCAAGCGATTGCATATTAAAGAAACAAACGGAATTATCATGATTAACGGAGTGAATGTATTAAGGAATTGCGTAATGTAGTTGCAATAGCCTTTGTTAATATGCTTGATTGTTATGCTTTATTTGAATTGTTGTTTAGGGTGGGATCAGTCTTTTTTTATTTGCATTTGATAAATTTAAGTATATCTCCTGTTTAAAAAGAATTGTCCTGATTTATAATCAGCATGCAGCAAAAACTATTATAGCTAAAGGCTTACAATTTTCAGAGTACAATACTTTTTTGTACCCTAGAGGTGCTTTCAAAATTCCAACTTTTATACGGTTAAGATTTTTAATTCGTTTGAGTCAGCTGCCAAGCAAAATGATGCACAGCAAATTGTCAATTTTAAAATGTTTACCCTGACAAGTCAAGTATTCCTTATTTGGGATAGCTAGTTTGACAGGTTTGCAGAATGCTCAAACAGCACACATAAGTAACATAATGCTTCATTTCGTTTTGATTATAGTTTATGCAGGATAAGCCACGACTGTTTAATACCTATAGAAGCCACAACGACTGTTTAATACCTATAGAAGCCACAACGACTGTTTAATACCTATAGAATCCACAACGACTGTTTAATACCTATAGAAGCCACGACTGTTAATACCTATGAGTATTTTGTGTGTGTTTAAAGTAGGGGTTTGCGAGTAGTGATTTTTTTAATCGAGTCGAGTAGTGCCAATTATTTTCGAGTTTCAAGTATTTTCGAGCGAGTATTTGCCATCAGTTGGGTAGTTTAAAATAGTGTAATGGGATTTGGATACCACCCTAGATTTGATAATCTAAACATGGTTTCTAACTAATACATGAGTAGCAATACAAAGTATGGCCAGTGCAATCAAACTGGATTACGTATTGACAAACGAAACACGGTTTGACATTCGTTTTCGGCCGATGAAAATGGGCCCGGTTGTCATTTGGCCAATTTCACCTGGTCCAGACATCGCTTATAATCAATATTAAATGACGAAATCATTTACGGCCGATTTTACGTGATGCGATCGCCTTTTGCCGCCGTTACTACGTGTTTTGGCTGGTCGCTATCGTTCGTGGTCGTCATTTTCGGCCGATTTTACGTGATACGATTGCCTTTTGCAGCCGGTACTACGCGTTTAGGCCGGTCGCAATCGTTCGCGGTCGTCATTTTCGGCCGATTTTACGTGATGCGATCGCCTTTTGCGGCCGTTACTACGCGTTTTGGCCGGTCGCAATCGTTAGCGATCCTCCGGAAATCGGCGGGAAATACTCGCTCAAATTTTCGAGTTGTTTTCAAAACTTCGAGTTCGAGTATTAAAATGCTCGGCCGAAAACTTTAAGTTTCAAGTACTCGCAAACCCCTAGTTTAAAGTGCCTGAGGATATTGCTCCAAAGTTTTTGCTAGTTTTTTTGTTTCGTTGAACTCGTCAGTGGCGTTTTTTAAACATTTTGAAAGTGACCTGTTTAAGCTCTGATATTATTACTAAATTCAACATTTTCTTAGAAAGCATCATTAATTTATAACCCAGTGACAAATTGCAGCTGGATCTAGCATCAAACCTTTTCAACATTTTCAGATTTTGTTAGGATCGATCTGGCGAACCTTGGATTACTAGTTGAGCACACTAACCACTACTGTATGCTATCCTGCCAGATATAAGTAGATGTCTTAGGGCCGCTTTCCCCAAATGTGGTTTAACTATTATGCTGGTTTGAACTCTAGTTTAACCAACATATCACTTTCCCCAAACAACTTCCTCCGTTTAAACCGGGTATAAGTTAAACCACCTGGAGAGGTCGTTTAACGAGTAATAGATAATTAAAACCAAGAGCAAAGAGTAATATTTCCCTAAACATAGAGGATAGATTGTCACCAAATCTTGCGTTGTTTACTTCTTACATTCTGACCTAAAATTATTGAAAGTTATAAGTAGTGTAAAGGAAATGTTTGATTTGTATGCGTTTGCTTATAGGTAATTACTGTCTTAGGCTTGTTAAAATATAAATGAATTTAATTATTGAAGCTGCTGTTTGAGGTTAACACAGCTTGACGTGTTGATAATTCTAGTTATTTTTTAAACCCCATGTAAGAACCGTAAACAATACAAAGAACAAATAAATTATGGATGAACTTGTGATGTATTCTGAAGGCCTTTTGGAATAAATTTTAAAAATAATTTATTAATCAAATAATAAACAAATCCGTGTACAATACAAACCCCGCGGTGTCCATGGTAACCCCGTTCTTTCACCATATTTTGTTATGCAGAGGGTAAAATGGCTGTCACCTTGTAGGCTTCTCCTTTTTACCCCTGAGGAGAGCTCCGCCAACTCTCATTGGCAAAAATGCAGACGAAATGGCAAAACAGTAGTGCCACCACTGTCACCTACAAGGATAAACTAAACCAGAGCAACTGAGCAGGAAAGTGGTCTGGAGTTTAAACCCCCGTTTACATTTAAACCAGTTTAACTTAAACCACATTTGGGGGAAGAAACCCTTAGCGGGCAATCCTAAGTCTCCTTTAAACTGATTATGATTTTTTTTGTTTGTAGGAAATCTGCGCCGTTAGCAAGATCAGCAAGAAGGAGATCGGGAGATGTTTCAAGCTGATACTGAAGGCTCTGGAGACCAGCGTGGATCTCATTACGACTGGGGACTTCATGTCTCGGTTCTGCTCCAATTTGGGTAATTTTTACTTCAAGTTGAAAGTGTTGGCCGTAGGAAGATTATTAGTTTTAAACCTTTTTAAAATCAAGCGGTTTTTTGCTAGCATTGTTGGGTTTAGTTACTATTTATTCTTAAAAAACTCAGAAGGAATACATGAAGCTTCAAATATTTATTATGTTGTATCGAAGAATCTTAAATAAGCAAATGATAGACACTTAAATCTACTAATTATTGGGCTACCTGATGGAATTGCTGCAACTCTTGTTTACCTTAAGAAATTATCGCAAGATTAATTTATTTTTATACTTCGTGTGTCTTCTAGAGCCTTCAGGTGAATCACATGAATACTTTGATTTTAAGTAATTGTAACCCAGAGTAAAAATTTGTATGTTGAAGTTAGTTTCAAAACAATGAAACAGAATCTTGATTTAAATTAAATTATACGTTATAATATTAACATAATTATTATATTATTGATGATCTTGCACCTTAGGCTGAAATTTAAAAACACATTTGACAACACTTGAACTTTTCTAAATAAATTTTCCAAAATTTTTTCTAAAGATATTTTAGCTTTGACATTTTAAAATGGCCACCACTTTGAAACAATAAATGATAAAATTGCATTCAAAATTATCTTTAAAAGGAATAAGATATGTTACAGGTCTTAAAGAAAATTTTTAAGTAGTTCCTAAAATAGTGTATTTATTAAAAAATCATAAACAGGCCAACAGACAGAAAAAAAAGCATTTTAGAATGGGAATTTTTTGTATTTATTTTGACCCATAACGATTTTTTTGTAGCCTATTTGCATCATTTTGTAATGTATTTAAGGGACACCCTTTATATTATATTTTAATTACAGAACACTCACATATAAAGGATTAACATTTCAAGGTGTGATCTCAAAAGTTGTATAATGTTCGTTTGCAGGCCTTCCCAACATGGTACAGAGGGCTGCGACACACATTGCGAGAAAGGCAGTGGAGCTGGATATTGTGCCTGGACGCTCCCCCATCTCGGTGGCAGCTGCAGCCATCTATATGGCCTCTCAGGTAACGGACGATGTGTCCTTGCACTTGTTACAGGCAAGCGATGTTTAAAGAAAATGTGCAAACTTTTTTCGGTTTAAATGGTACTGTTTAATGTCGAGTAGGAGGAGGAGGGGTAGTTTTGTGGTAAGAGAGGGGGAGGGAGTGGTGGGTGGGTTAGGTAAATAGTATGTTATAGCTTTATAGCTTTAATTTTCAAAGGATTGTAATAGGTAGGCCTACATCTTCTGTAGCCTATAATAATACTCAACGGGTACAAAAGCATGAGGTTTCACATTGAAACACTTTTCAAAATTGCTAATAATACATAGTAGGCCCTACTTTAATTAGCCTATAATTTATCTATTGAGTTACAATATTTGAATGTCTGACACACCACTATATCAATATCAAGTTTTCAAGAGTTAAATTTAAAGATCACTAAAATGACAAATTTAGCTGTTATTCGTTTTTGTTTTAACATACTTTGGAAATAGTTACATGAAGACTGATCAGTGATCAGGTCAGTTGTATAATCAAAATTGCTGGTCGAGATCACAACCTCATGTTCCTAGCACAGTGCATAGTAGGTGCTGGAATATAGGATAGTTGCCTTGGATTTGTCAAAGGAAATTAGCATCGTATGTGTTTGTTACGTTTCTGCTGCGAAGAACGTGTCTACTGCAGATAATGTAGTTTTCAATCTGTTTAAGTTTTTAACTGCACAATTTCACTAATGAAGTGAACTAATGAAATTAGGATCGATAGAGGAATGGTCGTGAAATAACGGGAAAGTTTGAAACATTGAATAGGTACTACCTATAGTTTACCTATGTGTAGATGTGTTTTTCGTGATGCAAATATTTCAACCCCACCCATCAGCTTGCTTTCAACAGCTAGCATGACTGAATTTTGTCTGCAGCCTAAACCGTTATTTATAGTTTTTAAAGACCTTCATTCGTTTTTTCCAGAAAATAATACATCTGATCATAAATCATCGGTTTTGATGATAAATCTGATGTTTGTTTTACAATTTTTCACATATGAATAGCAACTTACCTCGATTCACTTTGCAGGCATCAGAGGACAAGAAGTGCCAGAAGGAGATTGGTGACATTGCCGGCGTGGCCGATGTGACTATCAGGCAGTCGTACAAACTGATGTATCCTCATGCCATCAAACTGTTCCCGGAAGACTTCAAGTTCTCTACTCCCATCGAACTCTTACCCCAGATGTAAACTGTGATACTATCATCGGACATTCCTCTGCACTTTGTGGAGGGTTTTCATCAAGTACAACTCATTTTTATGTTGCACATTCAAGATTCAAATGTTTGTATTATAATTAAATATATTGTTTCTTTTTTTCTATGAAGGTGTTTTTTTTCATAAACTGTTAGATTTTGACATTGGAAAAACTGGAAATCAACACTTCAACTGCGCGTGACACACCGGCATCCCACCAAGTCCACTTAGCAATAATGACTCAGTGTGAGCTCAGGCTGGGCCAGAGGAGTACGATATTTTTTGTGTGAGTCGCTCAGAATGCGAGCTTTATTTTGGTGTAGGTTGGTAGTAAATTTCCCCCAATATCCCGGCCGTCACGGGACTTCCTTGCATTCGTTTTCGTCCCACTTAGTCCCTCTAGATGGTGACCCAGTTTGACTACTGCTATCTGGATTGTGCTGCGACCTGTTGGCGCTTTGTAGAACTACATCCAGTTGTGTTATAACACAGTATAGCGCCGTGCAGTATTTTTGTCATTCGTTAGACAGGAATTGAAAATGTGACTGCGCCTATCGGAACAGTTGCCGCATGGCGGGACTACGCCACACGCCCCATGCACAGTCAAGTGTTAAACATGTGATGTTCCAGTATTTTTTGGACTGTAAACAAGATTTTGGAAAATTTTAATTCCTTAAATTACTTCTTAAGACCCAAAGTTAAATTGAAAGCACAATATCTAATTTATTTATGATCAGAAAAATATTAACTAAAATGAAAGGTCTTTTAAAAACAAGTTTTGTATGAGCTATTTTTGAAATAAGCAAATACATTTTTAAATACTATCACAAAAATATGTTAAAATTAATTTGTTGGTGTTTTTTTATCAGACTTGAGAAAAAGTACTTCAGAAACAAAATGGAAAATTGTATCGAGTTTCTAACAAAAAATCAAATTAAAAAAGTTTTTAGTGGAGAGATTTTGAGCGCAAAACAGTGAAATTGTCAGTGATTAGCCTGCACTCAGCTGGCCGTTAACAAACTGACGTCTTTCCGGAATACACATTTCTTGACGGTAATTAAAATTTATTGAAATAAAAAAGGTATTATTCATACACATCCCTTAAGCTTTCAAGATAAATTTCAGTCCATCCATTCTAAAACAATAATGACCTATGAGCTATTTCACTGTAACATACAACTTTCAAGTCTTAGTCTTAGTTCAAAATCCAGTGCTGAATGTCATAAATCCGGATCACATTTACCCAGACCGATGATCTTGAATTTGTTTTATTCCACACACTATAATCTAGCTCAAAGAAAAACCTAATTTTTATTGGAGAAAATTACAATTAAATCTAAAGAGCATATGTGTCAAAAGAGATAAAAGATGAATAATTGATTTTAAAATATAAACTGTATTTACATATCACAATGACTTAGTTTACTCGTAGTCTTCCCAGTTGACATCATCATCTTCGTTGTACTGCTCTTCGTCTTGGTAGTCTTCAGTCTGATCCTCAGAATACGCTTCACTAGTACCCGGCTGGGAATCTAAAAACAACAAAAATTTAAGGATTTTCCGGCTGGGAATCTGAAAACAACCAAAATTTAAGGATAATAATAAATAGGGGTGTGCAAGTACTCGAAACTTTGAGTTTTCGACCGAGTATTTTAATACTCAAACTCGACTAAAAGTTTTAAAAATTACTCAAAAGTTCGAGAGAGTATTTCCGGACGATTGCGACTGGCTAAATCGCATTGTAATGGCTGCAAAGGGCGATCGCATCACGTAAAATCGCCCGACAATGACGATCGGACCGCATAATTTCAGCCGTAAATGACAACGGAAAACATGAAAATTACGACTGGATCACGTAATAAAGACCGAAAATGAGGACGGTATACATAATATCGGCAAAAGTGGCGACCAGGCCACTTTATATCGGCTGTAACTAACAATGTCTGGCCAGGTGATAATGGCCAAATGACAACCGGACCGTGTTTTATCGGCTGGAAATGAATGTCAACCCGTGTTTTGTTTGTCAATACGTAATTCAGTTTGACTGTACTGGCCAAAACTTTGTATTACTCATGTATTACTACTACTCATGTATTAGTTAGAAACCATGTTCAGGTTATCAAATCTGGAGTGGTATCCAAATCCCATTACACTATTTGAAACTACAAACTGATGGCAAATACTCACTCGAAAATACTCAAAACTCAAAAATAATTCGCACTACTCGACTCGATTCTAAAAATCACTACTCGCACACACCTAATAATAAGTGGAGGAAGTTGGTTACGTAGAGGGATCGGAGAATTAAATGGGTAAGAGTTAATAAACTGGAGTACGGAAAGGTAGGGATAAGAGGGCTAGTTGAGACAGGAAGGCTAATAAAAAGCCAAATGTGAGGATAGAGTCAAAATTTTTAACTTATTCTGACATGTATTATTAAAGGGAGAAGCCTCTGGTTGCCACACACCTTTAAGCATCCCTTAAAACTAGGGGTGTGCGAGTACTCGAAACTTTGAGTTTTCGGCCGAGTATTTTAATACTCGAACTCGACTCGAAACTTTGAAAACTACTCGAAAGTTCGAGCGAGTATCTCCCGCCGATTTTCGGACGATCGCTAACGATCGCGATCGGCCAAAATGCAAAGTAACGGCCGCAAAAGACAATCGCATCACGTGAAATCCGCCGAAAATGACAACCGGGAACGATTGCGACCGGCCAAAACGCGTAGTAACGGCCGCAAAAGGCGATCGCATCAAGTAAAATCGGCCGAAAATGACGACCGCGAACGATTTCGACCGGCCAAAACGCGTAATAACGGCCGCAAAGGCAATGGTATCACTAAAATCGGCCGAAAATGACGACCGCGAACGATTGCGACCGGCCAAAACGCGTAGTAACGGCCGCAAAAGGCGATCACATCGTGTAAAATCAGATGAAAATTACGATCGGAGCGTGTCATTTCGGCCGTAACTAACGATTTCGTTATTTAATATTGATTGTAAGCGATGTCTGGACCGGGTGAAATTGGCCAAATGACAAACGGGCCCTGTTTCATCGGCTAGAAATGAATGTCACACCGTGTTTTGTTTGTCAATACGTTTGTCAGTTTGATTGTACTGGCCAAAACTTTGTATTTCTACTCATGTATTAGTTAGAAACCATATTTAGATTATCAAATCTAGGATGGTATCCAAATCTCATTACACTATTTTAAACTACCAACTGATGGCAACTACTCGCTCGAAAATACTCGAAACTCGAAAATAATTGGCACGACTCGACTCGACTCGATTTAAAAAATCACTACTGGCACACCCCTACTTAAAACCCTGTTATAACCACTCCCCAGAAATATTTAAATGCCTACTTCAGTAAACAGGTTTCCCCTCTCCACCCCTCTAGATCTGGTTCAGACTTTTAAGAATTTTTTTAAACTAAAGTAGCAATAAAGAAGAAAAGGAACTGCATGAAAAAGGAGAAGGGAGTTCCCAGAATTCTAGTCTTAAAACCGACATTGGAATATATAATTGATAATCTAAAGCAGAGATTCCCTAATTATGTGCCGTGGTACTCTGGTGAGCCGAAAAAAAAGGTAATTGTAAAATAATGAGTCATAGGTGTACTGCAGCTATTGGCTTTTAGCGAATTTCCCCTATAGGGAAGAAGCTATTACCGTAGGTCTCATGGTAAGACTTAAGCCCGAGACCATGATAACTTTTCATTTTGAGGTCCCCAGATACCAAAAACACCATTCGTTCAAATTTTTATATATGTATTTATATATATATATATTTATATATATATATATATATATGTGTCCGTAAGCACGATAACTCTCGTAAAAAAGGTCCGATCTTAATGAAATTTGGTACAAATGTGTAAAGCACCATTTATTTGAACGAGTTCGAAAACCAGACGAATCGCACCATCCAAAGGGGGGTTTTTGGGGGGTTTTGTACCCCAAAAATGGGTTTTTTGGGGTTTCCACATGTAATTTTTATTCAAATCAAATTTCAATTTTTACCATTTAATTCAGCATAAAAAAACAAACAATTTGGTATTTTTATCATCGCTCTACGTCAATTGGTTCCTGAGATATTGAAAGTGCTAAACACAGTACGTTGTCTAATGTTATTCTTATGGAGAAAAAGAAAAATTGTATATCTCGCTTATTTATGAACATAAACTGACAAAATTTGGTATATGGCTTCATCTGGTTGGGGTTTATCGTTGTTTGCACAAAATACAATATTTTCACGTATGGTTCCCGTAGCAGCAAACCTAGGTAATCGGTCCCCATGTTATTCTTATGGAGAATAATTAAAATGTTATATATCGCTTACTTATAACTGCATATGAATGAAACTTGGTATGTGACTTTACTTAGATGAGTTCTAATGATATTTGCATAAAAAATCATTATTTTGTGATCCTTTTTGCAGCAAACCTGCGTACTCATCCCCAATGTTATTCTTAGGACGATAATTAATATTTTTAATATCGCTTGTTTGTGAATATATTTCTTATGAATCTTGTTAAGTGTTAATGTGTTATGTTATATATTCATTGGAAATTCGCTGAGTATGCAGGTTTGCTGCGACGGGGGTATTATTTTAAGTGTGTCGCAGGCTAAAAAAGTTTGGGACACTGATCTAAAGAAGCTGTCGCTGAGAATTTGCAAGGTGGTTGACCAATGTGACAAGCTACCCTTTCACCTTTGGCCCCTCCTAGGTTTGGCTGATGATATCCATTGGCTTTGAAAGGTGCATGAAAATGTTCCCATTGGCTTTGTGGGGTGCATGAAATTATACCCATTAGTTTTGCGGGGTGAAAGTGCTCCCATTGGCTTTGCGGAGTACACGAAAATTGTCCCATTAGTTTCACAGGGTACACAAAAGTGTCCCCATTAGTTCTGCGGGGTACAATGACCCAAAAAAGTCTTAATGATAAAAAACATAAGGAGAATAACTTGGGCTAAAGAGAGATAAAACTGTGTTGCTAGAACAAAAGTAACAATTTTCTTTCAAGACTACAATTATAAAACCAATCTGTTACATACTACATCAACACACAACAGTATCCTACCGGCATCTCGTTCCTTCTGGATCTGCTGGGAGACCAGGTTGTTCATGATGTCACGACACTGTTCCGCAAACCCGGCGGGTAACCAGCCCAGCCTCTCGTGGCACTTGGATCCGGTGGGCAACCGAGGCAACCGCTCCACCATCGCCTCTATCTCCGGCACCTTGATGTCACACAGCTGTCACATACAACCGCAGAGTGTAAGAATATGGGTCAAAATGTCAAAACATAAGAACTTACCGTTCACTTACTACACTGGCTCAAGGTAGGCATTTCAAGATATATTGGGAAGAGATACATATTTAATGCAAAGTAATTTTTTTACAGCCTGAAGCAATCTTGAAATATCAAAGGTACAAAAGTTTACTTTGTAAACAAACAATCCATATCCAGACACAGTAAAAGCCTGCTAATCCGGCATCAGATGGTCCAGCTCTTTCAATAATCCGGCATTCGTCTAAGGGTTCTAAAAAAATGTGTGGTACACTTTGGGATGCATTCGGCAAACATAACTATACTGTAAATCTATTTTCTGGTTGAAATGTTTTGTTTTTTAAATTTTCCATAATTACTCTGAATTTTTAGCAGCATAACGACTATTTTTAGACGGCACTCAGTAATCTTGCTGCAGTAGCGAGCGTCTTACTGTATTCCAATATTCAGTTCAAAGACCAAGTTTTGTTTGTTCTTTGAAAAAATTGTGAGACTTGTCCAAACGTCACAATAAATTGTGTGAGTCTAATATAAGCTACAACAAATATTGCACTTAGTTTTCACAAGCAACATACACAAATACTGTTATGAAGGGGGGCGTAACTCAGTTGGTAGAGCAGTGGACTTCTCCGTGCCATAGAACCGCCGTTCCAGAGGGATGTGCACATCGTGTCCTGAGCTTTCAATATTTGGATTGGATTCATTGGGATTGCCTACAACTGGAAGAGGTTCATCTTCATCCGAGGAGCCGCATCTTCGTGGGATTGGTCAGTCCTTTCTATCCTATTTTCTTTCCTTTCCTTCATTTTTATTTTGGTTAGTTGTTAATGAATTTTATTAAAATTGTTGATGGACGTTAGTTAAATTTCATTTTCCAATATTATTGTTTTTATTTTTTATTTATTTTATGGGGCATGTAAGAGAGACGCTGAGGACATCATCTCACCGATCAAGGGGGATGTTATGAAGGGGGAGAGTTAGTTAGGTTATTATGATGTTTATCTAGTTAAATATGCAAGAGGGAAGGCAATATTTTGTAAGGAGGAAATATTGGGCATGTTGTGTGAGTAGGCTGGAATTGTTACTAAGCAATAGCTTGTTTTGCTGACCTGCTGAAGGCTCTGGCTTAAGTAGGTCAGATGGGTAGTTTTGGGGGTCAGTGGGGCACTGGGCCCAGGAGAGTCCAGGTGGGTGAGTAGACGTATTGGTTACTGTGTAGGGTTGAGCCCTGTCAGGTCAGGAAGACTAAATTCATTTGGGGTTTTGAGTTCCATACTGGGTTTGTTTGATAAGAGGGAATATTATCGAGGGATTAATACATATTAAACTGGGTGGTCTGATTTCCTATAAATCAAGGAACAGTCTCTAAATTATTAAGGGGATGAAGATACTTTGACCGTGCTGCCTCCAGAACGCTACCTGGGGTTAACCAATTCAATTATAATTAACTTAGGTATTATTACCATTGTACTTTTCCAGAAAGAGAGAAGTGAGGACCAAATAAAACAGTGTTAAACCTAGGAAGCTTGTCTCATTGTGAGAAACCTACTCTAAAGGGTACTCATTAAGCTACGCTCCTGGTGATTGTATATCGTCGAGGTCGTGTACATCACATTACAAGGCAGAACAAATCTAAGCAATTACTTGCCAGAGCATTGTGTGTTAAAGCTGCTACAAACTTATTCAGCCTCGTAGAGGAAATGGGATAGAATATAATATAACAGTTATATAGTTTTAGTTTTGTTTCAACCTAAAAAGTACACATACCTTAAACAATATTATTTTACTTGAAAAAAATAAAAAAGGAGATATTTAAAAAATACTAACACGTTCTATACGGATGCGGTAAATGTACCACATGGCTCAACATTAAAACTTATGGGATTTCCATGTTTAACACGTTCACATCGTTATCATGGTACAGTAATTGCATTTGTTTCCTTGCTAAGCATAGAATTCCCGCGCGTGGCACTGAACGCGCTAAATATGTCTGCCGCAGCAAAAGTGTTAAAGATTGAACACATTACCTGATAAAACATCTGCCTAGAAGGTGGAATGGTGCCTGGTCGGAAGATGTATTGGTTCTCATGGACCACGTTTTCAGGTCCCGCAGGTTTTTCCTCCGCCTGTTGGGATATAATGGCTGTTTTGGGTCGGCTGGAGGGAGTAGATTTGTAGGGCAACAGATACTGTGTGTAGCTTCGCTTTGCTTTCACATAGTTTGATCCCCCACCTAAAAATGAAAGGCAAGTGCTGTCGATACATGCAAAAATGTTTAGAGGGTTTAAGTTTTTATACAAATATAAATTTATTGTAGCCTGGGAATTACAACATTTTTAGTTCACCTTAGGTGTTCTAAGAATTACATCATAACCCCACCCAACTATTTACATCACTGGGTTAATAGCGAACATGCACTACCCAAATTATATAACCTTCATCAAACATATTACATATCAACATAAAAAGAACAATAAAGTGTTAAATATTAATAAAATTAGACCCTGATGAATTTGTTATCCAATTTTACATTGTAAATAAATCTCTAAAGGCGGTCCCACATTTCTCACGAACACGCCCGAACATTTGGCCGAACTCCGAATGTTCAGAGTATTCGTGAGAAGTGTGGGAGCTGCACGAACTTTTGAATACATACGGAACAGAATGTTCAGTGAACATTCGGGAGAATGTTCGGTCGATTGTTCAGGCCTGTTCGCGAGAAGTGTGGGACCGCCTTAACAGGTCCTTTAATTTGCTGAAGACTGTAAATTTACTATATGTTGCCTTTGGAATACTGACCTAATATTTACTTTTAAATTATATCTGGTACTTTGGTATTATACATATGCCACTATTTTTGGAGGTTAATTTTTACCGGATACAAAGGATAACTACATAATTCGAAAAAACGTACTTTTATTGACTTACTGTAAAAATTTTACATCATTCTGATGAGCGGTCTTTGTGTTGTGCCTCCCAAAAGGCAGCGATGTCCGCTAGGATCGTGTTGAATGCGTCGCCGCCGCTAGCAGCCACACCCGATCGCCACATGTACTCCGCCAAATATACAGCGCGCTGCGGCAGTTATGTTAGGATGGGTTATCATAAAAATACGTATGGTTTCCTCTTCATTTCGAGGTAAATCCCACACCAAAAGAACGTCACTCACTATGAAAACAAATGTAACGTAGTGCACGGCAATAAATCACTCATGACACTGACCCAGATACAGGCGGTGACAGGTGATGCGCGCGCTCCGGTCAACGACCTGACCTTGGCCTATTTGGAGGGGGTTTGGCGGCCGGAAGTATGACTCATCAGGTATAATTCGATTTGTAAAGAAACAAGGAAAGTCCTACAATCATTTTTATGATAACCCATCCTAACATAACTGCCGCAGCGCGCTGTATAAGGGTGGCATCCGTATAATACCAAAGTACCTTATAGCTTTTAAAAGCATTCCAATAACGCCAATGGATTCAAACATTGGTTTTACAGTAGCAGCGGATTGGATTGTGTGATTTTAAATATACTGAATTATAAGAGTGTGTTTATTCAGTGCCGATAATTTCTAACCACTGCAATCATAAAAGAGTATTATATAGAAATAAAAGAGTATAATCATAGAAGGTATCATCCTCAGATGTTTCTATAAGTTTTATTGTTTCACTACCACCAGTGCAACAGCCTACCCACAGTCACTAAAGTCAGCGTCAATAGAACTGGCGGGTCAAGGACAACCATTGTAAAAGACCAGCTGATATTTTTATTATTATGTTATATGGAGAAATTATCAGCTGACCTAGTTCAACATTTGCCCTTGACCCGCCAGTTCTATTGGCGCCGACGTTAGTCCTCCGTGATCAAGGGAGGATTTACATTTGCTTATTGTCTTGAACAAATAAGAGGTTGCTAGAACTGGATGTATCTCAACAATTGTAGTTGTGCACGTAACACCAGTGAATATGTTATTAGCTACGTGTGGTTAACGAACCAAAACAGTATGTAAAACTTTAACATAATTACATTCATCAGAGAGAAATCCAACCTTGTACTCTGATCCGGTAGTCGATGGACTGGTATATCCGGGCACTGGGGTCTTTGCGCGGGTCGTATCCAAACCGGACCCACATGATGCGGAACGGCCCGGTGACGAAGTAGTAGGCAACGGACGGCAGTAGGTACTTCATCTGCTCGTGAAGGTAACCGGTGACACACATCAGGGCGATCTTGGACCACACTGGGCGCTCCTCGAACAACTGACATGACAATGGATCGTTAGGAGGCAGTACCTGAATATAATCGGATGTCTTCAGCAAGCCTGTTAGCTTGCAAGTCGTGGAAAAATGGGTGGTAAGACCGTAGGCACCATAACAACCACTCGTTTGCGTTTTTGGATTGAGCATTCAATCAATATGGACAAGTCATTTGTATGCCCAATAGTGAAAGATACCTATGGACTAGTACCATCGACATGATGGGAGTGCCATGCATTGCCCTGAAAATGCGTAAGTCTGATAGGCATTACTCTGAAAGTTTTTTCGGAACACTGCTTTCGGAGTAGTGCATTTTCGGAGCAATGCTTTTCGGAGTTATGCATTTCGGACTAATGCCTACAAAACTACGTAATTTTTCGGAGTACCTACTGTAATTTTTTAGAGTTATGCATTTTTGGAAAAATGCACACACTTGATTTTATTGCTCTGAAATTCACTACTCCAAAAGGCAGTGTTGTTCTATGGCAATGTTCCAAAACAATAGTCTATTTTCATTGGCCAATGCCGCCATTTAAAATCCTCCTGACCCTTCCAAATGAAAATGTACCGGGAATGCATAGCTCCGAAAAGCAGTACTCCGAAATGCACAGCTCCAAAAGCATTACTCCGAAATCATTTTCGGAACAGTGCATTTCGGAACACTTCTTTCGGAGTACTGCATTTTCGGAGTAATGCTTTTCGGAGTTATGCATTTTGGAACTAATGCCTTAGAAATTACCTATTTATTTCGGAATACTGCCTTTCGAACCTATACATTTTCGGAACAATGCCGCGCACCAACATGATGGTGACGACAAAAACAACACGCCGACTTTTCATTGGAATTGGTGGATAAAACACTAGAAGGCAGAGTGAAATATGCATTAGTAGTGTATTAAGCAGGCAGGAAAGTAAACAAATGAATCACTATGAAAGTATAGCAAAACTTGTTATGACTTATTATTTATTTCATACCCTTCTTAATCCCAATTTTCATTCTTCCTTATTTAATTATTTTTAGTAATAGTGAAAATTATTAACATAATTCTAATTGTAGTGGGAATTATTTTCTTTGTTTTTTCTTTGTTGATTTTTTTAAGTTTTGCGATGTGAATTCCTAGTTCACACAGTAAAAAACCTTGTAAACAGTTCTATAAAACTCTTGCATGCCAGTTGATTAATATTTATTAGCTTAGCCTACGTATAGACTTCAACCCGCCACTTTGTTATTTACTTCAAGAGATCTCTCAGTCACTAAGTCTTCATTAAAATATCAGAGAACCTTGCCAGTGATCTACATCAGTTCTGCCTCGAAATATCAGTTCTGATGAGTGATCGCTATTGATTCTTCATGGCAGCAATCAACCAAGGTTTCTACCTTGAGATCTGTATGGACTGTACAGACTCTCGGTAATGGGCAGCGGAAGTTAAACAAATCTAAAACATTCAAGAAACTAACTCAAAACCATAAATTGTCTAACGACTGACAGCTTACCTCTTTCATCCTCTTAAAGTGGTCCCCACCCAGGAACTTGATGTCGAGAAACTTAAGCGCTGAGGGCCGGGGCTTGAGGGGGAGAGTGACAGCCGAGAACGTCACGAAGATGGCGTGACCCGACCGTCTGCGTCTCGTACGCCCGATGTGGTACGGCTGGACGCTCGTGTTGGTGTCCACACTCTCCTGGCGGTATTGGTAGTTCTGAAATATAATTTGAGATTTACAGTCAGCCTATTGACAGATTAAAGACTTACGGGTCTTTCATATCCCAATACAGTAGTACACAAAGGATCAGACGACCCCCCTTTACTGTGACTAATATTTACTCATAACTAGAGGTCCTGTTGCACAACTGAGCAAAAATGTAAATTTATTAGAGTTAGCTGGACTACAGCACTATACAGATTGTGTTGCTGTTTTAGTAGTTCATATATTTATATTTAGCTCATAACACATCTCAACGCTGTAAAACTGTTTTACATTGCATAAACAGCCATTTCAAATTTTTCTTCTTGTTATTCCACTGATCAAAAACGAACTTAAACATCGTTCTGTGCCCTTCAAAATTAAAGTATCAAAATGTTAAAACTACTTTGCATAACTATGGATTGTTTAAACTTTAAATTCAGCCCCGAGGGCCGATTACTGTTTATAAATATCACTTAACACATTATATTATTGGGAGCCCAGGGGTTTCATGAAAGCACAGTGTAATAATTCTCACAGAAGTGAGGAGTCCTAACTTATTTTCTATACAACTAAATGTCATAAGTCAGTTATAAGGCAATTTCAAAGACCTTCACCCCATCAAATTCCTCTTAAGTTAAATCTCAATTTATGAGACAAGCGCTCTGCCAACCACCCAGCTAATTCTTTTAGGCTTTTATACCTGAACTGTGTCCATCCTAGAAAATGTAGCAGGGGGCAGGAAGTACGGTGCGGGCTGGGAAAACCAGTCTGGGGTCAGAAGGCCTTTTGGAACCAACTTGTCATAGATGCATTCCATTTTCCCGCTGGAGTTGTCCATTGCCAAGTACTGAAAATCACATAAACCTAAAACAAAGACAAATAATTTGAATTAACCTTTTGAGGTTGGCTGGGACAAAGTCTGTCCCATCGTGATAGGGTGGCCAAGTCGTGCATAGGACAAATGTGTCCCATGCAAACACAGTTTTGGTTATAACTAGATAAAAACTTTTTCAATCTGAAATTTGATAACAACGCTTGTTTTTCTTAAATGTCATGAATTTTTATTGGTGATGTATTATTTTATGGATCATAACATTCTAAAACAATTCTAAAATCAAAACCAAAACACATCGATCTGAATCGCATTTCCTCGTCCGTTATTTAGCTTTCAATATGACTAAAGTTATAAAGTAAAATTAACTATCATACCATGCTCAATTTTTAAATTGTGAGAAACAAGGAAAACCCTTTTTCAAAGACTGACGAACAATCCAAGTTTTGTAATTATTTTTTAATTTTAAAAAATGTAACTTTGTTTTGAGTCATTAAAATAAAGTTTATTTTCTAATTTATTTGATTTTCTACCATTATATTTATAAATATGACTTATCATAAACTTTTATTAGTGAATTTCCTTAGGAAAGTGAACTATTAGCATGACCCGCACGGTGAAACTTAAGCCCGGGACCACCATAGAAGTTCCTAACGTTACCCCCTGAACACGTTTTGGGGGGTCGTTCAAACTTGTATATATATATTTATATATACACCGTTCCCTATCAAAAGGTTAACTCGTTGACTGCGAAGGACATCTATTGATGATGTCCGTCACGAGCACTCCTATCGGACGTCAGCTAAAGATGATGTCGTGCCATTCTTTCCATAATAGTTCAGTGTGAGCTCAGCCATTGCCGGGGAACCTTATAACGCTTTGCCGCTTGTTGTGCCAGTTCCCGCGTACATTTTGGCGCGAATCGTTTTCCGCTCCGGGGGTTTCTGTTCGGGACTGGACCGTGATAACTTCCGACTTCTGTGTAGTGTGTGTAAATGTGTTTGTGGTGCAATAGAGCCTAACAATGACGATGAATTGTTGGAGAACATGTATTCAGATAATGAAATATAATTGTCTTATCTCTAAGAACAGTGTTTTTTATGAAGTATAATAACTATCTCTTTGACATTGTGTGTGAACTAATTTTTAGCATAGACGAACGTTCTAAATGGCACCTGGAGGGATTGTATATATTTTTTTGTGTCTATTATTCAAATAATTAGAAACTGTTGTATCAAAAAACAAGTTTGTGGGTCGTTATAAACAATTGTGGCAGTAAACGGACTACTTCAACCACGCGGTGACTCATGCGACCGGCGCCACCGGCGGACGACATCAATAGACGTCCCGGAAGTGACGTCACCCCTAATGACGGAAATTCAGCCCTGGCGATCTTCTGATGACATTTTGGATGCATTCGTCTCATTTACTTGTTGAGTAATCAATTATAATATTTCAGCCACTAGGGTACGGAATTATATACATTCACAGCACTCAACGTGTTAAAAAATGCCACTGGTGTTGATATAGACACAAAAAATCCAAGACAACACTTTAAAAAATAATACATCTCAAACATGTACTATTTCTGAGCCTAGTAATCTTCTTGATAGTTCTTTCAATAATCAATAGGATAGTTTTATATATAAAGAGTAAATATATTAAACTTACTTGAGAATTTAAATGCCAGGCTGATTTTACCCAGTATAGAAGGGGTTATGTTTAATATTTCTCCACTGCTCTTTTTCTTTCTCACTTTGATGGACAGTAACAAACCAGTTACTTTCTGACGATCCGCACAGGCAGGGCGACAATAAACATCGTCTGGACGGAAACGAAGCTCCAGCCTCCGGTTACGTTCTGAATACACCTGAAATCACCAAAATTCAAGATTTTTCTTCATAGAATGCTAAATATTATTTTTAATCAAATAGCTATGAGATCAATTATTCTTTCAATATCCTTTTACAGGATAAAATAAGTTTTACAACATTTAAAATATATTTACAATTATTAAGTACAGTAGAACTTTGATAGTTCGACACTCGATAGTTCGACAGTCTGTATACTTCGACACGGCCCGTGACGCCATGATATGACAGTAGCGGCGACCAATAGTATCCTTGACGGGTTCGCCAGTCAGTGATGGGAGCCCGCTTATTGTTTTCACGAACGTGCGCTATCGCCTTTTTTATAAATAACTCATCCTCCCTACCCCCTACCCCGCCAAATCAACCCCCTTCCCTGCCCTAAGTAGGTAAAGTCAGTTCGCTCGAGACGCTGCGGGAGTTAAACAAGTTTTTGACTCTTTCGTGATACGCTATTTTTTCTGCTTATAATACTCCGTGTTAAAATGTTCCATATCCCTATAGTTTGACATTTTGATCGTTCGACACCCCTTTAGTCCACAAAGTGTCGAACTATCGAGGTTCTACTGTACCGGTATTTACATAAACAACGGTAAAAATTGATTTCGACCAGAGTAGTTATATGCCCGATTAGTTCCGGCTGGCCACCGGAAGTTACAGGAACAAGTTACTTACAAGTTTGAGTCAAATTTGAGAAGAGCTTTTTTACAAAACCCTTGCAAGTCTTGTTATCAAGGTTCCATTGCAATAAAATATAAATCAAAGGCGAGAACCAGTAGGCATATATTGCCCATTAATGAGGAGAAAGGGATCGGTCGAGTGCTACTAGTCAACTAGCTAACATCGGCCAAACTGTGCACCATGTCGTATTTGCCAGAAATACTCTGCCGGAAGCATCAATGTTTTTAGGACGTTGCGATATCAGCAGCAATATGGGCGGGGTGAGGAAGCAGGTGATCGCTTTCTCCTCGTTGCCGGACTATAAGCTACATCAAATAGCCTAAAAATAGCCTAACTTAAATTAGATATTATTTATGAAGTTTTAAAATTCCAATGTTTTAGCTTGTAAAACATATGCAAAACTATTCAATTTACAGTTTAAAATCATTTTGGCTGGGCCAACACAAAATTAAATACCTACCTAAGCTCATTTGTTAGTTAATTATTAAATATGAATAATAAGTTACCTACCAAAACTGAGTAAACCAGTACCCAAGATAAATATTCTTATTAGAAGCTGTTAATAAATCAATAGTAGGCTCTAATGGTAAGATATTCAGTTTAAGTTTTTATATTTACCTTTGAAATTTTATGTATTCCTCCAAGAGACTCCAACATTTTATCATCATTTTCCACAACCGCTGGATACTGTACGCAGATAAAACTTCTGTTAAAATTATGTTTGACCTCTGCATCCCTAAAAAAATGTTATACAAAATAAATACACTTACTTCCTCTGTGTGTAAAAGCTATTTAGAGCCATATACATCCAAATATAAATATATAGCTATGGCAATAAATCTAAAGCTTCCTTGACAGTTTTTTTAAGCACTGACTATACACATTATATGAGTCGCATTGTTTGTATAGTCAATGGTTTAGTGTTTAAGGATACCGTACTTTTAAGAAAAAATTATCATCAAGATATGCCTATGTTATTTCTCAAAAAATAGTAAAAGCCCAAGATATTTACAGACAAGTTACCTAATTCAGATACAGATAAGAAGGATCAATTTGCTAAAAATATCAACATAACTAATAAAATACCCCCGTAGCAGCAAACCTGCATACTCAGCGAATTTCCAATGCATATTAATTTATCTTAATACCACATAAAGCCACATAAAACGTTAAATAACACGTTAATTATTCCCCATAAGAATAACATGGGGCTGAGTAGGCAGGTTTGCTGCTACGGGAACTATCGGGCAAAAAATGGGTTTTTGTGCAAATATCAATAGACCATAATGAAATGAAGCAATATACCAAGTTTCGTCAGGATGAGTTGATAAATAAGCGAGATATACAATTTTTCTTATCCTCCATAAGAATAACATTGGACAACGTACTGTGTTTAGCACTTTCAATATCTCAGTAACCAATTGACGTAGAGCAATGATTAAAACATCAAATTGTGCGTCTTTTTAATCTGATTCCAATGGGAAAATAAAATTTTACTTTTTCAAAAATTGTATATAAAAAAACTGGAAAAAATATATTTGGGGTACAAAACCCCCCCCAAAATACCCCTTCGGATAGGTCGATCCGTCTGGTTTTCGAACTTCAAGTCATAAATGGTGCTTTACACGTTTGTACCAAATTTCGTCAAAATCGGACCTTTTTTTACGAGAGTTATCGCACCCACGGATACATATAATAGTTTCAAACGAATGGTGTTTTTGGGGTCTGGGGACCTCAAAACGAAAAGTTATCATGGTCCCGGGCCTAGGTCTTACCATGCCGACTACGGTAATAGCTTCTTCCCTATAGGGGAAATTCGCTAAAAAATAATGTTAAGTACAGGTACTTACATAATGGAATCCATTGAGCTATCGGACTATTAAAATCAAGATTGAATCCAAAATCTGCTTGTTTTTTAAATATCCTCCTCTGGAATTAAATCCCTAAAAAACACAAAAGTTATCAATATTTCACACAGAAAATACACAATACTGTACAAGCAATTCTGAATAACTTGTTTACCGTATCAATATTTATGCAGAGTAAATCCTTAGGGATCAGAGAAAAAATAGGATTGGCTACTAAAATACAACTCTCAAGCTCAAATATAAACCAAACCTCGGGAAACAGGCTAACCAAGTTAGACTAAATTCCTTTCGGTACTTTGGTATTCTTTGGTATCTTTTGGTATCTTTGGTAACGGATGCCGGTCCTTTGGGTACTTTGGTATTATACGGATGCCACCCTTATACAGCGCGCTGCGGCAGTTATGTTAGGATGGGTTATCATAAAAATGATTGTAGGACTTTCCTTGTTTCGTTGAGTGTCATGAGTCATGAGTGAGGGTACTTTGGTATTATATGGATGCCACCCTTATACAGCGCGCTGCGGCAGTTATGTTAGGATGGGTTATCATAAAAATGATTGTAGGACTTTCCTTGTTTCGTTGAGTGTCATGAGTCATGAGTGAGGGTACTTTGGTATTATATGGATGCCACCCTTATACAGCGCGTGGTGCACAGCAATAAATCACTCATGACTCATGACACTCAACGAAACAAGGAAAGTCCTACAATCATTTTTATGATAACCCATCCTAACATAACTGCCGCAGCGCGCTGTATAAGGGTGGCATCCGTATAATACCAAAGTACCCTCACTCATGACTCATGACACTCAACGAAACAAGGAAAGTCCTACAATCATTTTTATGATAACCCATCCTAACATAACTGCCGCAGCGCGCTGTATAAGGGTGGCATCCGTATAATACCAAAGTACCAAATTAAAATATCGGGTGATAATAATTTGACCCTTTAGGGTACAGTACGATGAGCATCCACCAAAACAATCTAATTTAAAATATGGGATTAGGCCTACCATTATTGTTATTCTGATCCCTTTCTTGATGTTTAAATTGTTTTTAGTACACGATCACAAGGTGTATTACTTTACAGAGCTCTAATGTCATAGGATAATTAATATAAGTAAGCTCTGGTGAACTAACCTAACCTAGCTCCACACAGCAATGTTGTTTTCAGTATTCTCATCTGTAATATCAATGTATCATAGGGGATCGATATTTTATAGGCTATTCAATTGTTTTGGTGAACACTTATCGTACTGGACCCCTCAATTATATTGTTTTTAAAGGTAATTCATTTCATTATTTTAATTGTTGCAATCTCATTTTCTGTTTACTTTGTCATTTTTCTAGGGATTGTTTACTTTATTTAAGCGTCCATTTATTGTTGTTATTGGCCTTTTTTATCTTTCAACAATATATAACAGTACTGCCGTTCGAATAGCATAGCACCACAATGCTTGGATATGCCTAGAAGTTTATCTTATTGAGTCAAAACATGTTGTAATTAAAATACACTATGAATTTCCATGTTGATTGCTAACTTTGATAGGTAATTTCTCCATTGTTTTCATAGTAAGATGGCTTCGCTATAGAAAATAATACAAACTAATTTACAAGTCGTTTTAATTTTAAATGAGACCATACCTGTCATCAATTATTACAGCAACTTAAGATGATTAATATACTTATACAAATTCAAATATACTACTAATTACTAACCTCAAAGTCCTCAAATTTCTCATGTTGACAGTTGAGTTGACATTACAAGCCAGTGTGTCCATCCTACGGTAAACAAATATCCCACAGTATCCGGAGAAAAAATCCCACTTTATCCCTCAATATGCTATGGAGCCCTTAAAATATCCCTCATTTACCTTAGAGTTCCTAACAATATTTTGTAATTAATACCTATAAACATAATAATACTTTATAATTATAATAAACTATAAATATTTAATCTCATACCATTCTTTGGTTTCAAATGAAAATAAATAAAAATAGTATATAGCGTGACGACCTTGTCTTGTGACCACTTGTGACCGACCTTCCCCCCCTGCCACCCTGGCGCCTGGGCTGGCGTTATCTCTATTTTATCATTCCATTCATTCTTATTTCCCGGAATTTACTAATTTATTAATTCTTTGTACTTCCTTTAATTTAATTTGGATTAAATGTTTTCCGGTATTGTATCTAAATTAATTTGTAAATAATACGGATTATAGTTGGATATCCTGATCAATTTTTTACCGGTATGTGAGTTTATTATTTTCAATGTTTTGAATATTATTTATTCTACTTTATGAGTCAAATTTATATTTCAAATTAAATTACTAAAGGCAAGCGCTGCATTTATCTAGTTTGAATTGAAAATCTTCACTATTTTTTCGATGTCTAGTGTATAAGTATAGTATGAGATACATCTTTACTCTCCAAAAGAAGATAATCAGAATTGTTTTTGGACTCAAGCGGCTTCAATCTTGTAAGGAGACTTTTCGTCAGTGTGGCCTGTTGACATTTCCTTCCATATATATTTTTGAAACACTAATATTTTTTAGGAAAACCCGTGGGCTTTTTGAGTCCAGAATCTCTACGGTATATTCTCTTCGCCAAAGTTTAAATCTCCCAATTCCAAAACATAAAACTACATTTTTTTTAAACAATGTTTATTATTGCTCTGTCAAACTTTTTAATGCGTTGCCTGATTGCCTCAAGGTGGAGATGCCACATGATGAATTTAGGAAGAATATTAAGACCTATTTGTTGAGAGGAGCGTTTTACAGTGTCCATGACTACATAAGGAATTTATAATTTAGAAGTGTTGACTATTTCGTTGTTGTAAGAGGTACATTTTTTAAATGACTCATGCCAATGCTTGTACAAGTTTTAAGGCAAGAAAGGAATTATTGATTGATTGATTGATTGATAATCTTACCATAGCTGCCATTGAACTCGGTTTCACCTCCCGGGAATACAACGCAGTTGTGTGTGCTGCATTCTGTGGTTGACTCGTGGAACTACTACGAATCATAATCAGCTGATAGAATTTTCTTCAGCTCTAACTAAATTAAATTTCCAGTCCATAACACAATTGGAACTTTGAAGCCCCGTGGGGCATAGCCCTACAGGAACAGGAATTTCTTAGAACCCCTTCTTACAGTGGGTAACTACGTTATAGAAAGAGTATAGGCCTATGTGCCAAATTTCGTGATTGAAGTCCCACGAAAATAGCACTCTTGCTTATGGCATCTTTATAAGTACAATCCTATATATTCGTGTACGTCACGAATGTAGCGGTTTGACCTGGGGGGTTTGATCGGTTTTCGTATTTTGTATTTATAGATATAGATAATAATATTTTAGTTTGCCTTTGTGATCTCTACCATATATGTTAATTATAAGGACCCTTCTGCTTTATTGACACTAGAATATATAAATAAATAAATACAAATGATAGGAAATAAAATCTTGTAATTTAGAGTGCCTGCAGAAAACAAGGTAGGCACAATCAAGTCTTTCGATATGTGGGACGTTGAGTGGGTGTTGTTTTCAACCATCCTACTAGCTACAAATAGGTAATTACGATATCTTTGATTCTAGAACTCTTCTAAATTAAATTTAATTATATGTCCGTTACCGCGATAACTTGAGTAAAAAACGTCCGATTTCGATGAAATTTGGCTCAAATGTGTAAAGTGACATTCATGACTTTAAGTTCGAAAACCAGAAATATCGGACCACGGGAAGGGGGGTTTATGGGGGTTTTAAATTTTCCAAAAATCAGTTTTTTGCATTTTTCACCCTGAAATTTTTAAAAAACTTAATTTTGGTTTTGACCATGTTATAGAGCTTAAAAAACAAATAATATGGTATTTTGAATTATTAACCTAGGTTAAGTGGTTGCGGAGAAAATCCAAAAAAACCTGCTCATAAAATCTCCCATGTTAATCTTATGGGAAAAAGGTTTTTGTTTTTTCCTCAGTTCATTTCTATGTAAACTTCACATTTGCTTTTACCAATCAGTTTAGCTCTACAAAACAATCATTTTGGTGTTTAAATTGTGATTCTACGTCCAACCGTTACCGTGATATTCAAAGTGCTAAACACAGTATGTTGTCCAATGTTATCCTTATGGAGAATATTTAAAATTTGATATCTCGGTTATTTATGAACGTATATTGATGAAACTTGGTAGGTGGCTTCACCTAGTACTGGTATATTGATATTTCCACAAAAAATTGATTTTTTGTTGATTATCCTCTTAGCAGCAAACCTGCATTCTCATCCCTAATGTTATTCTTATGGGAAATACGGAAAGCTTTATATCTCCCTTAATTATGAACATAAATCATTAAAACTTGGTAAATAGCTTCACCTGGTTGAGTTATATTGATAATTGCAAAAAAACCCGCATTTTTATCTTCCTCGTTGCAGCAAACCTGCGTTCTCAGCCCTAATGTTATTCTTATAGAGAATAAATAAAATTCTATATATCACTTATTTATTTAAGTATTTTTATGAAACTTGGTAAGTGGCTTTATGTGGTAGTAAGAAATATATTCATGCATAGGAAATTCGCTGAGTACGCAGGTTTGCTGCGACGGGGGTATTATATGTTATTGTAATTTAAATGGATTTTTTGTTATTAAATACACAGGGATAGAGACAGAGGGACAATTAACCCAGTACAGTGGTAATTAAATAAATAGTAATAAAGGACGAGCATTATTGGTTTAGCCGGTCCCGCAGGCCGCTACTGCACTCTGATCTCCTGATACCGACCCGTCATACATTGGCTCTCAGCAATTGACTCTCGGTCACTTTATAAACTCGCCCTGCCGTTGATTGGCTGCCGCTCCCGCCAAATAGCAGCCACCAACGGCCGACGAGACCCAACGACCACTCAAAACCTCGCCATCTTCATATTATTTGATCAATTCTCGTTTAAAGCTTGTCCTACACTACTCGCGAGTACGCCCGTTTTCGGCCGAATACCGAACGTTCGGCTTGAAGAGCGTCGGAGCACAGGCAAAGGAATATAATAATATGGATTCCTCTATCTGTGGTGGGAGCTACACGAACACTAATAAAAAATAATAATACCAAATTTTACATGGTTGATAAGCTGTGACGAAAGTTCAGACGTTACCTTATTGCATATAGGTATCTGATTGAGTTTCACTCAATTGTATTATATTACTTTTTACTTTCTCCCCCTATACATAGTATATGGAGAAAGTATTGTTTTCGTAAAAATTTTCGAATTTGAGTTGTTAGTGGAAATATTCGTTTTGGTGCTCCCTGAACCCAAAAAAGTGGTTTTTACGTGATGTCTGTCTGTGTGTGTGTGTGTGTGTGTGTGTGTGTGTGTGTGTGTGTGTGTGTCCGTGTGTGTGTGTGTGTGTGTGTGTGTGTGTGTGTGTGTGTGTGTGTGTGTGTGTGTGTGTGTGTGTGTGTGTGTGGATGTGTACAGAGCTAGAGCCCTAACCTATGGGCCGATTTTTATGAAATTTGGTATGTAGGTACTAATCCACGATATCTCCAGGTGGTTTTTCATTTTTTTGAATATTTGATTTTTAAGGGTAATTATCCCCCAAAAACCGCCAAAAAACATGAAAAATCCAAATTTCTCAAAAACGGCTCTAACGATTTTGATTAACTTTCGTGGTTTGTAGAACTTTAGGTTTCCAACAAAATGACACCACCCGCATTTCTGGAAAAATGCGGGTTCAGAAATTACAGGACTTAAAACATCAAAAATTCAGTTTTTTGGATTTTTCATAAAAAATCATAAATGTTAAAAAATATTACTATTCACCATTAAAAAGAGATCAAAAAACTAAATAAATTAGTATTTTAAATTACTATTCTACGATTGCTAGTTGCGGAGAAAATTGAAATTTTCATTTAGCGGTAAACACAGTACGTTGTCCAATGTTATTCTTATGGGGAATACAAAAATAACTATTTCTCTCTTATTTACTGATTAATTTCATTTGATATGCAGGTCAAGTTAGCATTGACCAACAGATGATGTTCGAAATGTGTTGCTATTTAACCCTGGGGGGGGCAAGGGGGCATTTCCCCTCTCAAAACTACTGTGTGTAGCAACGGACTCTATAGTGCCTCCAAAAAAGCAATTTGGGTGGATATTTCTGAAAACAACTATTTTAGACAATTTTCTGTACATTTATCTATACTTCATATTCTATATTTAGTAAATAACAAATATTTTTGTCATTAAAGTTTGGCTAAAAGGGAGAAAGTATGTGTCAGTTTCCTGATACCGTTTATTATAAGTAAACATTGACAACATCCAATGCTTGGCTTGCTCATGAATAAAGAATTTCAGTATTCAGCGAATGAACTGTCGGAACTGTGCACTGTAACTGTATGTCGCATTGCCTGTCTTTTTTTCCTCGTATTCTATTGCCCCATAGATTAATTATGTTGTAAATTCCAATAAATTGTTAATCATTGTAACGGAATAAATATTACTAGTAGCTTGTCGTGGCTGCGCTCGCGATCACAACGTAATATTGTACTGACATTCCCGTATAAATATTGTGTTACCGTTCCAAAGCCAATATGGCCGATTAACTGTGTTTACTCTATCCATCTGATTGCTTAAAACTTATAGTTATTTCCCAATGTTAAGCTTATGGGAAAAAACTCAACTTTAAGGGGCCTCAGGGCCTCACTCACAAATTATTTCTCTTTAAAAGTCTCCTGCACAACTTCACGTTCGGTTCTTTCCAATGACACCAGAAACATGAAAATCGGTTCAGTAGTTTAGGAGGAGTGATTGTCACAAAAAACTGCTCGCCTATTAAATAAGAATAGATTATTATTATATTTGCTATAATATGTAGCAAAACCCAGTCGGAACAAGATTTTTTAATGAAATCTTTAGAACGAAAGATTTCGCATGGTTTTACCTGATGATAAAAAAGTTAACATTTAAATCATAAACGGATTACAGTATCTAAAATGTATCGCTTAAAAACAGTTTGTTTGTAATAAATTATATAGCAATACAGTAGATACAATTGTATTTACCACAGACAACTATGACTAGTTTTCTAAGATTTAAACTAACCAACTTAAAATACGTGTATTGTTCATGTTATATTACACAGAGGCTGCTGATTGATCACTGAAGTCTCTAGATATTTTTTGTTTTTCGCTCTTTAAAATGAACCAATAAATTAACGATTTCGGATAGCCCGTTGAGAAGGGACGGATTTGAGAGTTAACTTGGTCGTATAAGACAATAACTCGAAATATTACGTGATTGGAGCCCCCTCTCTAAAAGACTGAGGACACGCTCAGCTTATTTATTTTATTTTATATATTATGGAGAGTTTAAGAGTTCCTTCATCTAAAAACCTGTGTTTCTTCACTCTTCTGCACTCCTATTAACAGATGGGTCGGGATTGGTTGTGTCTGTCGCGCGGCGCGAATAACCGAGTCGCGATTGGCTCCAGGGAAGGAGCGAGCGGCTCGACTGATGTGATTCGTCAGATCGGACGTCGTTCTTTGCAGGGGCACTTGTGATTGGGAGAGCTCCATTCTGCAGCGAATCAAACAGCGTTATATAGCGCTACGAATAACTTAGACAAGCTGTTTCTGTCAAAAGAGCCAGTGTGGTCGACCTGAAGCCTGAAGCTAATAGCCAATGGATTTGTACTGCTTTTTCACATGTATACATTATACAAAGTCAGCTCACAGACCATAGAAAAGCATTGGTCTATATGGCAGCTCTCTGCAAAAGTAGCTCTGAGGTGGGCGACCAAGCAAAATTGTATCTTCCCTTATTTATTTATTACTTTTATTATCTTTCAAATATCAACTATTCGAAGTTGTTGTAGAATCGAAATACTTTCCACTGAGTTATTCACTGAGAAGTGTTATAAATTTAAATGTTATTTTAGACGGATATATCCGTCTTTATCCAGGAAAAAATTAATTAATAGACGGATATATACATAATCACAAACCAAAAAAAGAAATAGATAACACAAATATAATTATAATTACTAATATAATGACAAATATAATTGTTAAGTAATTATAGATTCCCAAGAACAAACAAAGCCACTATAAAAACTGTAAAGTAATGTTCAGAACTACTTAAACAGCCAACAACAGTGTCCATAGATAGACAAATGGACGAATTGGTTACGTTTGTTGGAGAGGAAGAGCAAGTCAATGGAGGTAGCAAGCAAGTAGCAGCATATAAGTGCGGATCTTGTTCTCTTTTTCCATATAAGTTACTAGGAGAACAGAGTGTTAGGAACATGGGGATGTCAATTCAGCCTCTTCCTAAAGGTGGAAGGCGCAATTCCTACTCTACTCTGCCCTCCTGGTAGTAAAGCGGCAACGGCTGTGTCACTCGTCAGCGGAAATCTCTATGACCGTGAGAGATGGAGAGTGGAGGGAGAAAGAGGAGTGAAGAGGGGTTTGGTTTCGAGGGAGTTGAAATCTATTTTCACGGCAACACGGAATCGCCTATCCTATAGGCAATGACTGTTTGTTTATTTATTTTCAAAACTTATCCCGGACACTTGCGCAAGAATTGAACTTAGACTTTGGAATTGGGGGCTTTTTGACCTAAAAAGTCGATTGGTGATAATTTCAACCCTAAGAAAAATCATATTTTCTTGAGAACTCAATTGAAAGTTGGACATTTTAACATTGGGCTAACGGAGTTCATAACAGCTGTAAATAAACAAATAACCAGTCTACACAAAGTTGCAACTTGCACACAGTTAAGTAACAACCAGTGATTCCTTGAAAACGGTGCCTAGAACCATTGAATAAAGATTGCATATAGCATAGCCATATTCTTCACACACGTATCAAATATCACCGAACTCGCTCTCCTGTCGGTCACATATTGGACTGATTCTCCATAAGCGCAATGCTAACTAAACATCTATTTAGGACCCACATATTTATTTCACTTTCAATCTGATTTAGGTAATTTTGTTACTACTCAAAATTAAGTAAAGAGAGATTTTTGCGAGTAAAAATTCGTATAAGTGTTACAGATTACCAGAAAAAATTGTCAAACTTAAAAAAATTATATTTTTTATTAAATATTATAATTTATTTTCAAAATATCTTCAACAATAATCACCCGCGATAAGAATATCTTTCAATTGACACCAAAATCAAAATTTTATCTCAAGAGATAAGCGAAAAATTCGGGTCTGAACTTAACATTATTCTAATGGGCGATAAAACCAATATGGCCGACAGGGAAGCGTGGCCTTAAATATTATCAGCTACATGACTGAAGTGAATTATTCAGTAATCCTTGAGTTTAAAATGTAACCAATTAATTAACTAATCGCATAATCAGTACGTCTGAGATTTCCGTAGGACCATAAACAATTAAATACAAAATAAATAAATGTTCATATTTGCACATTTTACTTGTGCTCATACTTACTATTATTCCATTTTATAGATACAAAACATGAATTAGAATTCCCAATATGGCAAGTTACTATTGTTATTATATCTAACAAATAAACAAATTAAACAATTATCCTATTCCTATCTTCTATACTCTAATATGAGTAAGGTTTGCTTGCTTGCTTGCTTGCGACACTGATCTCAAAAACGGTTCCAACGATTTCCTTCAAATGTTCGAAATAACTAATTGCTGGTATAAAAATAAGTTCTAGACAGGCCTCGTCCCCAGGAAAAATCAAATAATGTAAAAAAACTAAAATGAAAAGTTAAAAAAATTAACATTGGGCTTATGGAGTTTCAAATCAAAAGAATTGTATAACAGCTGTTCATAATCAACCAAGGAACTGTCGAAGTAATACGCATGTTGTATATGATTATTAACATGTAGTTTCCTGAGAGCAGAGATTAAAAGATTTGAGTGAAGATTACATATATAGAGTAGTAAAATAAATCAAAGGACATTGAGCTATAAATAACAACTGGAGTGACCTTAAAAATGTAGAAAAGAGGCAAATGAGTTATACAAATCTGATTATCAGTAGGGGAAGTGGTGAAATATTACTCTGAGTTATATAAACAAACTGACTGGCCTTCCCCCTAGCAAAGCTCGGCCCCCAGGTTCTACTTAATACAAGTAATCTGTTTGTTTGTTCACTAAATTTATCTCGGAATCAAGCGGAAAGATTTTTCCTAAACTTTGGGATTAAGGGGGTTTTGGACCTCATAAATTGATTGGTAAAAACCTCAACCCCGGGAAAACTCATATCCTAATCCTATACTCAATATGAGTAAGATTTGCGGTTGCGTCCGTGCTTGCATGGTGCGTGCTTGATGCTTGCTTGCAACTCTGATCTCTAAAACGGCTCCAACGATTTCCATCAAATGTTGAAAATAACTAATTTCTGGTATAAAAATAAGCTCTAAACAGGCATCATTCCCAGGAAAAATAAAATAATGTATAAAAACTAAAATAAAAAGTTAAAAAAATTAACATTGGGCTTATTGAGATTCAAATCAAAACAAAATAGTTGTTTATAATTAGTGAACTGTCAAAGTGATACTTATGTTGTTTGTTATTATTAACAAATGGTTTCCTAAGAGCAGTAACTAAAATCTTGTTTGAAGGTTATATTTAGAGTGGTAAAATAACTTAATGGGACGCTGAGCTATATAATAACAACTGGAGTGACCTTAAAATACCAAAATACGAAAATATGCAAATGAGCTATACAAATCGGCTAATCAGTAGGGGAAGTGATGAAATATTACTCCAAATCATCTAAACAAACTGACTGGCCTTCCCCGAGTAAAGCTTGGCACCCAGGTACTTTGTGTAAAAACTCAATTGAATATTGGAAATTTTAGTATTGGGTTTATGGAGTTTAACAAAACAAAAGAATCATAACAGCTGAGAATAAATGTCCAGGGACCAGGGTGAACCGTCAAAGTCACTTAACATGGTAAAGGATCATCAAGTGATTTATAGAAAACCAACGAGGTATAGAGGGCTCGTCTGGGGTAAAAAACTGTGCCTACATGCTGACCACCATTTTGACTCTCTCACCCTCCAGTATCCATGGCAACAATATGTTTAACCAATACAATCCTCTCTTCACAAGTTATGCTAGCCTTTATTACGCTTTGACCAGATGTTTTGTTTACAAAAATATCATCCAGTAATGCTCCTCTTTTCAACACGAGACGAAAGCTCTATATTATTTACTTCTCGTTGTAAAAAACATGAAATGAATAAATAAGTTTATTCCATCAAGTAAATACAAAGTAGGACACTGTTTATTCATTTTGTAAACAGAGACAAGGACCATTGAATACAGATTTCATATAGAGTGGACATATTCAAATTAATCAAATGTGGTTATTTTTAAAAATACTATCTGAAGAGATTGAGTTTTAATTACAATTGGACTGACTCTGATATGCGGAAAAGGGGAAATTGAAGGAATTAAATCTTGTATTTGATAGCTTGGGGGGGTTGAAAAACCACCAGGACTACTCCATAAACTGACAACAAAAAGAGAGATAAGCTTTGTTAAGTAACATCGAGCATGACATTAGAAGATTTATTTTAAATTATATAATTATACAACATTTATTTATTGCGTTTTAACCCACGGAAACTAATAAAATACCACCGAGCATGGGCTCTATTCTAATTTACTTATATCTAGAATAGAATTTATAAATTTCATATGTAAACAATTTTGTGTTTTACCTAATACAAATCAAAATTTATTCAGCTGTTAGCTGTAAGCCGTAAAGCAGTGGTGTTGGGTGGGAGGAGGGGTATTGGTGGGGGGGTAACTGATATCCTAAACGCGCTTTTTTTTAGACAGAGTCAGGTATTTGTGAAATTATCGGATACTAATTGTGTGGTGAAAACGATGAAAGTGATTGATGTTGACAACATCCAATGTGACAGCTAGTAGCGTGACAGATACGGATGTCACGTGACATGTGACGTCATAAGCTGACGCAACGTCTCCAAGCCGTCGCGGTGTATCAGGGTGGCAGAGCAGGGTAGGAACATCAGGTTGGTAACAAATGGTTGAAATAATGGCGGAGTAGAAAACACTAATTAACAAATTTAAATTGATGAAGTTAACCTAGGTTGTTTCCGCGGTGGCTTCAAAGTTAATTAAACGGTGCAATAAACCAAGCACTTGATGTTCTGCAAATTAATTACAAAAATTATCTATTTATATTTAATTATCTAAAAAAAAAATAACAACATTTACAATAGTGTATTATTTCTCAACTTCCGAATTAATTAAATATAGGTTTTAACAATGCTAAACTAAAATACCTCCGTCGCAGCAAACCTGCGTACTCAGCGAATTTCCAATGCATAATATATGTCTGAATACCACACAAAGCCGCATACCAAGTTTCATACAAATATATTCACTTATATGTGATATATACAATTTTAATTATTCTCCATAAGAATAACATTGGTAATGAGTACGTAGGTTTGCTGAAACAAGGAATACAAACAATTATAAATAGAATATAACTAGGCGAAGCCATACCTATTTTCATTAATATTCAATCATAAAAAAGTGTTAAATAACATTTTAATTACTCTCCATAACAATAACAACGGGGCTGAGTAAGCAGGTTTGCTGCACCAAGGAACAACAAAATGGGTTTTTATGCAAATATCAATGTAACTCAACAAGGTAAAGCTACCTACCAAGTTTTATAAATTTATACTCATAATTAAGGGAGTCATTACATTTAACTTATTCTCCTTAAGAATAACATGGGGGCTGAGTACGCAGGTTTGCTGCTACGGGTAAAATTGACAAAACATCAATTTTTTGTGCAAATATCAATATACCAGTACTACGTGAAGCCACATACCAAGTTTCAAATAATCGAGACATCAAATTTTATTTATTCTCCATAAGGATAACATAGCACAACGTACTGTTTTTAGCACTTTGAATATCTCTGCAACGGTTGGGTCTAGAATCCAAAATTTAAAGAACAAAATGATTGTTTTGTGGAGCTGAACTGATTGGTAAAAACAAATGTGAAGTTTACATTAAAATGAACTGAAGAAAAGCCAAAAACCTTTTTCCCATAGATTAACATGGGAGATTTTATGAGTAGTTTTTTTAGATTTTATCCGCAACAACTTAACCTAGGTTAATAATTAAAAATACTATATTATTTGTTTTGTAAGCTCTATAACACGGTCAAAACCAAAATTAAGTTTTTTTAAAATTGTAGGGTGAAAAATGAAAAAAAAAACTGATTTTTGGAAAACTTAAAATCCCCATAAAACCCCCTTCCCATGGTACGATCGATCTGGTTTTTGAACTTAAAGTCATAAATGTTACTCTACATATTTGTGCCAAATTTCATCAAAATCGGGCGTTTCTTTCAAAAGTTATCGTGGTAACGGACACTCACACACACACACACACACACACACACACACACACACACACACATATATATATATATATATATTAACGAATACTGTTTTTGCCATCTCGGGACCCCAAAACAAAAAGTTATCATGGTCTTGGGCTGAAGTCTTACCATGAGAACTACGGTAATAGCTTCTTCCCTATAGGGGAAATTCGCTAACAAAGAAATCCTTGGGCTCTAACCGATTTACAATGTTAAAGCAAAACGTTTCCTTTTAAATACAGAATAATCAACCATGGAACTGTCAAAGTAATAATCCGTGTTGTTTATAATTGTTAACATGTGGTTTCCTGAGAGCAGTGACTTGAACTGTTGAGTGAAGCTTGCATGTATAGAGTTGTAATTTCCAAAATAAATTAAAGGCACATCCAACTGTAAATAACAACTGGAGTGACCTTAAAACTGCAGAAAAGAGGCAAATGAGCTATACAAATCTGATAATCAGTTGGGGTAAGTGGTGAGATATTACTCCAAGCCATCTAAACCCACTGACTAGCCTTCCCGAGCAAAGCTCGACCCCCAGCAACCATGTGGTCGGGTGTTGTTTCCTTATATTTACTTGGTATTTCTTTAATCGATTTACTCAATTTTTAAACAATCCCGTAACGCGATATTATTGTGAAGTTTTCTGTATAAAATCACTGAACATTGAGATATTAGAGAAAAAGAAATAAAAATGCAAATTGAATAACATTTTTTTACAATTATCTTAGACAACCATAAGCCACCATAACCAACCATAATTGTAAAGTAACGATCGTTGTGCGTTTTCCACTTAATCCATGTTAAAATCGTGGAAGCTTTTGGCTTTTGGTTAAAAAGCAGGAAACCCACTATGCCGTCATTGTCAGGCACCGTCCGCCGGACGGTACACCTGCCAAGTAAACATAAGGAAACAACACCCGACCACATGGTTGGTTTATATCTTGATACCTGGGGGGTCGAGCTTTGCTCGGGGAAGGCAGTGTGTTTAGATGGCTTGGAAAAAATTTTCCGGTACCGACCGTCACCGTCAGTCGCCACCTTCACCGTAATTTTTCCGGCGATTTAAAGCAGGAAACCCACTGTGCCGTCACCGTCAGGTACCGTCCGGCACCGACCGTCACCGTCAGTCGCCGCCTTCACCGTAATTTTTCCGGCGATTTAAAGCAGGAAACCCACTGTGCCGTCACCGTCAGGTACCGTCCGGCACCGACCATCACCGTCAGTCGCCGCCTTCACCGTAATTTTCCCGGCGATTTAATTAAAGGAGGAAACCCATTGTGTCGTCACCGTCAGGCACCGTCCGGTACCGACCGTCACCGTCAGTTGCCACCTTCACCGTAATTTTTCCGGCGATTTAAAGCAGGAAACCCACTGTGCCGTCACCGTCAGGTACCGTCCGGCACCGACCATCACCGTCAGTCGCCGCCTTCACCGTAATTTTTCCGGCGATAACCCACTTGCCCGTCATAGCTCCGTCAGAAACCGGAGCTAACCAGAAGAAATACAGCAGTTGCGATGGAGGTCGTCGGACGAGGAGTTGTTTGTAATAGCCGCGGCGTGTGCTGAAGAAGAAGGGAGACCACTGATTCACCGAAGTATATAAAAAATACTGTTATAAACATTTCTTTCAATAACATTACTGCATTTTCTAACAAATGAATTGTTCCCTATACTGTAGTTATTATTTAGGTACATACTGTCAACAATATTGCTTGAAACCCAGTGAGGCTGAGCACTGAGAGGTTAATTTTTGTATTAACCAGATTAATTGTTTAAATCAATTAAATTAGTAACGTATAGTATAATTTTGAACATATACAGAAATATCTGATGACATGATACAGTAGAACCTCGATAGTTCGACACTTTTTGGACTAAAGGGGTGTCGAACTATCGAAATGTTGAACCATAGGGAATATATGGAACATTTTAACACAGGGAGTATTATGATCAGAAAACAATAGCGTATCACAAAAGTATCAAAATCGTGTTAAAATCCCGCAGCGTCTCGAGCGAACTGACTTGATCTACTTACTGGAAAGGGCGGGGAAGGGGGTGTATATGACGGGGTAGGGGGTAGGAAGGAAGTTATTTATAGAACAGGCGGTAGCGCACATTCGCGAAAACAATAAGCGGGCTCCCATCGCTGACCGCCGAACCCGTCAAGGACACTATCGGCCGCCGCTACTGGCATGTCATTATTCAAAAAGTGATACTCCCTCACAGCTTTTATCACTGGTAGTTGAACGTCGACTGGAGAAACGACGGATCGGCTGTCCGGCAAGAATGTCCCAAAGAGCAATGAGCCATGGTGACTGGCGGTGACTGACGGAGACGGTACGGGCCTGACGGACGGATGTAGTGGGTTTCCGTTCATTAAAAACAATGCAAAGCAATGTTGCCGGTAAGCAATGGTGACGGTCGGTGCCGGACGGTGCCTGACGGTGACGGCACAGTGGGTTTCCTGCTCAAACAAATTAAAAACTCCATGCACAAAAAAACAGGCCGATGCCGATATGCACAGGTTCTTCCTTTGCTCGCTTGGAATCAGGAGAGCAGAACGTGGCAGTTGTCAAATCTTCAAGTCCAAATGCGAATCTCGAGTACGTTAACGACTCGTGTTTACATAACCATAGAAATACATGTATTATTTATTCTATGGTATAACTAACCCTACAGTACAGTAATATAATTTGTATTTACATTCCTGTGTCATTTAGCCTGTCGGGATTTTTAAACAGACTTTTATCTTTAGGGCCCAGTTAATTTACGTACAGACTACAAGGTGTGGGCTGGGGCGGCGGTGCATTCTCTGTTCACTAGTAGGATTTAGAAGGGTTTAAGGGGTTAAAAAAGGCTCATTACCCTTTCTTTATTTTTAACGTGATGTTTGAGTTTTAAGCGTTTAAAAATAGTTTCTTAGTTTTGAATACATTTGTTGGTTTTAACCAAATGTAATGATTTTTAATTTATTCCTTTAATAAAGATAAACTTTCTGGTAAGGTCAGGTGGTACACCCATAAAATATATGCAGATGAATGTAGTGATTTCATTTTAAGTTAGAGTTGTGCATATACACCTTGATACCTTCTTTTTTAAACCTCTATAATGTGACTAAGAAAGCGGAAAAAATTAAAAGTTGAAAACTCCAGATTTGATTCAAACTTGTGTTAGAACAAACAAATAACTGGACTCATCGGGAACCAGCTGAGGGAACTCCCGAAAATTTAAATACCCCGTAGCAGCAAACCTGCATACTTAGCGAATTTCCAATGCATATTAATTGATCTTAATACCACACAAAGCCACATACCAAGTTTCATCATTATGTACATTCATAAATAACGATATATGGCATTTTAATTATTCTCCATAAGAATAACATGGCGGATGAGTATGTAGGTTTGCTGAAATAAGGAACACTAAAAATGGGTTTTTATACAAATATCAATATAACTCAACTAGGTAAAGCCACATACCAAGTTCTATTAATTTATGTTCATAATTAAAGGAGATAACACGTTACTTATTCTCCATAAGAATAACATTGGGCTGAGTATGCAGGTTAGCTGCTACGGGAACTATCGGACAAAAAATGGGTTTTTGTGAAAATATCAATAGACCACAGTGAAATGAAGCAATATACCAAGATTCGTCAGGATAAGTTGATAAATAAGCGAGATATAGAATTTTTCTTATCCTCCATAAGAATAACATTGGACAACATTGTTAAGCACTTTCAATATCTCAGTAACCAATTGACGTAGAGCAATGATTAAAACACCAAATTGTAGGTATTTTTAAGCTTATTCCAATGGAAAAAAATAAAGTTGTACTTTTTCAAAAATTATATGTAAAAACTCAAAAAACCCATTTTTGGGGTACAAAACCCCCCCAAAATACCCCTTCGGATAGGTCGATCTGTCTGGTTTTCGAACTTAAAGTCATAAATGCTGCTTTACACGCTTATACCAAATTTCGTCAAAATCGGATTATTTTTACGAGAGTTATCGCACCCACGGACACACACACACACACACATATATATATTTATATATATATATATATATATATATACAGTTTCGAACGAATGGTGTTTTTGGGGTCTGGGGACCTCAAAACGAAAAGTTATCATGGTCCCGGGCCTAGGTCTTACCATGCCGACTACGGTAATAGCTTCTTCCTTATAGGGGAAATTCGCTAAACTAACATTCTGTTTCTCAGCCATAGAATTCAGATTATATATATGTAAGAAGGCATTTTTTATATGTATATGTATGTAGTGCAAAGTGGTACTTGACATCTAGACCCTAATAATTGTCATAATTTGAAAATTGTATAAAGCTAAACAAAAAATGTAGACTATGTTAAATCACCTATTTCCCTGAATACGTTCTTTTCTATGTTTTATTAGTGCACAAATTTAAATAATGCAAAATTTTGCAATCATTCTCAGATAGTATATGTAGAATACGCAAATAATAACGTTAGAAAGTTTTGAAAATTTAAAAAAAGTTCCATTGAAAATTTAAGATTCAAAGAAAGGTTCGTATAACTTGCTGTGACATTTAAATTAGTGTGTGATTATATTTGTAGTAGAATATTACGGTACCTCACTACCTCAACCTAGCATAACTGTTGCATCAGCCAACAGACTGGAAAAGATAAATTGGAGTGGCGCGTGTGTACAATGCACTGCTTCACTTTTATTTGACACTAGCTGTGTCCCCGTCCTTTGGACGGGTTGTGTGAGATTAATTTGATAATAATAACAACCGAATTAATTTTGCAATATTTAAATTACATTTTACATTTTTCAATTACAATAATTAATGGAATATCCTGATGGTTTGAAAATCCCGAACAATCAAATTCTATCAACGCGCTTTTTTATAAATAAAGTTACATTTTTGTGGCTAAAGCTTCCGTTTTACGGAATGCGGTGGGAACAAGTACCGCCTGCAATCATGTTGTGCGCCAACCGCAACACATTTGCGTCTAGCAAAACGTCTATAGTGATATGAAGGCGTTACGCAAACCGCGCGCGGCAATATCACAGCTGTGGTACACGTTAACGGAAAAAATAACGAGGAGGTAACGGATTCCCGCCGGTCACGGGGCAGGTCACATGGTGCTCCTCCTGAGCACCGGTTGACCCGGGGAGCAGGAGTTTCTAGGAACAAATGGTTGCAATCGTTGCAGGAGTAGCGGGAATCGTAACAGCGGTGCTGCTAAACTCCGGTCTCCTGGTAGAAATGCGCCGCGACTCCTCACATCCGTGCCAGTGCGGCAAACGTTGTAGTTCCGTCGTCGTTGCCTCGCGGTTCCGGGGGGGTGGGGGGAGGAGCATCCTCGCGTTGCGGCACCTTCAAACCAGTGATTGCTTTAATAGCTCATGAAAAAGTTGTGTCTAATCAATTTTATATTCAAAGTGTTTGTTTCCCACTCTAACTCGCTGTTCTAAATGTCACTTTATTCAAGAACCAAATGAGATAGGGTTTTATATTTTTACTATATCTCGAAGCGCACCTTTCCCTAGGTTTTGTTATTTTAAATTTGTCCATGATTACATTAAATACCATTAAATAAGTGATAAAATAATGTTTTCTCCCTTGTTACAGTAAATACCGGGTGTCCACAAATAGTACAATTTTAAACATAATCACAAAAAAAAGCATACATATGATGTGAAAGTAGTGAATTGCTATTAAAATTAAATGTGTGTTGTTACCAGACAAATTTGTACTAATCATTTTTGGACACCCTTATAATTTATTTTAAAACGTCATGTGACACACTACATAACTACTTATAAAAACAATATACAAATTTAGCTACTATATCGTTTATAGGAGGAGAAAAGTGGCATTAAAGTTTGAAAAAAATTTCGGGAAATCGAGGAAGACTTGCCAAGAGGTGGCGTCTTCAAAGCTCGGAGCGTCATGTTGTTATCAGGAAATTTTGTTTTCATCAGATCAAATGATTTATAGGATAAATCTTAACACACTTCTTTTATGTCAATAAACTTGTATCAACTATTTCTGTTGCATCAAAAATTTTATGTTCAAGAAAATAAACTTATTTAAATTCTTACCCAACCAGCATCGCGATTCAGGAAACAACAATAAACAACCTGCAATGTAATAAATTATTGTACGGGGTTTACTTTAGTAAATGATTGCAGCTCTATATAATATAGTTTATAAATAATTTGTTATCCAAATCTATATATTAAAAAGCTAAGGAAATTTTTGTGGAACCGATTTCTCGGATATGCGCCATCGTAGATCGTAGATTATGAAACTTGGCACACCTATTAATTGACTCCCTCTAATTCGACCATTTCAATTTCGGGACCGGACCCCCGGCCGGAGTAAAAGACGGCCCGAACCATCCCGCGGTTTTTTAAACCTGTAAATTATAACCTATAATAGCACTCCTGTGAATAAAAATCATTTCTATGAGGGTTTGACAATTTTTAAAGTGAACCTATCCAAAAATCTAATAAAAAATTAAACTCACTTAGATACTGACGACGCACACTAGATTAAAATTTGTAAGCAAAGAACGCACGTCTGTGCATCGTCAAACCAAACGCAATCGCCAAGTGGACTGAGATGATTTGATTACATTTGGGCCGAAAAATAATTAACAGATACGTTCATTCCTGTCGATTTCTGTCATGAGAAACCCTTCTTACTCACATAGATTATAATTGTTAGTCATTTCCCAGAAGTCGGCCGGACCATCCGGCGGCCGAACGATCCGAAGCCGGACTGGAGGGAGTCAACTGAGTCAACTGCAGTACTACTATTAGGGGATGTGTCGAATGCAACTAATGTTGTGTTTGGGTATGTAGGGCTCTGCCCTTTTGGTTTTCAAAGTTGAAATGTTATCCTTATGGGAACTTGCACTCTGCTTTTCGTTATGTATACATTTAATAAATAGCTGCGTTATTCAAATAAATATGAAGCACGACAGCAAGAACAGGTGAGTACTGGAATGGCAACACCCTTCTCTTAACTCCTTGTCAGTTTTAACTCCCCATTTAAAAAATAAACCTATTATGAAGGGGGAGGTAGAGGAACGGTGAGATGATGAAGTGGAGAGGTTTCAGGCATAAATAAAAAAGATTCTGAGTACTGGTACTGGAATGGTATCACCCTCCTGCTATCTGTTTTAACTCCACGTTAAAAAATACCTGGAGGTGAGGATGGGGGAGGGGGAGGGGGAGTAAAAGAGAGAGGGGGGAGAGAGAGGGAGACAGAGATGAGCGCAACAGAATCCACTCGATTTTTGTTCATATATTCCTCGATTTTACATTCAAAAAATATTTGGTGGAATTTCAACCATTGGGCGGTCTCGAGTACAAACAAATAAACCTTCTACGCGTTTTAGAGTATTTGGGAAGCTAACGCGTTCTGCTCCCCTAATACCAAGCGACAGTGAAGCAGACAGCAAGGTGTCTGCGGCATTGATGGAGCGAGCGAGTCGTACGCGTACGGAACTGATTCTGCCAGCCATTCGCCACAGAGCAAGTCCAGCGTCCAGCGAGCGTCGCTGCTGCTACTCCACCTCTCCACAATGATATTTTTTTATCAAACAAATTTGCTTTTTGTAAAAACAGATTTCTCACAGTTTAAGCGAAAATATATATTATATTTATATTATTTCATGCCTTATTTTTTATATTTTGTAATATTTATATTTATTTTGTAAATGAAAAAAGAGCTGGCGGGCATCGTTCGGCCGACTACGAAAACGCTCAACTGTCATTCCCGTGGCAGAAAGAGTCGCAAGAGATCAGGAGAGCAGAGTGTCGTAGGAACTAGTAAATCAACCAAACAGTATTCCCTTTCCTTGGACTGTGGATGGACTGTGTCAGATGTCAGAGGAGACATCCTGAGGACATACCGTTTTGGTGAGCATCTCCAGGATTGAACAAGCAATATTTTATTTTGTATTTAATTTAATTACTTTATTGTTAACATATAAACACTTCTTTATTGTTACTAGGAGACTGAGTTGCGCATTTTAGTAATTTGTTAATTAATTAATAACTACGAAACCGAGCAAGATTGTTCCATATTGTAATTTATACAAATAGTTTTCAGAAACACTACACAGATTGGGTTGCCATTTTAAACAATTTTAGAATTGATATCCCACCTATAAGCTCGTTTGTTATTGTGATATCATTACATAAACACAGCTGTTTGGATTGTATTTGAATTAAAATTGATCTCCCACGTATCGGAACGAAAATAAACTTTGAGAGCAAGGCCTTCAGAACGAAAGTATCGACGTTTTAAATAACTTTGCTCTTTTGATATCTCAACTTACTGTCGAAATCGGTTCTGAGAAGTAACCGATGTAAAAAAAATACCTAAAAGACATATATGACTGCATAATCATACATGACTATAGATACTGAAGTTATAACTTCAGTATCTATTGACAATGATAGTAGTACATGGGGGCTGAGCTTTGCTCAGATAAAAATAATTTACTGTTGACATTTTACCACGCGAGTGCTACTTTGAAAGCTCACTGGTTGTACAATTTATCAGTTATTAACTTATCATATAACTTATTTTTATGTAGTTTGAAACTCTATAAGCCCCAATGTTAAAGTAAAATTATCATTTTCCAAATTAATTGCCAGCAAATTTTGGGGTTATGGCTCTTCCAGTCGATTTCTTATCCATTTTAATTTTCATATACATCAATTTTGATTAATTACAACTGTTTATGGAATAAAACTCAGTTTAAACCACAGAAAAGTAATAATCCTCTGTGGTTTAAACTGAGTTTTTTTAACACAGTTTTAACACATTTGATTTTAATCTGGACATAAAAGAATAACTAACTACTGAAATCGTAACACAAATTGTAATACTCCGTCCGGTCTTGCCATAAATAACATCAATACTAGAAACAACAACTAGTTGACTAACTAACTAATTCAGTTCAGTTGGACGGACATAAGAGATAACCGTGCACACAAAACCTCGTATCTGCACGTAAAATATTAGGGCAGCAGAAGTGTCCAGAATCTGCTATCAAAATCTTGCCGTGTTCGAAAGCGAGTCTTCTATCATCATCTCCAGTAAAATACTTAAAATTTGAATAGCATAAGTACCATTCTTCGGTCATGTTGCTATTTCAGTAGCTTACACATTTGTATTAAGCTCGTAACATAACTATGTTAATGTGTAAATCTGAATTGTATTTATAAAAACTGTTTTATAAATTTACTCGAATTAAAATTGATTTCCTCGTTATCCATCTCAGACTCAGATAACTGACGAAATCGAATAAATACACTGGAACTTTGATGACCAGGGCGAGGCCCAAGGTCCAAGGTCAAATATGATAGAAAGAAAACCTTTAAAATATTTGTACTTACAGTATCAATTTTAGACTTAAAGAATCAGTGTATACCAAATCTAATCTCTCCAGCCGGGGCCTACCGTAGGTCCCGCTCTAGCATACCGTTTTGGCGGGAAGTTGGAGCTCGGAAGTAGAATTCGTAAATGAAACGGGGCAGGATTGACGCCACAAAACCTCGTATCTCCACGTAAAATAACAGGGAAGCAGAAGCGTCCAGAATCTGCTATCAAAATCTTGCCGTGTTCGAAAGCGAGTGCATCATCTACATCCAGTAAAATACAGTACTGAAAAGCATAAGCACCATACATACGGTCATGTGTTTATTTCAGTAGTTTACACATTTTTATTAAGCTCGTAACATAACTATGTTAATGTGTAAATCTGAATTGTATTCATAAAAACTTTTTTATAAATTTACTCGAATTAAAATTGATGTCCTTTGTTATCCTCAAGGAATAAACTAACTCTGAGGCGGTCTGATCCCTTCAGAGTGTAGGTATCGGGAATTTAAAACACTTCGCACAACTATGTTGATATCTCAGATTCAGATAACTGACGAAATCGATTCAGAAGAAATACATTGAAACTTTGATGACCGGGGGCGAAGCCCCAAGGCCAGATAGGTATAAAAAAAAACTTTAAAAGATTTGTACTTACAGTATCAATTTTAGACTTAAAGAATCAGTGTAACAGTGTACCAAATCTACTAATCTCTCCAGCCGGGGCCTACCGTAGGGCTCCAGCATACCGCTTTGGCGGGAATTTGGAGCTTGGAAATTCGTAAACGAAACGAGATTGACGCCACAAAACCTCGTATCTCCACGTAAAATATCAGGGAAGCAGAAGCGTCCAGAATCTATCAGCTGCTATCAAAATCTTACAATAAGTAGAGAATAATAGTGGAGCTTGTTCGAAAGCGAGCATATAATTGTTTCATCTCGTAGAAAATGTGGCTAGCACTATTCATATTGTGTTGCAATTTAGGTAGTTTATGTATTTTTGTTCAGCTCATAACACAAATATGGAAATGATGTAGACCAGCGTTTTATTACAGAAACAAGTGTTATATAATTTACTTAAATTGAAATTGATTTCCTGCTTATCATTATGAGAAACAAACTAACTTTCAGGCGGCTTGAGTATTGGAAACTTATAATCAATTCGCAAGACACTTTTGGTATCCCAGAAAACTGGCAAAATAAATACGGAAATACAGTTAATTAGAACTTTGACGAACCGTGGGGCAAGACCTAAGGTCACATAAGGGATCAGAACTCTTTACTTCTCCTATTTGAGATGTAAAGAATCGGTGTACCAAATTTTAATCTCTCCTGCATTAGAGGAAGTTGGAGAACTTGGACTTGAAAGTTGATTCGTAAACGAAACGGGGGCTTGACACAAAACGTCGTATCTCCACGTATAATATCAGGGAGACAGAATCGTTCAGAAACTGCTGCTGTCAATTTCTTTTAGTTTGACGTTTGGTTCCACCACAGAGAAGTCGACATTGAAAATTCATTCATTTGGGTCTTATCACGGATAAATACACTCTATACAGTTGTTTGTCTGTGGTCATAATAAGTAGCGTATAGTAGAGGAACTGTGATCAAATCACAACTGTTTAAAAAACGTTACTGAACACGGGACGATTGAAATGAAAGCTATGTAGGTGGGGTATGCATTTAGTGATCTGCGAGTATGTTACGATAACGTGAAAACGTATGTTACGCGACCGAAGTTTTTACTTTCAAAGTAAATGGATTTTGTTTTTGATGATTTAAGTGTAATATAATTTAAAATTATGTTATTGATGTTAACTTGTACTTTCAAACTTAAATATTAGAAATATAAAAGTGAGATTGGGATATAAATTTAATAGAGATTGTTTTGCCAAAACTGTTTTGTAGTTTAGGGCAAAACAGATCTATCTTTGTAGTTAAATTTTAGATGTTGAAGTGGCTGAATAATTTGAGAATTCCTCAGTTTTGTATAAATTCTTGTGATTTTTCCTTTTTTCTATCAATAGTACAGAGGGTTGGATTTTTTGTTTTCTCTTTACTAGAGTTATTCTTTATACTAAACCCCTAACACACCTTTTCGTTATACGATCCACCTTGCTCAATGCCATCTTTGCCACTGAGACTGAGGGAAGAGAAAACGCGCAAGACGCGCCGCTCTCTGTGTGCGAGGTTGACGCTCGCATGACGTGCTGTGACGCGACGCGCCGTGCCGCGTCCTGTGTGTTTGTACCCTAAGTTTGGTTGGGGAGTTCTAAGCTTCATCAGTAGTGCCGCCAGAGTGAGTTTGAAAACTCGGCTTCAAACTCAAACATAGCTTAAAATACCTACTGATATTTTAATAATAAGAGGTAGTATACATTCAACCACTACAAACGATCGGACTGGTTTTAACCTCCAAATACAAGACGCACGGAGCTCGCGTTGTAGGCTACATAATACATTTTGGCGGCCATCTTGGAACCTATGCCCTCCAAACTTAAAGTAAGTAGTTTTTGAACTTTCAATGTGTTTGGCATCCGAGAAAACCCCAATGCAGAGGTTCAAATAATTATTTTAAGCCAACAAAAACAAAGGAGATATGGGGCAACAGTGTTTTGGCCGCCATATTGGATACCGCACTTCCGTTCCAAAATTCGCTTTGGCAACCGGCAGATTCGTATTCAGCGGGGTCAAAATACCCTAATAACGTTGTTTCCCCAATTTTTACACGAAATTCTTCTTCTTGCATTGTTCTTTTTGAAAAAAACGTTCCTGGTCTTTTTGATTGGTGTTACTTCTTTATGTAACTGACGGTTTCCAATACTCCATGTTAGTGGGTTTTAATCCTCAAGAATTTATTTTGAACAACTTGCAGCTTGTTTATTATATATATTTCGAAAGAGAAGGTCCCCAGGCTGGGCTAGCCTAAGTTAGGAGAGACCTGAAAATACCGATGCCCTGATGATAAATAAACAAGGCACATTTAGTTTTGAGAGCAGATCGTCTATTTATAATTGAATACATTTGTGCCAATCTTGAGTTTACTTGGTTCAATTTTGAATTTATGTGTTGTTTGTAATTTAACATTGTGTCTAATAACACTTATAGATAAGTTGGAGCATTACTATTCCACGGTATTAGGTTGTTTTGAATTGCATATTCCTAGGAGGAGTAAATTTTCCCAACGGGAAAAGTCAGTCTAATTAGTAACAAGTTGCCGTAGATCACTGACGTACTCTTTGCGTTTTCTGAACCCCTGACCCTACTAGCGACGCCACTGTGCGCTAGTGCGGCAAAGCAAAGCGTCTTCTCCCAGGAGAGTCCAGAGTGTGCCGATAGATGGCACCCCTGACCCTACTAGCGACGACACTGTGCGCTAGTGCGGCAAAGCAAAGCGTCTTCTCCCAGGAGAGTCCAGAGTGTGCCGATAGATGGCACCCCTGACCCTACTAGCGACGCCACTGTGCGCTAGTGCGGCAAAGCAAAGCGTCTTCTCCCAGGAGAGTCCAGAGTGTGCCGATAGATGGCACCCCTAACCCTACTAGCGACGACACTGTGCGCCAGTGCGGCAAAGCAAAGCGTCTTCTCCCAGGAGAGTCCAGAGTGTGCCGATAGATGGCACCCCTGACCCTACTAGCGACGACACTGTGCGCTAGTGCGGCAAAGCAAAGCGTCTTCTCCCAGGAGAGTCCAGAGTGTGCCGATAGATGGCACCCCTGACCCTACTAGCGACGACACTGTGCGCTAGTGCGGCAAAGCAAAGCGTCTTCTCCCAGGAGAGTCCAGAGTGTGCCGATAGATGGCACCCCTGACCCTACCTAGCGACGACACTGTGCGCTAGTGCGGCAAAGCAAAGCGTCTTCTCCCAGGAGAGTCCAGAGTGTGCCGATAGATGGCACCCCTAACCCTACTAGCGACGACACTGTGCGCTAGTGCGGCAAAGCAAAGCGTCTTCTCCCAGGAGAGTCCAGAGTGTGCCGATAGATGGCACCCCTGACCCTACTAGCGACGACACTGTGCGCTAGTGCGGCAAAGCAAAGCGTCTTCTCCCAGGAGAGTCCAGAGTGTGCCGATAGATGGCACCCCTAACCCTACTAGCGACGACACTGTGCGCTAGTGCGGCAAAGCAAAGCGTCTTCTCCCAGGAGAGTCCAGAGTGTGCCGATAGATGGCACCCCTGACCCTACTAGCGACGACACTGTGCGCTAGTGCGGCAAAGCAAAGCGTCTTCTCCCAGGAGAGTCCAGAGTGTGCCGATAGATGGCACCCCTGACCCTACCTAGCGACGACACTGTGCGCTAGTGCGGCAAAGCAAAGCGTCTTCTCCCAGGAGAGTCCAGAGTGTGCCGATAGATGGCACCCCTAACCCTACTAGCGACGACACTGTGCGCTAGTGCGGCAAAGCAAAGCGTCTTCTCCCAGGAGAGTCCAGAGTGTGCCGATAGATGGCACCGCTGGCCATGTCAAGTGGCGCCACCACCGGCAAATTTAGACACTCCTCAAACACATGTTGATAATCAAGGTTCGAAAGCTCTACGAACCTTGGTTGATAATCCCGTTATGCTTATGCTATTGCTACTATCACTATGCCAATGTTCGCCACTATGCTTAATGCTTTGCCTCCGTTTTCAAATTAATTGTAGCGTAAAAATTATTACAATAATTTTAAATTTAGACAATTTAAGCCATCTGCCGAATGGATGGATTGTCCCGTCAAAAATACGGACCATTTTAGCATCCTTATCAAGGACAAAGGCGATATTCAATTCAATTTTCATTCGTAAAACTTTTGCCGTTTCTCTCCCCTTGAGGTAGAATTAGATTTTCTCAAAGATAAAGAACTCATCTTCGATTAAAGTGTATGAATTTGTCATTATGCAACAAATCAATTTTGTTGAACTTATTTTAAGATATAACATTACATTTCAGGTGATTAATTGTAATATTTAATACACAAAAAGCTTTTCAATAATAGTAGGGTTTTTCAGGAACTACAGTACTAACTACTGAACTGATTTTTATGCTGGGCGTGTAACTAAAAAGAGGTCGAGGCGTAGATTCGATGAAATCTCTCATAAATTTACTTTTGACCTCAGGGCTCCGCCCAACATGCCTTAAGCTTCAATCCTTACCAAAGACAAATTTTTGAAACATTTTACACCCAAGAAGAAGCTAAGCTGTAAAAACTTGTTAGAATGTGTTGGTGGTCACGCAATCCAAAGTTTAGTTTGTAATTTTAATTAAAAGCATGATGCAAACTAATATTTTCAGACCAAATGTGCACGCTGTTATTTAAAATACCCCCGTCGCAGCAAACCTGCGTACTCAGCGAATTTCCAATGCATATATATGTATCTTAATACCACATAAAGCCACATACCAATTTTCATCAATATACATTCATAAACAAACGATTTATGACATTTTAATTATTCTCCATAAGAATAACATGGCGGCTGAGTATGCAGGTTTGCTGAAGCAAGGAACACAAAAAATGGGGTTTTATACAAATATCAATATAACTCATGTAGGTAAAGCCACATACCAAATTTAATTTATTTATTTTCATAATTAAGGGAGATAACACGTTACTTATTCTCCATAAGAATAACATGGGGCTGAGTACGCAGGTTTGCTGCTACGGGAGCCTTTGGAAAAAAATTGATTTTTTGAGCAAATATCAATGGGCCACAACCAGATGAAGCCGTATACCAAGTTTTGTCAGTATACGTTCATAAATAAGCGAGATATAAAATTTTTCTTTTCCTCCATAAGAATAACATTAGACAACGTACTGTGTTTAGCACTTTCAATATCTCGGTAACCAATTGACGTAGAGGAATGATCGAAATACCAAATTGTGTGTTTTTTTAAGCTGAATCGAATGGTCAAAAATAAAATCTGACTTTTTCAAAAATTATATGTAAAGAATTCGAAAAACCCATTTTTGGGGTACAAAACCCCCCCAAAATACCCCTTCGGATAGGTCGATCTGTCTGGTTTTCGAACTTAAAGTCATAAATGCTGCTTTACATATTTATACCAAATTTCGTCAAAATCGGATCATTTTTACGAGAGTTATCGTGCTCACGGACACATATATATATATATATATATATATATACAGTATCGAACGAATGGTGTTTTTGGGGTCTGGGGACCTCAAAACGAAAAGTTATCATGGTCCCGGGCCTAGGTCTTACCATGCCGACTACGGTAATAGCTTCTTCCCTATAGGGGAAATTCGCTAATTCCCTATAGGGGAAATTCGCTAAAAATCTATAATTCAGCAATGGTTTTAAAATCTTGATGTCATTTTTTATACTACATTTTGACATTTTTATACCACAATGACCGACAACGAATCATTATAATTATCTCTGTTAATACTTCGTTTCTCTCACTCCCACGTCGTCGCTTACCATTGAAGCTGTTAAATATAAAATGCAATTAGTTTTTTTCTTCCTTAAGAAATTTAGCTTCGAAAATTAAAAATAAAAGATAGAAACTTCAAATTTAATGCATAATTAGCAACATGAATGAGACATATTTTGCCTAGTTTGTGGTTTGTTTGTTTTTTTCCTAAGAAATGAGGTGGATTTATTGTAATTAACTTTATGTAAATATATGATATATTTTTATTAGAGGCATCATCCCATGATAATAAAATAACTAATAAATACAAAATAATTCCGGTACTTTTTATGACTGTACAAAGTATGAGTGTAGTAGTAGTCTCGATTATCCGACCTAAACCAGCCGAGGCAAGGTCGGATAACCGGGAAGGTCGGATAACGCGGGAGATAATAAAAATAATGTAAAAAATTTTGATTTTTAGCGAATTTCCCCTATAGGGAAGAAGCTATTACCGTAGTCGGCATGGTAAGACCTAGGCCCGGGACCATGATAACTTTTCGTTTTGAGGTCCCCAGACCCCAAAAACACCATTCGTTCGATACTGTATATATATATTAGCGAATTTCCCCTATAGGGAAGAAGCTATTACCGTAGTCGGCATGGTAAGACCTAGGCCCGGGACCATGATAACATTTCGTTTTGAGGTCCCCAGACCCCAAAAACACCATTTGTTCGAAACTGTATATATATATATATATATATATATATATATATATATATATATATATATGTGTGTGTCCGTGAGCACGATAACTCTCGTAAAAATGATCCGATTTTGATTAAATTTGGTATAAACGTGTAAAGCAACATTTATGACTTTAAGTTCGCAAACCAGCCAGATCGGTTTTTTGAATTTTTTACATATAATTTTGGAAATAGTCAAATGTTAGTTTTTACCATTGGATTCAACTTAAAAAAACACACAATTTGCTATTTTGATCATTTCTCTACGTCAATTGGTTACCGAGATATTGAAAGTGCTAAACACAGTACGTTGTCTAATGTTATTCTTATGGAGGAAAATACAAATTTTATATCTCGCTTATTTATGAACGTATACTGACGAAACTTGGTATACGACTTCATCTGGTTGTGGACCATTGATATTTGCTCAAAAAAACAATTTTTTACCAATGGCTCCCGTAGCAGCAAACCTGCGTACTCAGCCCCATGTTATTCTTATGGAGAATAAGTAACGTGTTATCTCCCTTCATTATGAAAATAAATTAATGAAATTTGGTATATGGCTTTACCTACATGAGCTATATTGATATTTGTATAAAACCCCATTTTTTGTGCTCCTTGTTTCAGCAAACCTGCATACTCAGCTGCCATGTTATTCTTATGGAGAATAATTAAAATTTCATAAATCGTTTATTTATGAATGTATATTGATGAAACTTGCTATGTGGCTTTATGTGATATTAATATACATATATATGCATTGGAAATTCGCTGAGTACGCAGGTTTGCTGCTACGGGGGTATATATATATATCTATATCTATATATATATATATATATATATATATATATATATATATGTCCGTGAGCACGATAACTCTCGTAAAAATGATCCGATTTTGACGAAATTTGGTATAAATATGTAAAGCAGCATTTATGACTTTAAGTTCGAAAACCAGACAGATCGACCTATCGGAAGGGGTATTTTGGGGGGGTTTTGTACCCCAAAAATGGGTTTTTTCAATTTTTGACATATCATTTTTGAAAAAGTCAAATTTTAGTTTTGACCATTCGATTCAGCTTAAAAAAACACACAATTTGGTATTTCGATCATTCCTCTACGTCAATTGGTTACCGAGATATTGAAAGTGCTAAACACAGTACGTTGTCTAATGTTATTCTTATGGAGGAAAAGAAATTTTTTTTATCTCGCTTATTTATGAACGTATACTTACGAAATTTGGTATACAGCTTCATCTCGTTGAGGTCTATTGATATTTGCTCCAAAAAATTGTTTTTGCATAATTCTCCCGTAGCAGCAAACCTGCGTACTCAGCCCCCATGTTATTCTTATGGATAATAATTAAATGCTCTGTCTCCCTTAATTATGTACATAAATGAATAAAAACTGGTATACGACTTCACCTAGTTGAGTTATATTGACATTAGCATAAAAACCCATATTTTGTGTTCCTTGTTGCAGCAAACCTACGTACTCAGCCCCAATGTTATTCTTATGGAGAATAATTAAAATTGTATATATCGCTTATTTGTGAATATATTTTTATGAAACTTGGTAAGTGGCTTTATGTAGTATTAAGACATTTATATTTACATTGGAAATTCGCTGAGTATGCAGGTTTGCTGCGACGGGGGTATTTTTCTTTTAAGCGCCCGGAAGTCGATCGTTTGATCGAGCACGGTGACGGTCGGAAAACACTGAAAGTAAAAAAAAACAATGTTAAAAGATTTTGATTTTTTTTTTCTAGGTGAGCAGAAATTGATCGTTCGATCGTGTACGGGGACGGTTGGATAACACGAAATGTCGGATAACCGAAGGTCGGATAATCGAGATTCTACTGTATCTGACTAAGTATTTTTTAAATTAAAATATAACAATTAACAAACGATTTCTGAAATAAAAATAATAGAGCCCAGATAACGTAACAAACTTAGGAAAATGCATTACTGTACTTTTAACTCTTACTAAGGCACAACTAACTTCTCTGTATGACATTTACTCTTGTTGATAGCTGGTATATTATTTCTGTATTTCATCCATAGTTTTGAAAATTCCATTGAAATCTATTTATTTAAGGACCAAAATAGGCTGGTAGAGTCCCTCTATGCATCAGCGCTTATTTAGGAGTATTCCTTTCCAACCTTTTCTAAATGCATACCAACTTTTCTCTATGCATTTTTACTATAAATGTAGCTATTTTACATTTTAGCGAATTTCCCCTATAGGGAAGAAGCTATTACCGTAGGTCTCATGGTAAGACTTAAGCCCGAGACCATGATAACTTTTCATTTTGAGGTCCCCAGATGCCAAAAACACCATTCGTTCAAATTTTTATATATGTATATATATATACATATATATATATATATATATATATATATATATATATATATATATATATATATATATATATATATATATATGTGTGTGTCCGTAAGCACGATAACTCTCGTAAAAAAGGTCCGATCTTAATGAAATTTGGTACAAATGTGTAAAGTACCATTTATTTGAACGAGTTCGAAAACCAGATGAATCGCACCATCCGAAGGGGGGTTTTTGGGGGGTTTTGTACCCCAAAAATGTGTTTTTTGGGGTTTTCACACGTAATTTTAATTTAAATCAAATTTTAATTTATACCATTAAATTCAGCTTAAAAAAACAAACAATTTGGTATTTTGATCATTGCTCTACGTCAATTGGTTACCGAGATATTGAAAGTGCTAAACACAGTACGTTGTCTAATGTTATTCTTATGGAGAAAAAGAAAAATTGTATATCTCGCTTATTTATGAACGTAAACTGGCAAAATTTGGTATATGGCTTTATTTGGTTGTGGTCTATTGATATTTGCACAAAAATCCATTTTTTTCCCGATAGTTCCCTTAGCAGCAAACCTGCATACTCAGCCCCATGTTATTCTTATGGAGAATAATTAACGTGTTATCTCCTTTAATTATGAACATAAATTAATAGAACTTGGTATGTGGCTTTACCTAGTTGAGTTATAATGATATTTGTATAAAAGCCCATTTTTAGTGTTCCTTATTTCAGCAAACCTGCATACTCCGCCGCCATGTTATTCTTATGGAGAATAATTAAAATGTCATAAATCGTTTATTTATGAATGTATATTGATGAAACTTGGTATGTGGCTTTATGTGGTATTAAGATAAATTAATATGCATTGGAAATTCGCTGAGTATGCAGGTTTGCTGCTACGGGGGTATTCTACTATTATATTCGCAATTTTTCTATAGTATTGAAATTTCCATGTTATTTTTTTAAGGACCAAAATAGGATGAGAGTCCCCCTGCAGCGCCTGGGCTTATTCTCGGCTCGACCGCCCGCCCGCGTCCACGACAGGTCACCGTATCAGTCGTAAGACCGGCACCAGAATCTCTCGACTCCGGCGCAGCGGGAAGATCGGTTATTGCCTGACAGCCGATCCTCCCCTAGGACACCATTACGTGTCTTTAGTTTCCCTACCCCCCGAGCTTGGCGGGCCCAGGGGGGCGGCCACGAGTGGGAGGTGCACGAGTCGGGACATCAGCCCCGGGGCATACAGAGATTCAAACATCCGGCCTCCAAGTAGCTGGATTACAGAACTACGCCACGAGTTCCGGCCATGTATATTACGTAAGCGAGCGTTCTAGACAAGGACCTGGCGGGATGCGGAAGAGATTGGAGGAAATAGTTCGCCAAATCGCACCCAGGAAGCGCAGAGGTATTACAGAAACGATTTTCAGTGCTACCACACGCTTTTGTTCCAAAGGGATACTTATTCTTCCATTGGGATAAAAAGGGATTTTTATAATTTTCGACGGATAATTTTTTTCACATTGAAGAAATAAAAGTTTTCCGTGTAAATCAATACAAAGAAAATATAGTATTGTAACGTGTGAAATTTAAGTAAGTATCAAGAATATTATTAATTAAATAAAATTGTTTTGTTTTAAAAGGTATTAAAATTGATCAGAAACTCCCTGTATGAGAAATTTCTTTCGTCAAAGGTGCAAACTTTATTCCTGTAACAGCTGGGATCATTTACTTTGATCAGTATGAATGATTTGTGATTTGGAAATGAATACACCTAGATTAGTAAACAAATAAATGGTTTTTCACATACAGTACCATGCCCATGAGCCATACATTTAGTCATATATTCACAATATTGTTAACAAATCTGTAATCTGTCCTAATACCCTCAAGAATTCAACAATATGAAGGGTAAAAGTGGGCTCCACTTCAATGAACTCAAGGTTTGAGTTAGTGTTTATACTAATAGGTTAAAGTGAACCCTGTCATTTTAGCACATTTGCAGGCTTTTAGTTTTTATGGATTTTTCAATGGGTCAGTTTCTTAATTGGCTCAATACAATTTTGCTTCTCATGAATAAGATAAAGTTGTGGGGTCCTAGGTGTTTATTTAGGGAAGCTAACATGGTCTATCTGGATATTTGTGATATGCTAAAGCTAAACCATTAAACATATTTTGGTATGGGTAGGACTATTCCGATGCCTTATTATGTTTATATGTTCTTTGTGAATCTTTGTGTGATTCTATTGAATTTGTAACTTATTCTGTTTTTTTTTTTTTGGAATGAAAAAAATAATGAGATGGAGCTTATTAACATAATCGATAGTGCTTTAGGGCTTGTCTAGTAAATTGAATCTTAGACGAATTTTCATAATACAGAAAAAAGCAATTAGATGTATCTCTAGGCTTCGGCCTAGCGATTCATCTAGAGAGAAGTTCAAAGAGTTGCAGATCCTCACCGTTCCATCTCTTTATTTTTATGAAACAATTCTATAAGCTAAGGAAACCAATCAGATACAGGCTCATCAACATTCATATTTTACCATAAACCATAATGTAAATCCGTCTGTACAGCACAATTTAAAGCTTTATGAATCAAAACCAAGTTATGCTGGCTTGAAATATTTTTCAAAACTTCTCTCAGCTGTTAAAGAAATCAGTGGCATTAAGAAGTTCAAGACAAATTTAAAGCAACATCTTATTGAGAAGAGCTATTATGATCTGCCACAATTTTCCTGATTTCTATCTTTTTCCTGACTTCTTCCTGAACGGGTTCTTTTTTCCTTTTCTCTTTTATTTTAATTGAGACATTCCAAAGCACTAATACCTCACCTTATAGCACCTGATTGGACAACATCGGTCTTCGACAACCTCAGAGATAGTTAATTATGACGGGTCCCATGCCTCTGGGTCTACGGAACGTACGAAGGAGGTAACAGAGGTAACATATAGGCCCAGCCCAGTTGTGAACAGAAACAGGCTCAAAGTATACAAATTATTTATACTTTCGTCCTATTGTCTTGAGAGCTGACCACGTAGCCTAGTGGTGTCGACCTTGTCTGTCAGGTTGCCTAGTGAGGCCAGGGAAACATAAGCTCTTAAGATAGCGTGGCTGGAAGTGTCCATAAATGTGAACATAGGACTTCTTTACTAACCCAGAAGTCAATGAGTGGCATGTAAAAGAAACCATTGTAGCTGTAGCTTGAAGTTGTTGGGCCCAATTGTATAATCCCGTATGTACTGAGGATTTTTCTCTAATCTGTTCCCGTAAGATGTTTCCACAGGGAATTTCAAGAAAATTCTTTTAGTAAAAAAAAAAAACAGTAGATAGGATAGTGAAGCCTAGGATGTAGGGAGTCGGTGAGGACTAAAGCCCGAGATACACATGAGTTTTTTACTCAGACGCTACTTGCAGAAATGTTTACGCTGTGGGTGATTTTTCGCCGACAGTTGGAGTCTGCGAGCATAGGCGTAGTTTAAGGGGGGCAGTCATCCCCGCAAAAATTTAGAAAATATTATTGTAATATATGAAAAGTCACAATAATCACGATCACAACCGATTTTGCCCCTCCAACCAAAATTGCGCTTATGTCTGTGAGTATATTATTAACGTCTGAGTGTCTTTTGAGAGTTGGTGACGCAAGCGGTATAAATTTTTTCATGTGTGAGTTTCTTCGAGCTGTTTCGTGTATACGACAAGACTCCAAACTCGCAAGGTGTGACTCTCGGAGAGCTCCTGTCACTTAGACATTGTCGGGAAGCAGACTCTCGGCGCCGTTTACGCGACGCATATTACTCTCATAAACTCTCTGAGAGTAAATGGGTCACAAGTCAGGGTAAATTAATCTTTTTCCAGGGAAAATCATCCTTCTTGGTCAGGGAAATCATTAACCAAATAAAAGTGTGTAAACTATGCTAAATAAGTATAACAAATTTAGGGGGATAGATTTGTTACTTTTTTTAGTTACCTAACCAAACAAAGTTTAAAAGTAAAATTGTCCTTTTACAATTTAGTTGTTTCTTTTTTAATGAAATTGCAAATGTTAATAGTCTGTCATTTTTATTCCCAATTTTTATGAATTATCTTCATTTGTCTCTACAATTTTGAAACACTTCATACTTTATCGTAATACATTTTTTTCTACATTGCAGTTTTTTGGAGAGCCCAACTCGAGGAGAGTGTGAGGGCCGAACCGGAAATTATCCTCCCCTAGCCTCACTGTCTCAGAGTATTAACAGGCTGCCCCTTCGCCTCCAGATAGGAGAAGAGTGGGGTTGCACTGAGACCTTGGCGGCAGTGTCCTCACTGGAGAGCCATTGTAACATACTATAAAGCAAACAGTAGATTCAGTGAAGATAGAACGATACCAGAAAGTGGGCACACTTATAGTGTTGTTAACATTGTTTATAAAAGAGAAAATCACTACGACAGTGTTATCCAAATTGTATAAAAATCATATTATACCCTATATTGTCATCTCTAAATCCCCATATAACCTTCTACTTTTTTTGCACTCTTAAAATTGTACTTAAAATCTAGGGCTGCCCAATTTTAGATATTCTATTCTTTTATTCCCTCCCACAAATGTAGTAATAATTGTTCTATTATGTTTTTTCGTATTAATTCTTTCTTGTGGGCACCGTTAAAAATTCTTGGGAGATGAAAACGGAGTACGGTATCTATGTCCCCGCCATGTCTCCTGGGCATCTTGAAGCCTAAGATTGCGCCTAAAATGACATCACGGCAAAAGATACACGTCATGTACACCATTGTATGTACTTGATCACGACTTCAACCAAATATAGAAGACAAAGGCAACAGATTTATCATTAATTTATTTCTAACTTTGCACAAATTTGTATGATGTTATTTGCAATAAATTTACTTACCAAACCAGTCTTTTTATACTTCAATTTATTGTTTGTTATAAAGCTCATCTCAATAACACACAGCGTTACTTGAGGAAATACTACATTCCTATCTTTCATCTCAATTTAAAGTACCGCTCCTATACTAATTCAATATAATATCCCCAAACCTGGGAACTGGAACTAGTAATGTAAAAATAGATTTTGGCCTGATGATCCTTGTTTAGGAACCCGATCCACTATCTACCACCAGCCACTGAAGTAGCCAACTCACACTTTATTTTAAAAACATTCAACCATGTCCTGCCAAAATGTCACAGTCACTACCACCAATATATACATAATGCTATAAGTAGAGACACGCTTATGGAAAATCAATTTCTAGTGAGAACGCCGACCCCCAAACACACATAGAGCCACAATCGCTTATTCAATCCAATGCAGTGTTACTCAAAAAAGGTTTCATAATCCTTCCCAAAAATGGATAAAATGTAGTTTTCTATTAATAGGGCAGATAGAGACTAAATTTACTGATTAAATAGTATATGATGATTAGTGTAATGCAACATAAACACAGAGTTATTATTTGTTGTTTACTAACACAATCATTTTGACGTTTGAGAGGTATACGATTGCGCACACAACTGGGCCAAGGAGAAGAAGTACAAGTAACAACCAGTGCTAATTCCTGCTCTGAACTTAATGGGCGAAACTAACAAATAAACAAACAAAAATGACATGGGGTGATATAAATCCTATAGAGTGATGTTACTAGTAGAAAAATCACACAAACCACTGGAAGCCGAACTTGTCCGATAACGAATGAACTATCCGAAAAAGATGCTTTATTATGAGAAGACAGTGAAATGTAGTATTTTCAAATGTAAACAGAGGAAACATACTTATATTCTAAAATATTACGCTCCATTTATGAAAAAATGATAGTAAAATAACCTAACATAACTCTGCAGAGCGCTGTATGGCGGTTCTTTTCTTTGTAACATATTACAAAAGTGGGTTTGTGTAAAATATAACAAAAATTGGTACCTCAACAAGTAAACACGAAAAGGTATAATTGAACCTTGGACCGCATGATCGTGAATCCAGTGTCATATCCATTAGACTACCGTAGTGTATCGAACTAAGTAAAAGTTACAATTCATCAAGCAGCAGACGGCGCTGTGATTTAAAAATTTGCCACGGGTAGCGCTCGGTGTGATTTCAAAGTTTTACACTTGGCAGCGCTCACTTAGGAAATGTCTCCGCTTCCAGTGGTTCGTGTGTCTTTTTAGCTGCTAGTTAAACGTTGCTTGGCTACTACACATTTGCTATCAGTGAGTGACATATAGTTTCAGCTAATAATACTATATAGGCGTTTTAGACTTATAACACCATTATTTATCCGACAATATAAAGAAAATTTATGATAAAATGAGAACACTAATTAATAAATCATAAATATATTTCACTTAAAAAAATTACATCGATAAAACGTCAACCTCTGCTGAGTGAGGGAATTGGATGACGACACGGATCATAAACATATTGTTATTTGAAACATCCACACAGACATTGGGAGTGGATCACTGGTTCATAGGCTGCTGGTTTTGCTGAGGCTGACCCATCTGTGGACCCGGCCTCATCATGGTACGAGATTGCAGCTGTTTGTTCTTAATTCGTTCCAACTCGTTCACCCGGCTGCGCAAATGCTCCAGACGATGCCATGCCATTTGCAGTACTTTCTGTGATGCATAGCCTGACCCTTCATGTGGCTGGCCTGGAAAATGAAGATAAAATCAGCACTGTGTTTATTGTTAGATTAAATGAGTTCGCACGCAGAACGCTGACATGAGGGAAGTGGATTACCACAAAAACCTTTAACAAATCAGAAACCGTGTTAAAACATACACTTATTCCAATTTATATGGAGATTTGAAAACATTTAAATTTTTGGCTGATCTGGTGCTTCCGGTTCAATTTATCTGCAATGCTGGGAAAACAATGTTGCGCATTAAAAAGTTACGAGGAGGTCTAGTCAGGATTGAAAGTAGGCGTGGGGATACTGGGGATGATAAAACTATAACAACATATGAATAACAGCATTTCCTATTGTAAAATCCCCATAAGACTACGTACTGTATTTAGTTAATTTATATTTTCTTTAATAACTCGGTTAATACTTGTGCAGAATTATGAGTAAGGGCTTAACACTTTTTCCTCACTAATCTCCTTTTATTTGCATGCATGCTTTTCTGACCCTTTTGGGCTCAAAATTTGAAAATCCCCAAAAAAGAGGGCTAGAGTTGTTAGAATGTTTTGCCCAACGAACTTGTCCAACTGTTATAGAAAGGATTGCCCCTACCAAATTTGAAGTAATTCAAACAAAAAATGTGACAGAATGAAGCAGACAGTTAAATGAGCAATAATGGCCTGCATCTAATAACGTGGATCTAATCAAACCCAAGGATTAAATATATTGATATTTTTTTGACAATGTTTAATTTAATGATAGACGTGGATTTTTCTGGGGAAGTAAATGTGTAAAGAAACTACTCATAACTACTGTATAAGTTGAGCACACATTAAATTAACTACCAATAAAAAGCCATAGGGTTATAGAGAGCATTATTGTGTGAATGAAAATAAAGAATCTACATTATAACTGCTTTCATTGTAGCCACATGCCGCTAAAACACATCCGAGGCTTTAGTCTAGAAGAAAACCGAATCCAATGGATTTTACAAGTCACCCTTACAGATCCCTTCTCTCTGGTGGCTGCACGCTAAACAATCTGAAAGGAAGGTGTGCCTAGCTAGTTAACGCTGGGGTATCCGAATCCCTTAAGTCTTATATAGCCTCCTTTGCACTACCGGTACTTTAAGTTGATTTATTGGAAAGCTTTTGCTTTTCAGTGGCGTAGATAGACCTTTGTCAAGGGGGGGATATCGCATTAGGAATACCAAAAAAAAACGTGTTCGTGACTAGCGCAGATACTGGTATACAAAATTGAAGATATATCATTGACGTGTCCCTTACATTCATAATTATTGATAGGCCTACATATCCTAGACATAAACCATTGATACAAAGTAATCAGTATTTGTAACAGGACTAAAAAGTACTTGTATCAGTTGGAATCAGTACTGGAAAATAATCGTTAAGCTAGAGTTCCCAAGTCACCGGATTTACCTGGAGATTACCGGAGTTTTAAGATGAAAATATTGCTCCGGGAATTTCCTTGAAAAATTAAAAATCTCACCTTTTTGAAATTGTTCCCAAAAATGTGTTGAAAAACACAAATTTTGTATTGAAATCCTATATCTGTGAATGAAAATGTAGTTACGTTTGTAACTTCATCATCATGCAAAGATTGCCAAATAAGCTAAACCCTTATTTCCCTGTTCACTCTAACCGCTATTATTTGTTACTCTTTGGCTTTATTTCGTCGGGGCAAATCGTTGATTTTTACATCTGAACGCTGAATAGCGTTTTTACTGCTATTTGCAGTTATAGAACGCTGAAAATCAGTATGAATATTTATGGCTCCCTGCAGTTAATTAAATTACAAATCTCATATGGCAACCGTAAGTTAAGCACATCACTAAGACCATCTAGACGTCAAGGTCAAGGTCAGGTGCGCTAGTTGACTGACGAACTGGCTGCTAGGGGGTGAGGGTAGACTGTTCGGTGACTCACGTTCCACTTGTGGTACGCAAATACCGTGACGTATGCCGGTGTAGTTCATCTGCTACTATTTATTGTACGCAAACAATATCGGTAATATATAAATAAAATATTTTGGAAATATTGCACAAATAATTGTTTTGTTTTTCAGTAACAGCATTTCTTTTAAATCAAAAGGCATACGCTTGATTTCAGGAGGATATAAATTTTAATTTTTCCAAGTTACAAGGGGGGATATATCCCCCTGATCCCCCCCGTACCTACGCCACTGTTGCTTTTTTTTAGTAGGCTGGCTCTGATGCATTTTTTGAGCTGTCATGTAAAAATCAAAAACTTACTTTTCTAGGTCTTACCCTAAAGACACAATTTTGTCACCCATGACGACACCTTGTTGCCAGTGGCGTCTCTTCTCCATTGCTAACACCTTTATTTCCATAGTAACACTTTGAGCACTACGACACCCCAAACAAATTTAGACAAACACTTTGTGTTAGCAAAAAATATGGAACTAACTTGCTCAGTGCTTTGTATTAAATTTTACAAAATAAATGCTAGTAGATATTAGTACCAGTACCTACATTTCATCACTATGGACAAAAGTGATGCTTTTCGATACAAGCTCAAGTTTAACGATCGAGGCGAAGCTGAGGTCGGAAAATGAGCGGGGATCGAAAAGCCACTTTTGGCCCGTGTGATGAGACTATATTTTTCGTCATACTGCACAATATATTTAGCTAACTAAGTTACTTAAAAAAAAATTTACAACTTGTTTTATATTTAGCTAAAAGTTTGCTCCCAAAATGGCTTCCATCTTGTTCTTGCTATAAAACAAACAGCTGATACAGATATGTTCAACTATTGTGTGTTACGTTTATGTTAGTGTTAGGTTACACTACCTGTAATGTTTGATATATCGAATGCTGTGGACGATCATTATAACGATAACAATGCAACAATGAAATATAATCAATAAAATAATCGATTACACTCTTGACACAACCAATTACTTACATTCGACGTATACAAGTTTGCAGTTTTACTACATTGATATAAACAACAAAAATTAACAGCTGATGACCTCGACACCAGCTGATTATTTTTTGCACTAGGGCTAAAAATAACTACTTTAGCCCTGCAACGCATGTATTAAACAAAACCGTTTTTGAAGCAGTATTACGAAAAATTCATTTAGGATACTTAGGCCTAATCTTATTTCCAAGAGAACAAAATTAGATTACCTGTTGATACTTGAGTGAGATAGTTGATCTGTTCTGTAAGTTTCGATTCCACATGGTGAAGGGTCTTCAGAAATTGATTGGAGTGACTTTCGGCTTGTTTTAAGCTTGATTTGTCTTTACTAAGTTCGAGAAGGGCATGACCTGAAAAGAGTTTACCAGTGAAATACCTTACCGCCAAAGAGATTTTATAAGTACCGGTACGCTAAACTATAGTTTAACAGATCTTCAGTCATTATCACTGGACCACATGTTTTTATTTTCTACATGACTAAGACAAACTTAAGTTGATATAAATTGATAAAAGGGAATCTCATAGCTATTTTCTTTAAAAATCGAATTCAAATAATATTTATTCTACAAAAATAACACAACAGAACATTACAATATTTATCAACATAATACTTTATTCCCACAAAGAAAGTATGAAAGTGGGAATGAGTCACTCAGTCCTTTCACTATTCTTGGGAAAAATATTCTTGTATAAAATAAGGAATTAAAAACTTGTATAGGCTACAAAGTTGCATTTCAAAAGGAGCTTTTGTTCTGAACAAAAATAATTTAATCAAACTTTAAGTTATTTTTTTTAAACTGGCTTGATTGCATTACAATATTGCTATCATCTGCTATGAATAATTAGTTATTTTTGCTTCCTTGCTCAAACACAAAATGTTTAACTGAGTTTTCTGATATGACTATAGGGCCTAGTTTAATATACTGAGACATGGGTAAACAAATTTATGATCTACCAAAAGATGCCAACACATCCACCCAAGTCAGTAATTCAGGGAGAATGGTTCAATTGTATTGTATTAGAAAAGATAACTAACATCCAAAGAGTTAAAAAGCAAAGCAAATAGGCCAATTAGTATTGCAGAATATGATGTTATACACTATAGCGAATCAATCATAATTTTATCTTGGAGCAGCAGCACAAAGAAAATTATTAAATGACTCAGAATCATGAAAAGGGAGAATAAGTTACGGTAAGATAGAAATTTTAGTGAACTGTAAACTGTGAATCTCACCAGGAGGAAGATTGTCAGTACCTATACGGTTACGAGAGCTGGTTATTTAAGATCCCGCCAAGAAGCAAAGCATTCGCAGGCCTATTCAATACCCACCTCCAGGATCAGAAGGATCACTAATGTTTTTACATCACTTTGGCCTCCAACTAATAGTGAGAGGTTGTCAGTCGCTATACGGTTACAAGAGCTGGTTATTTAAGATCCCGCCAAGAAGCAAAGCATTCGCAGGCCTATTCAATACCCACCTCCAGGATCAGAAGGATCACTAATGTTTTTAAATCACTTTGGCCTCCAACTAATAGTGAGAGGTTGTCAGTCGCTATATGGTTACAAGAGCTGGTTATTTAAGATCCCGCCAAGAAGCAAAGCATTCGCAGACCTATTCAATACCCACCTCCAGGATCAGAAGGATCACTAATGTTTTTACATCACTTTGGCCTCCAACTAATAGTGAGAGGTTGTCGGTCGCTATATGGTTACAAGAGCTGGTATTTTAAGATCCCGCCAAGAAGCAAAGCATTCGCAGACCTATTCAATACCCACCTCCAGGATCAGAAGGATCACTAATGTTTTTACATCACTTTGGCCTCCAACTAATAGTGAGAGGTTGTCAGTCGCTATATGGTTACAAGAGCTGGTATTTTAAGATCCCGCCAAGAAGCAAAGCATTCGCAGGCCTATTCAATACCTACCTCCAGGATCAGAAGGATTACTAATGTTTTTACATCACTTTGGCCTCCAACTAATAGTGAGAGGTTGTCAGTCGCTATATGGTTACAAGAGCTGGTTATTTAAGATCCCGCCAAGAAGCAAAGCATTCGCAGGCCTATTCAATACCCACCTCCAGGATCAGAAGGATCACTAATGTTTTTACATCACTTTGGCCTCCAACTAATAGTGAGAGGTTGTCAGTCGCTATACGGTTACGAGAGCTGGTTATTTAAGATCCCGCCAAGAAGCAAAGCATTCGCAGGCCTATTCAATATCCACCTCCAGGATCAGAAGGATCACTAGTGTTTTTACATCACTTTGGCCTCCAACTAATAGTGAGAGGTTGTCAGTCGCTATATGGTTACGAGAGCTGGTTATTTAAGATCCCGCCAAGAAGCAAAGCATTCGCAGGCCTATTCAATATCCACCTCCAGGATCAGAAGGATCACTAGTGTTTTTACATCACTTTGGCCTCCAACTAATAGTGAGAGGTTGTCAGTCGCTATATGGTTACGAGAGCTGGTTATTTAAGATCCCGCCAAGAAGCAAAGCATTCGCAGGCCTATTCAATATCCACCTCCAGGATCAGAAGGATCACTAGTGTTTTTACATCACTTTGGCCTCCAACTAATAGTGAGAGGTTGTCAGTAGCTATACGATTACGAGAGCTGGTTATTTAAGATCCCGCCAAGAAGCAAAGCATTCGCAGGCCTATTCAATACCCACCTCCAGGATCAGAAGGATCACTAATGTTTTTACATCACTTTGGCCTCCAACTAATAGTGAGAGGTTGTCAGTCGCTATATGGTTACAAGAGCTGGTTATTTAAGATCCCGCCAAGAAGCAAAGCATTCGCAGGCCTATTCAATACCCACCTCCAGGATCAGAAGGATCACTAGTGTTTTTACATCACTTTGGCCTCCAACTAATAATCAATTTTGGTTCTAAATGGTATCAGTTGTTTTAGTTTAACCTCCAGTCACAAGGATCTCTTGTCAGTTCTGGGCAACATGTTGATTGGCTTACATAAAACCTTCAACCTTGTCTACCATATTAATTTATATTGAGGCCCAGACAGAGGTAGCAGGATGCTATTATTAATGACAGGCTATTTAATATTTAATATAAAATGTCACTTCCAAATAAGTAAGTTAGACTAACTTAAGTGCCAAGAGGCTTATTTTAATTTTCAATTCACAAAATGGAGGACCATTTCCTGTCCTAGATTTGATTATTATCTTATTAAAGTATCAAAATATTTAGAACATAAAGAATGAGAAAAGTGAGATGTAGCGTATGTAGGTTCCATTCCCTGTATTTGATGGGTAGGGGGACTTGTCAAGTACACTATAGGCCTATTAATACTTTTCATTGGGACTACATTTGATAATAGTTTTAAGTAACATTGAATAATTTTACCTAACAACTGGGTTCCATATGATCAACAGATTGAGTAACTTTTATATATATTTTTTAAAATATTAAGTTATTTGGCAACAGACCATCAATAGGCTATGCTTTTTCAATAGTAGCTGTCCATTATCAAAAAATATGAGATTTAAATTATTTTTGTATCTTCCAGTTTCAAGAACTTGAAACAAGATATTTGTTTACTTTTTTTACCTCGAGTTCTTCATGTTTTAGTAGTTCTAAGTTGTTCCCGATGCACATTTCGCCGCAGGGGATCGGCATCTTCAGGGGGAATTTTCTTATGTTACTATTTTCACTATTAACTAAAATGCATACACTCCTAACATGATACACTTCTATTATACACAGTTCGTTGTTGTTTCATTGTCTCTGCTGGTGCAGAAAGGAGCGGACGCGGCAGAGACATACCGGGCTTTGCACGGGTGTCAGAGCACGCACTTGTCATTGTGATTTTGTTGACTGGACTGTGGGTGTTGGCTTGACAATAGTGTTGGGGTTATGGAGGGGGACCAACCCAATCCCCAATTATAAACTGGCAAACCAAACGGAATAAACAATGGAAAATTAAAGAGATGTATAAAAAACCTCTTGTGCATCCCCTTGTAAAAAACAATTTTACTAGCAACACCAACCTTACGTTTTGGCAGAGATTCAAAGAAAACAACACTGCCCGTCACACGAATCCAGATTCAATATTAGCTACATAACCTAACTTATCTTAAAACAAACCAAAACTGTGCAATAACCTTCCCCGATAACCCTAACAATTTTAAACAGAACATATTCTAAATCAATGGCCAAGGTACAGGAAAGCTACCAAAATCTAAACACACATTAATAGTACAGGGTCAGACAACATCCTAAATAAAAATAAGATTATAATAATTTCATTATTTTCAACACAATCCATGAAATTGATACTTCCACAAAACGATCTGACGATCCCGCAACAAACAGGCAACATAGCAAAAGTGAAATCGCCCCATTCAGTACAGACATCCCCCTCCCCCAACCCCAACACTTTCCTCAAGCCAACACCCGCAGTCCAGTCAATAAATACACAATCTCAAGTGCATGCTCTGTCACTGTGCGAAACTCGGTGGGTCTCTGCTGCGTCCCTGCTGCTCTGCAGCAGCAGAGACAATGAAACAACAAACTGTGTTATATAGAAGTGTATGTTAGGAATGTATATATTCGTTAATAGTGAAAATAGTAATACAATAAAAATCCCCCAGAAGATGCCACACCTCCGTGGCGAAATACGCAATGGGAACAACTATAACAACTAAATCATCAAGAACTCAAGGCAAAAAAGGTGGAAAAGTATAGATTCGAAATAACAACTGATATGCTAGTTCAATTGATTATGAACTAGTTAAGTTATATTAATTTGAACAAAAATAAATAAAATAGGTCTACACAACACACTGCAGCAATTTGGTATTCTTATTCATAAACAATCTTCACTATCCTCTGAATTGTGTGGTTTTAGTTGGGGCTCCACACAAAGCAATTACATTGCCATTGGAAGTCAATTTTACCTAACCTTCTTGGAAAAAACATTGATACAAAATTATAGAAAAGTAGGCTATATATATGAATCTATTTTGATTGTAGGCTAATAAGCCTATCAGAATCAAAGTTAAAAAATGTCAATATAAAGTGTATTCATTTATGAAAATGTACCCAAAAACTGCAGGAGTAAAAATTATATTGGAACCTCACCTGCACTTTGCAAACATAAAATTATATCTTTTTCTATGGCATCCAGTGTTTGAATCCTCTCCATTGGAGCGGTCATTGTTAATTTAATCGACTTCTTAATGTAATGTTAGAATTAGTACCTAGCAAGACAAGTGGCTCTTTAAAATGTATAAAGCAAATAATATACTTTTACTTTGACACAAACAAACATAACCTCTTCAATCTTCTCTCTCCACTGCACTCTTGGCCAGTGTTGCCAATCAAATTTATTGAAATTACCACCAGCTCCTGCAAAAATTACCACCATTATTCAAAAGTATTAGAAAAGATCGCGGCAATTTTCAAATCGGGCTATAAATAGATGTTACACTGTTGTTATTGATACATAATTATTACATTATTTATGCTAGTGAAGTTAGTATAAAATGTACAACAATTAATGATTAATATATGAATATCCACGGAAGTTATTTCCATCCTCGGAGGTTCCATGTTTAATGTAGTTGTAAATATTCGTTTTTTTCAAGTATTTTAGAAAATTGACACAGCTAATCCAGAAATCCTCTGGTTTCAAGCGAAGGAGGAGGTAATAAGTAACAAGGTATAAAGTATAATAAATTTGAAAAAAGTATCTGCAAAATATGCATGTCGTCATTCTGTAAACTAAAGCAGTAAGTAAAAGAATATATATGGGTTAGTGAAGCAAACCTCATGTATATTTTTTATGTTAGAGTTACAGATAATAAAGGATTTCAAACGAATATAATAACTTATATTAAAATTAAATGCTAGTTAAAAATTAACTTAAGAAAATAGACTTATTTGTAGAAGAAAACAGTAAAAATACTGCTATTTTAATCAACTAAATAGATTACCACCAAATTACCAACAAACAGTGAATACCAACAAAAATACCACCAGGGCCTAGAATTACCACCTAATTGGCAACGCTACTCTCCGCTCGCACTCGCAGTCTTTCCACTCCACGGTAAAAAATACCCCAAGAATTAGTAAAAATATCCCACTTTCTCCCCCAATCTGCTTTGAAATATCCCTTATTCACCAGTGAGATTATTATACAATTATTTTAATAAAAATATATACTTATATAGTATTAGTTAGTTTTTATAAACGTGTCATTGTTGAATTTTCGTATATTCTTTGCGTTTAGATAAAAATAAATATATTAGGGAAGGTATTCGGATGTCGTCTTAGGGAAAACAAACTTACTTTGCTTGTATAGGGAGAGCCAGCCCCTCGGCTCTGGTTGGTGAAACCGCGCTCCAATGAAGAGGCGGAAACCGTATTATGAGTGTAGGAAGCGCTGGGCTTACAACAATAAATTCGGACCAGATTCCAGTCGGACCCAATTCTAACCCCGGCATTTCGGACTGAGTTCTGTATTCTGCTGTTTTGAGCCTTATGGGAGTTTAACATAGGCGGACCGAGTTCCGGTGGGATCGAGTTACGCGTTCCCAAACAAGCAAGAAAAAGGTCACCGGTAAGTGCCCGAAAGACTGGTTGCGCCGAGGGGCCTACAGCTGGTCCCTATAATAGCAGACAATTAAGTTGAGAACTGGGCTGTAGTCAATAGCATGGTTGAACGTCGGCACTGTTACCATTTTTCCATAGAAAAATACTAGTTAAGTATTATTCCGATCAGCTGGTATCAAGTTATGTCAATGCAGCACGTCTACTATTTGCTGATCTTGGTTGATAACCCGGCAAAAACGCCCTCAACTGGTAACTTAATTGTCCGCTATTATAGTTAATATATGACAATACCTCATATAAAACACTCAGTTCAGTTTAATACCCTGCGCCTTAAACTAAATTTTAATGTATTTAATTTATTTACTGATAATCGTGCCTCCAATGGCACTCCCTAGTTTCGTTGGTTTCTTATACTGCAATGATTAAAAGTAAGTGGTATAGTTTATAATGGTATAATGTCAATAAATATCTGACCAAATGGAATACAAAGGTAGTTCTTCTGAAATAAACTAACTCCACCTTCTAATTCAACTTACGACGACTATAAATTAAAACTCTATGAATATTCTTGTTTAAAAGTTTATAATTAATTATCTTGTTTAATTTTATTTGATTGAATATTTATGCCACCAAAATGAATAAAATACAGTTAATATAACATTTGAAAACTAAATTTAAATTTAAACTATGTCCACTGAGTGTTCGTCAAACTAAAATATTATATAATCTTTCAATTAATTCTTTGCCAAATTAAATACATCATATCGTATAGTGTAGTGTAGTAAAGAGCTTTTCCAAGGGGGTAAATTAAGAAAAACTAACATTGGTCACATTGCTCTGAAGTGCAGGTGGACAATACACGTCATATGGAGATGGAGTGGCTGTTTTTCAAAAAAGATAAAAATGAATATATGAATCCTAACCTAAAAAAGTTAAAGCAGATTAAGTTGTAACAGGCTGAAAAACTTCGAATATTTACAGGTATAGGAGATTTAATGACTAAAATAATGTAAGGTTAAATATTTACACTCTATTCCGAATTGAATATGGGAACGTAGCTGGCATATTTACTATTAACACAATTTTGTGCATGTTGCAAGATAGGTTATGACTGTTAGTGTTGGACACTAGTTTAAACTATATTCTTACCCCCTTTTGAACTGATTTTACTTAAAGAATACAGTGATAATGTTGTTATCAATTGTTTTATAACGTTAAATCTTGTACTAGTGTTTTTTCATTGAAAATAAAGTTTGACCAAATCATGATCTCTTGAATGATGGTGGGAGGAGGCCCGATAAGTCCGTGATTTATGATTAAATGGTACATTTTTTAAGACTTAAGTCTATTCGTAGTGTAGAAAAGAGATAGAAGAAAGCAATAAGGCCTAATTGGGCTAATAAGGCGATGTTGCTGTAACATTCATTGTAAGCATACTGTATCACTGGTCTTATTTGTGTCTAGCAATGCAGTAGATTGTTTAACCCTTTTCTCTCTTCCCGAATCATACATGACATTTTGATGAAATGTATCATGCACTTTAGGCCTACAATCTATGGTCGACAATAAAATTTACAGAAATATTAAGCAATTTTGTTATGTTTATCATGACACATGTTCCCCAATAATAATGAATCATTAATCACCTGGGCTGTTAACAGACGGATTTTTCACAGGCCCTAGAATAAGAGCTATGCAGACTTGGGGCCCCATGTATTGCAGCGGTTTGCAGTGGCAGCTCTGTAAGAGGCTATTTACACTGCGGTTTGCAGTGCTGCCGATGTTTTGTGTCTTACTAGGGATGGACTAGCAATCGAAAATTGGATTTTTGTAGAGAGTTTTCAGTAAATGTTATAAATATAAATAATTCAAGTTTTATCTCATGTTTTAAAAAGTTTGATGAAAATGTAGTTGTACCTGATTAAATATTTCAAGCGAGATAGTTGAACGTAGAGTTGGCTAGGTCAGGGGCCCGCTACAGCCTGGGAACATGGCACTAAGTTGGTAACTGTTCCGTTTACAGTGTCCGCTGGAAGGGTAAATCACCCAGACACCAACACCTTAACAGCAATTGACACTTGAACAATATACCCAATATAATATGTTTGATAAGCTAAAAAAAAAGAAACTTAACATGTTTACCAATTTTTCGGAGAATCAGATTATCAATATTAACAAATTATAAAGAAATATTTAGTTTAATAGAAAATTATAATGCAAAACCTTGCAATACACTCAGTGTTTGAAACAACCTGGACCCGTTGTTTAATGTAGAAGAAAAAACCTACCTTTGATAGCGGTTACAGTTTGTATATTAATCCACTCATATAGGCTGCTTAGCTTATAAGCCCAGTTAAAATTATACCCTATGAAGGCTTTGCAAATATTTAGTATTATACAGTGTTCTGTTTTGCAGTCCATTCCAAGAGTTTTGACATAGACAGAATATCTCACAATGTACCTTTCAACGTGGGATGAATTTGAGAAAGCTGCCCAAGCAATTTACCTTCAGGATCCAGATAAGGTAAAATGTTTTTGAAGGAAATAAGTTTCAATTAAAATATTAATACACAGATCTGTTACTGAACGGAATTTTCCCGACTCCCTCAACAAAGGATTTGTGGGCCCCAGGAATTTCAGGCCAATTGTAATACAACCAGCTATGTTGAAAGTGTTTGAAAAACTAGTGCTGAACAGAATAAACCCCTCTTCAAGAATATTACATATCATAATAAGCATGGCTTCACTTCACATAAATCTACTACAGCCAATTTGTATCAGCCTTTAGTGCGTACCGTCAGTTTGATGCTGTGTATTCTGACTTTGTCGAGACATTTGACAGCGTGAGCCACATTTACCTCCTGGACAAACTTATGGCTTTTGGTATTTGTCATTCATTACTCGTGTGGTACCTTTCAAACAGACGAATTAGAGTGAAGTTTTCCAACAGTTTAATCTGAGTTCGTTGCTATTGATATTTATATGAAAACCCATAGTTGTTGTTCCTTGTTGCTGCAAACGTACGTACTCATCCCCAATGTTAATCTTATAGAGAATAATTCAAATTGTATACATCGCTTATTTGTGAATATATTTTTATGAAACTTGGTATGCGGTTTTATGTGGTAATATTATGCTTTGGAAATTCGCCGAGTATGTAGGTTTGCTGCGATGGGGGTATTTAGTTATATTGTAGATGTGAAGGATCCTATTGCCCTTTAGCCAAGCCTCGGTGTGAAAATAATGCTATGTGCCTAACACTCAGAAAAGTATTATTTTGGTCATTGTTTACATTTGGTTATATTGACTGTATGCTATCGTTGGAGGGGAACAATGGTGGGGGGTATTTACCATTTCACTCACACTACTTCCCCTACACGCCAAGAACTGTGAAAGGATCTGTAACTGGCCTTCATGTCAACAATAAAAACAGATTTGGCTAATATCTTGGGGAGATTTGGAAGTCTAAATCACATCTTAATGCCTGAGCCGACTACTCAGGTAATGAAGCTGGCCACCAGGAAAGTGTGGGCTGTACTTAATAGATTTTGCACCAGTGGGTAGATACCAGCGACCAAAGAATAACATATAGTCTGGCAATTGCGTGCTGGGTTTGAAGCCGGGCAACCTCTGAGTGGTGGGGATGAATCCACGTGATCGTCCTCTATCGAGTGTTGGCGTCGTTGGCGCTGTCTTAATTCAAGATTATCCCTGTACCAACAGATTTAATTTAATTCTTATTTTTTACCTCATTACCCTCATTGAATAACATTTGTTCAATAACTTATAGCCTATCTCACATGAATAACATTTCTCTTACGAAATATACGAGTATAAAGTTTGATTGAGATTATTCCTAACTTTGAGGCTGCCTGCAGGCTAAACTAAGCATTTTGAGAAAAAAATAAATATTTGTTTATCATGTCTTTTCCAAAAACTTTCTTGCTGACAAAACTTGCCTAACCAAAATATAAAAAAATCCTCACAAATCTACTTTTTCATGTCTAAATTCAAAACAAAAACTTGATCTCCTTACTTTTTAATTTTTCAAGTCATTAAAATATTTTATTTTTTCCTCCGACTTAACCCATTGTTGTTGCCATACTATTTTATTCAATTTCACAAAAAAAACTGTTACCTTAACTCTAAATGTACGTTTAAATGGTTGGAATGAGGCGCGGCGAATTAAAATTTGTGCCAGTAGCGGCCAGTGGCTGAGCCGTTTAAGCCTCTGAGTGGTGGGGGACTGGCTTCAACTACAGTAATGTATAGTGATAGGGATTGCCAGTCTACGTTATTCTTTGGTCGCTGGTACATACTGTAAAGTGGAATGGGGTCAAGTTTCAGTGACACAGAGCTAGCTAACCATCAAACTACGAGTCTCATATCAAATCATTGTCCTTTACAAGACTTCTCGTGAGGGCGTACGGCAGCTCTGAAATATTTTAGGGGTCGCAGTCGGTTGCATGAAGGAAAAAGTTAACTTGTTATTAGTGAATTTCCTTTCGAAAGTGAACTATTAGCATGACCCGCACGGTGAAACTTAAGCCCGGGACCACCATAGAAGTTCCTAATGTGACCCCCTGAACACGTTTTGGGGGTTCGTTCAAAATTTTATATATATAGACATATATATATATATATATATATATATATATATATATATATATATATATATATATATATATGTGTGTATGACTCTAGCGGTCACATATTTTGTCCGATTTACTTCAAATTTGGTAGGGACATTCCTTTTTGTAATCAGTTGGACAAGTTCGTTGGGCAAAACAATCGGAAAACTCTAACCCCCTTTTTTAGGGATTTTAAATTTAGAAATTTGGGTTTTTGGGCCCAAAAAGGGTCAGAAAAGCCCCAGATGTAAAATTAACAAATGAAAAACGGTGGGAATTAGTGTAGCAAAATTTTTAAGCCCTCTCTCGTCATTCTAGCATATATATTTACCGAGTTATTAAAGAAAATGTGTATTGACCAAACACAGTACGTTGTCTTATGGGGGTTTTACTTCAGAAAAGCCCGTTATTCATTTGTTGGTGTACTTTTATCATCCCCAACAACCTCACGCCTACTTTAAAGCCTGACTGGGCCTTATCCTAACCTTATAATGCGCAAAATTGTATTCCCAGCATTGCAGGTAAATAGAACCAGGAGCATCAAAACAGCCAAAAAATCAACATTTTCAGATTTGAATAAAAATTGGAATAATTGTATGTTTTAAACTGATTTTGAGTTTTTATGTGGAAATTCACTTCCCTCACGTCAGCGTGCTGCGTGCGAACTCGTTATTATTTATTGACACAGGAATGCTATATCCTGAGAAAAATTCTTAATTACTTGATGTTTTTTTCAGGCAAGATATACCCTCAAGTACGACCATTCCAAAAGTGCGTTAAGTGTGAAAATGACTGATAATGTTACAGTAAGTATTATTCATTTAAAACTAATTTATTTAAAAAAATTATAATTTCTTGTAAGGTCAACAGGAGTGACCATTAGAACTACTGACATACCAGTTGTTTCTGATGCTAGGGTAAAATCACAGAGATAATTTTGTGGTTCATAGGGAATAAAATTACTAATTAGGCCCGGTACACGTCTGTGGTTTGCAGGGTGCATAGTAATACTGTAGTCAGTCTGTTGGTCTTTCTCAGCGTTATCAACGAAACAAATAATGAGCATCAACAATTTTAAAGAAATTTGTACATTTTCCAACACAATATTAGGTTTTACTCGTAAAATATTAACAAATGAGTCTAAAGTTAAAACTGTAATGTATCAAATATGAAATCGGAACTATTTTTATTGAAAGTATGATTCCATACCTAAACTCCATAACACAGTTTAGTATTTTTATATTTATTACATGTAACTACCTTGTAGTTAAAGTTAATTTTGAGAATATTCTTATAGTTACCGTAAGGAAGATAATAAAGTAGTTTCATGATTTGAGACTGTCTGCTTTCGTTAGCTTTTTCTCTTGCTGATTCCAGCACAGGATACATTAATGTAGTGATTTCCAGCCATGCTGTACTTTTATTGTTTCTGTCAAGGTATTCCTCAAGCGAGGTTTTAAATACCCCCGTAGCAGCAAACCTGCGTACTCAGCGAATTTCCAATAGATATATAAATGTCTTAATACTACATAAAGCCACTTACCAAGTTTCATAAAAATATATTCACAAATAAGCGATATATACAATTTTAATTATTCTCCATAAGAATAACATTGGGGCTGAATACGCAGGTTTGCTGCAACAAGGAACACAAAAAATGGATTTTTATGCTAATATCAATATAACTCAACTAGGTGAAGTCATATACCAGATTTGATTAATTTATGTTCATAATTAAGGGAGACATGGCATTTAATCCATAAGAATAACATGGGGCTGAGTACGCAGGTTTGCTGCTACAGGTGCCTTTGGCAAAAAATAGCAAATATCAATATACCACAACCAGATGAAGCCATATACCAAGTTTCGTCAGTATACGTTCATAAATAAGCGAGATATAAAATTTTTCTTTTCCTCCATAAGAATAACATTAGACAACGTACTGTGTTTAGCACTTTCAATATCTCGGTAACCAATTGACGTAGAGAAATGATGAAAATACCAAATTGTGTGTTATTTTAAGCTGAATCCAATGATAAAAACTACAATTTGACTATTTCAAAAATTACATGTAAAAAATTCAAAAAACCCATTTTTGGGATACAAAACCCCCCCAAAATACCCCTTCAGATAGAGCGATCTGGCTGGTTTTCGAACTTAAAGTCATAAATGTTGCTTTACACGTTTATACCAAATTTCATCAAAATCGGATCATTTTTACGAGAGTTATCGTGCTCACGGACACATATATATATATATATATATATATATATATATATATATATATATATATACAGTTTCGAACGAATGGTGTTTTTGGGGTCTGGGGACCTCAAAATGAAAAGTTATCATGGTCCCGGGCCTAGGTCTTACCATGCCGACTGCGGTAATAGCTTCTTCTCTATAGGGGAAATTTGCTAAAATCACTGGGCTCCCGAATGTCACTAATAAAAACTTCTGTGTCAAAATCATTTTCCATTGCTGCTGGAGTGGTCCCCTACCCGCGGTGAACTGACCCCTGCCGCTTTTGTACACTGCTCCACTTGATGCAATGCCTCAACAGACCGCATTGCGGCGTGTGATGGGGTCATGGTTTCAGAAAACTGTGGTAAAGATTTTGCCGTCACCGTGAACTGCTGATATGTACAGCTCTTAAGGTTCCAGTACAAGCGAATGGCAATATTCTCTCAGACTAAAATCGAGATAAGTATAAAATAACAATTTTTCAGCTTGTTGGCCGTTTATATTTGAGCCATTACAACAAAAGTGGAGCCTCAAAAAGACGGGAAGAATTATAACTAAGCAAACTCTAAATGAAAATGACAGATGGTTTTTGTAGTTTCTTATTAGATAAATAAATCCTTGGCTTGTTAGTTTTTCACAAATGTTTGGTATTAATTTACTTTGGTTTTCAGTGTGTCCAGTACAAGACAGAGGTTGCTCAGGATGTAAGGAAAATAGAGAAGTTCATCAACAACTTAATGAGGCATATGACATCTAAGAACCCAACGTAACAACTGATCAATTTGGAAACTTGGTCGATAATTTTAAGTTATTAAAAAAACATTTTTCACAGTTAAGTTTGTATTTTTTATTTAACAGTGTACATACATGACACTAATCTGGAACTCAATAAACATAAATAACTACAATAGAACAGGTATAAAAACATGTAGAAATTGCATTATTACTCAAAAACTGCTAAAATATACATACACAAATTTCTTAAAATCAAATCCAACAATATTAAAATTAAAGTTGTGATTTATACTTCTTCAAGACACTTACAAAATTGTACTAACTAACATAGTATACGAGAAAATTGATACTTGCTGACAAACGTTATGCTTAAATTATATGGTGCAGACTAATCCAAGCAGGTTTTTTTGGGAGAGAAAAACTAACGTATTGCTGAACCGATTTGTATACTTGAGTTTATAAAGAGGTCAGAGTGTTGACCATACAAATGTCCTTATAGGCTAAACACACCATCAAAACACAACATAGCAACAAAAATACCCCCGTAGCAGCAAACCTGCGTACTCAGCGAATTTCCAATGCATATATCAATATACAAATATCAATATAACTCAAGTAGGTAAACCAACATGCCAAATTTTATTAATTTATGTTCATAATTAAGAGAGATAACACGTTACTTATTCCCCATAAGAATAACATGGGGGCTGAGTACGCAGGTTTGCTGCTACGGGAACTATTAGCAACAAATGTATTTTAGTGCAAATATCAATAGACCACAACGATATGAAGCAATATACCAAGTTTCATCAGAATAAGTTGATAAATAAGCGAGATATAGAATTTGTCTTATTCTCCATAAGAATAACATTGGGCAACGTACTGTGTTTAGCACTTTCAATATCTCTGTAACCATTTGATGTAGAGCAATGATCAAAACACCAAATTGTGCGTCTTTTTAAGCTGATTCGAATGGAAGAAACTAAAATTGGACTTTTTCAAAAATTATATGTATAAAATAACAAAAAAAATTTTTGGGGTACAAAACCCCCCAAAATACCCCTTTGGATAGGTCGATCTGTCTGGTTTTCGAACTTAAAGTCATAAATGCTGCTTTACACGCTTATACCAAATTTCGTCAAAATTGGATTATTTTTACGAGAGTTATCGTGCTCACGGACACATATATATATATCTACAGTTTCAAACGAATGGTGTTTTTGGGGTCTGGGGATCTCAAAACGAAAAGTTATCATGGTCCCGGGCCTAGGTCTTACCATGCCGACTACGGTAATAGCTTCTTCCCTATAGGGGAAATTCGCTAATACCGTAGATGTTACAGACATTATATAAATAGTGAGTACTGGAATGACAACCCATATGACAACCCATAACACCACATGGGGGTAATGGAACTACAGAAGAACCTTTGCTTAAGTTTGAACAGGAGATCCTAATAGTTGAGAACTAAAGTTGAAATAGAATCTTTTGACAACCATGCACATTTTTCTGTTTTAGGGCCTTTTATATTGTTATTGGTCGTAGGAAGAAATGTTAGAAATTAAAACTAGCAAATTTGTTATAAAATTTTATCCTCTAGTAGAATAATGACATATTTTGTTCATATTTGATAATTGCCCCTGAACTGGTAAGACTTATGAAAATAGTGGTTTTATATTACCTTTCCGTCACCAGTTCTGTAGTATCGTTTATTTCACGACCAGGTTTCGGTACGAAGTTGTACCATGATCACGTGGAAGTTGTCCGAGACTCAAGCTGTGTACAATATACATATTTTGTGATAAAATGTTCAGCAATGGGGATTTACCTAGGCTAGTTAAAAAAACGGTAATAAGTACCAAATGTTGTTGGTTTTCCCAAGGTGGCAGTGGGAGCTCAGAGGATGGGGTGACATAAACTTTTCATGTCCAGGGAAAAGAGATTGAGCTCGATATTTAGTGATCATTAAGGGTTTTCAGTGTTAGAAAGTTGGTACAAATTGTCTGATTGCACCTATGGTTTAATATGTTTGTTACCATGTTACTGCTCATGTTGCTTAGGCGATTCCCACAGACTATCGGAACATTAAAATACCCCCGTCGCAGCAAACCTGCGTCCTCAGCGAATTTCAAATGCAAAATATTTGTCTTAATACCACATGAAGCCGCATACCAAGTTTCATAAAAATATATTCACATATAAGCGATTTTAATTATTATCCATAAGAATAACATTGGTAATGAGTACGTAGGTTTGCTGAAACAAGGAACATAAACAATTGGTTTTTATGCAAATATAAATATAATTTAACTAGGCGAAGCCACATACCAAGTTTCATCAATATTCAATCATAAATAAGCGCCATATAACATTTTAGTTATTCTCCATAAGAATAACATGGGGGCTGAGTAAGCAGGTTTGCAGCAACGAGGAACAAAAAAATGGTTTTTATACAATTATCAATATAACTCAACCAAGTGAAGCTACATACCAAGTTTTATTAATTTATGATCATAATTAAGGGAGTCATTACATTTTACTTATTCTCCATAAGAATAACATGGGGGCTGAGTACGCAGGTTTGCTGCTATGGGAATAATCAACAAAAAATCAATTTTTTGTGAAAATATCAATATACCAGTACTACGTGAAGCCACATACCAAGTTTTATCAACATACATTCATAAATAATCGAGATATCAAATTTTATTTATTCTCCATAAGGATAACATTGGACAACGTACTGTGTTTAGCACTTGGAATATCTCAGCATCGGTTGGGCGTAGAATCACAATTTAAACACCAAAATGATCGTTTTGTGGAACTGAACAGATTGGTAAAAGCAAATGTGAAGTTTACATTAAAATAAACTGAGGAAAAGCCAAAAACCTTTTTCCCATAAGATTAACATGGGCGATTTTATGAGCAGGTTTTTTTGGATTTTATCCGCAACCACTTAACCTAGGTTAATAATTCAAAATACTATATTATTTGTTTTTTTAAGCTCTATAACATGGTCAAACCCAAAATTAAGTTGTTCAAAAATTTTAGGGTGAAAAATGCAAAAAACTGATTTTTGAAAAATTTAAAACCCCCATAAACCCCCCTTCCCATGGTCCGATTTTTCTGGTTTTCGAACTTAAAGTCATGAATGTCATTTTACACATTTGAGCCAAATTTCATCAAAATCGGAAGTTTTTTACTCAAGTTATCGCATTCACGGACACACATATATATATACATATATATAAATTTGAACGAATAGTGTTTTTGTCATCTGGGGACCTCAAAACAAAAAATTATCATGGTCTCGGGCTTAAGTCTTACTATGAGACCTACGGTAATAGCTTCTTCCCTATAGGGGAAATTCGCTAAAAAGTTACTGTCCGAGTAGCAGGGCATTTACCATAGACCACTTGTTGCTCAAGTTGATATCCTTCATGATAACTTCAGTTGTTCATAAAATTTATGTCAACAAGTAACTTATCAGTTACGTGTTGATAAGTTTTTATCATTTTTGAAGGTGACACAATTATACTATTATTGGTCAGTTGCTTGAAAAATCACAGGTGTTTTTCTTTAGAACCTAAGAAAAGCATGTATACATTATTAGTTTTTATTATTTTAAGGTAATTCAAAACACAGGCTACTGAACATATTGTCAATGCATGTTTGCTAAGAAAACAACCTCCTCAAACTGACATCAACCGTGAGCAATAACATTTTGAACATAATTTGTCCAACTGTTTCGTAATATCAATCTGTGAGACACACGGACCAAGCATGTTGCTTGTACAGCAGGTATTCAACAGGACTGGTGTGAAGAGATCAGGTCTTTAAAATGTATCAGTAACTCGAAACACACTTCTAATTAACTTCTTACCAACGCAAATATGCTACATCAGTCTATTTCAATGAGAACAAACGATGCATAAATGACTGGTAGCCATGTGTAGATAGTAAACCAGATATGGTGTAGATAGTCTCTGTTTATGGTGCTAGTCTGTATTGTGAGACATTTTTCATAATGGTGGTAGCAAACATGTTAAAGGAATTTTTAGTATGGTTTATGTCTTTGATGATTATTAAATAAAAAGGTTTTATTCATATTTATGTTTTGATGAGTCTGCTATATACCATTTAATTTGTTATTTAATCTTCCTTAGGTAAATATAATTGAAGTATGTTCCCAGTATGTCAGACCATTCCAAATTGTATAACCGATCTAAATGGTAATAGTCATATTTTGTGGAATCTTATTTTAGGTAACTAAGAAGGTTTTTCAGTAGCAAAATTCTTTGTCAGTCTTTATCAATATTTATTTACATACAATTGACAACTTGTATAAACAACAAACATTCTTAAAACAAAGCATGAATATGAAATTGTAATAAATATACGTGAATAAATGAATATGAGTAGAAATCGTTCCTTTTAAGTAGCTGATACAAAAATGGTTCACTTATGAAATCTTATTTGAGTCGCTTATAATATTTTAGTCAAAAAGCGACTTCCTATTTCTTGAGCACCCGCACAAGAGGGTTTGGGTTGAAGGCGTAAACAGGAGCTGAGATTGGCTCGACATCTCTGTATTTGAGGTTGGCAACAAAACCCTCAGGGGCTCGTTCTGGAGGGGGTTGGGCCACCTCGATCTCGTGGGACTTTTGGATCTCGACGTAGTGAAATGGGGTGGACCGAGGTTGCTGCTGGATTTGAGCTGGTTGCTGGTTGAACCGAGATGGCTTCTGTTGTGACTGCTGGTTGAACTGGGCTTGGGTGTACTTGCTAGGCTGGTTGAATTGAGATGGCTTCTGGTTGAACTGAGCTGGCTGCTGGTTGAACTGAGCTGGCTGCTGGTTGAACTGAGCTGGCTTCTGGTTGAACTGCTCTTGCTGCTGGTTGAACTGGAACTGTGCGTGGTGAGCTTGCACTTGCGAAAGCTGCACTTGTTTCTGCTGTTGGTACTTCTCTTGCTGGATTCTCTGGCTCTCAAAGTTGTTGGAGGATGAAGAGAATCGGTCTCCTTGGAACCTCGGTTGCTGGAATGCCTCTTGTGCCTTCTACAACAGAATAAGTCGTATGTGTATCTGTTTCTAAGATATTTTGAAAATCAATCGGCTACGGTTTAATTAAAGTAAATTCATTCTCGAAAGTTTATTTTAAAAGTCTATAAAGTGTTAGTTTTACATTTTACGAGAGTGCACTTTCATCAGTAAAATTGGTCTTGTAAATTTAATTAACATGAACAACCTTAAAACACATTATTTTTAATATAAAAAATAAAAAATTTTCGGCTTCATCGGTAGTACATTTTTTTCAAATAAACTAAATAAAACTATAAAGAAAAATGATCGTGAAAATTCAAATAAGACTTCTAGCAGTTGTCCCGTTCTCCCTTCGGGAATCTCACAGTTATAGGGTCACATGTTTTGTAATTTTCATATTTTAATCAGCTGCTTGACTACATAAAACATAACTCCATAAGATTAACATTGGAAATTTAAAACCCTGTGGGGCAGAACCTTGAAGGTGAATGTTTTTCAAACCCCCAAAAGGCACATCTTAAGGATAAGAGCTTCGACTTGGTATCAAACATGTAAACTAATTAAAAGTTTTAGAGGCCTAAAATTACCGAACAAATATCAAGAAATACTTTTAATAATAGAGATTGTTGAAACAATTTTAAGTCTATTTACAGAAAACAACCAAGTTTGAGTCTTAGATTTCAATAAATGTAATAGCAAGTGATTTTGTAACTTAACATAAATGCTATCCCACTTAATCATAAGAATCTTAATCAAACCCTTTGATACTACAAACATTTTCCAAGATTAATTTGTATTTCAACCTAAGTCATCTCTATATATAATTTTATTTAACACCTTTAGTTTTATTATTCTCTGATTTGATATAAATAAGAAAAAAAAACGGAGTCATTTATGCACACAAGAAGTAGGGCCATAAAAGAAAAGACCTAGGCCATAGCTTAAGTGTTGGCAGGTGATCATCACTCCCCCATCCCTCTAGTTTGATTTCTCACTCCGGCTAGCTGAAGGGTTTACCTGTTTCTGGGAGCGGAGCGGGGCTGTGGTGTACCTCACCATCTGCAGCTTGCCGTCAGGCTGGAGCACGTAGTAGACTCCTCGGTCTACCAGCTGGTCTGACTCGCCCCCTGGGCCTTCAGAACCCTCCTGGTCAACATGAGATAAAAGTAGGTAAAATCCATCAGATACATTAACCTTTGGGGAATATTTGGTATATGTTGCCTTTTAACCAAGAGGGGGAGGAGAGGGACCTGCTCCCCCGTAATATTACTACATCGAAGCAAATTACATTGCAATTCCTCCAATAGTTGGGTGAATATTTAACAAATATTGTTTATAGTCTTACCATAGTTGATATTTTCTGTATACAGTAGAACCTCGCTACGACGACCCTCGATAAGACAAAAACCTCGATAATGAGTCTGATTTTCTAATCCCCGTGAATCTCTCATAACGCTCAATGTTATAAATACCTCTATAACATGACTCATTTTCAAATAAATACCTCGATAGCACGTCTTATTGTAATTTCATATTACTAACAAATAAACCTCTATAGCGCTCAAATAAGTGAACCTCTATAGCACGACACCCACCTCAATAACACGCTTCTTAGGGTAAGTGAACCTTTTTTACACGACTCTAACCTCAATAGCGCGCCGTTTTGCGTTACGGAACCTTTATAGCACGACTAAAACTTTCTCACGCATAGTTCCCACGGTTAGAACGGATGTTTTGAAGTAAACAACAACGTCTTGGGCTCAGGTCTCAACAGGAAAACCCCTTCCCCACCCCCTTCCCATTCCGGCCTTTCCGTGTCTATCACGGGTCATACAGTAGTAAATATAAAGGAATTTATTGATTAAAAAAGTTTAAAATGGAGGAACTATTTGTCTGTTTTCTGATACTGTTTATTTATTCTCCATTGACAGATAAAAAAGTGGTAAAGTTGGAGAATTTAATTTATTTTCATTCATAATTTAGCTGCTGGGAGGATGAGGATCTCACAGGATTTGAACTTGATAGGAGTTGGATACTAAATAGTTTCACAGCATATGAGCATGATAGCTCCTGTTAACCATATCACTGCCCAGCCTTTTTTAAAACATAATATTTCAATTTCACCTTAACAAAAATATCCTGTCTCTGAGACCTTTTTTTAATTGACCTACTTTCTTATAAAAATAAAATGTATTGTTTATGAGTTGTGTTAATTTTTGTAACCGAGAAAGTCCCTAAAACCAAATATCGGTCTCTGATTGCCTTTCATAAATTCAGTTCATTGGATCCTAACACACATGGAATGTCTCTAAAGATCAGATGCTTCCATAAGTAGCATTGACATAGTCAATGGTAGTAGTAGGCTACAATTCACTGAATTAATCGAAAAACGGCATGATGCAACTCTCTAACCCAGTGGTGCCCAATAAAAAAAAAAAAAAAAAAAACTACCTGTGGAAATCAAACATACAGTAAGTATATAGCTATTTATGAGGGTGTCTTAACATCCATCGACTCATTAAAATCTCTTGAGTGACCCAATTATAACACAAGTCAACCAAAATTTGGAACAGTCCATATTTTAAAACCGTAGAAAAAGATTTGTTGTAATCCAACAGATCACTTGATCGGAACCCAATCGGAACAGTTTTCAACAGGTTCAAAGGTGGTGAATTTCAGTTTTTGACAGTGGGCCAATCCAGTTGTTACATCTCGATGATTCAATCTAGTTGGCGCATACAGTACAACAGCTGACAGCCTACAGGTGGCAGTGGCGGCACGACGGTGACGTAACAACCATCAGTCAAATTAACAGCTGTTGGTTATGTCTACAATAACGCCGCCTCAGCCGTTGCCGTTGATAGATCCTGAGCCCTGCCTCACGACTACTATATTGAGCAACCGCATCACACGTTCACTGTGCCGTTTGTTATCCACTAGGGCACTGAAGGGGTCCTTTTCCTTTTCCTTTGATAAAGGTCCATTGATGTCAAAGAAATCTACGTCCTCGGTTACGAAATTTAAAGTGGTTAGGGTTCTTATTTGCTTTTAAGTAAAAAATAATCATATAGGCCCTATTATTTTTCAGATTTTTGGTGGAGGCCTGACGTTTTGTTTATAGTTCCTAAAGCATTGATGTAAATCATTTATTCAAATTTATTTATCACGACCAACAGTTTGAACGTTTAAGGTACGGTACGTAGTATGGCGACGCCCAGCTGGCTATAAATGTAAACCCAAAGTCCCAAAAGTATCTCTTGATCATTTAATTTCAGGAAATTGTTTGCTTTATACAGTTATTACTAAAAAGAATATATTCTCGTTAGAAATAACACCAAGGTTATGATTTACATAATTTAGCAGGCATCTTAATTTGGGTCCGCAAATGTCCTGAAGCAATTATTCTTGACATATTCCAAAGCAAAATTGAGACCTAATGACCTAACTGTCAAAAACGGTCAACGTTTACTCTAATTTAAATAACTTAATAACCTTATCATGCATAAATGCTCTTTTTATGGTTAATAATAAACCCACAGCAAAAACTATTTAAGCTATAGAGGCTTGACATTTTCTGGGTACGATCGTTTTGTACCCTAGAGCCCTAGAGGATCACTAAGATAGGATTTTCCCCTCGTACCTTAGGACTTCGCCCACAAGCCTTCAAGGTTCCCATGTTAATCTTGTAGAAATAAAATTAGTAATTAGTCTGAGTCTGCAATCAGATAAAACAGCTGATGTGACATATCAATGTGAGGTTGTTACGGGTTTGCAACAGGAATAAGCAGCATTAGCAGTAGCATTATATTTACGCGGACGAAGCCGCAATGATGCTAGATTACTGTAAAAAATCAATACAAACATAAACTTCCCATGATTTCTGATGATAAAATATTCAATTTATATAATCCACAAAATAAACTACAAATTTTCCCTAAGGTAGTTACGTAACGAGATAAAACAATTTAATCTTCACAGGTTATAAATTCATCACTCCAGAACAGTTTATAGTTAGTATCTTATTTCTTGTCAATTTAGGACACAATTGAAAAGCATTTTACAATCCTTTTGAGTTATGTCACATTATCTAAGGATAAACCGATCTCTCTTTGGATTCTTTCAGATTGAGCCGATAAAATGACTTCATCGCCTTAAAACGAGCTTCAAAATTGCTAAGGGCCTACACATGAAGGGTTACCATATGGTAGTGTGGGAAAAAGAGGACATGTTAGATATGTACCCCCTACCAGAGGGTTTGGGAGGTAGGCTGTGGAATACCCTGAGGTAGGCTCAGGGGGAAAGGGGTCTCCCCACCCAGATGTAAGTTTTAAACTACGCATTTAAAACGTTTCTTAATGCACTTATAACTTACGAAATCAATTTTATACTGAAATAATTTGCTATTATTTTAAATTGACTAAATTTAGTGGGATTAAACAAAACAATATTTTAAGGTTATTCTTAATAAACAGTAGGAAACTTGGGTTAATATTTTTTGTTATACTTTAATTTTTAATCACCCACAAACCATACAAAAAGGATACAGACTAAAATTGCATATTTTTCTGGAAAAACTAAAAAGAGGAGATATTTCGATTCTTGCAGAAATTCCCCTAAATTTGTATCCTCTAAACCCGGTAGCCTCCGGAGAAATCCGGTGATATTCCAACCCTACACATTTGGTCCGGTGAGTTAGGGGCATACGTCATAGCAACGTTGGCGGTAGTTATAATTGCAATTTGTCAGCGGACACGCGCCCGCCGCGCCGACTCGCATAGCATCATGATGTCTGTCTAGCCCTAGGCCTACCCGCTCTGCATCATGATGCGGACTTTCACGGTTGCATCAGAATCGCACACGTGCTACACAGACCGTTTCAACACTTAGGTGTGATCGGGAAGTTGCTATGCAAATTTACCGTATAAAAACCTGATGAAATGTATTTTGTAAAGTAAATGAACAGGGTTGAGTGATTGTTATGAACAGAGTTCACTTGTTTGGCAGTCACGAAGTTGATTTTATTTTTGCCGTGATAAGTGAAGAATTTATAAGTTGGACTACATTTATTTATGTTGTTGTGAGTACAAGATGTTCTACCTAAAATATTAAGAAGTACGTCAAATAAAAATATAGTAATGTCTCGATGTATGTATGCAAAATAGATCTTGGAATCCTGGATCAAACGCTTTGGATTAATCCTTGAAAATAGGAGTTTCTCGGCCATAAAATGCAACTAGCAAAATGCTTACCCCAGGAAAACTCAAATTTAGCTGGAAAACCTTCAAAATAATCGCCGATTAAAAACAAAAATACAAGCAAGCTATTTAAATAACGGTCACGTTATAATGCATCAATAACTGAATTTTCAGCGAGCAGAGCTCGGCCCCCAACCACTACTTTAGTATGAGCAGTGCGTTTGCGTGCACACTGGATCTCTGAATCCTGCGGAATAATTCTGCTTTAACTTCCAATATAGGGGGTCTCGGGCCTCAGAAATTCATTGGCAAAATCATTATCCCTAGGAAAAGTCTAATTTGCTGGCATAAACCACTGAGAAACTGACAATATTGACTTTGGGCTTATGGAGTTTCAAAAGTGTGTTCGAAAGTAGTTTGTTAACAGAAAGTAACAATCACGTGGTAAGTAAGTAAAGCATTTACATGTCACCGGACATGGCTTGGACTTACTGTACTATTGTTTATTGAAAGAAAAGATTCAACAACCTCGGATCCCAATTACAAGACTCAGGCACTCGTAAAATGTATTAGAAATTAGATCATATGACCTCAAGAACAGCGTAAACTTGGTTCGTGTGGCTCCCTAGGGGGTTTCCTAAGGTGGAGCACCTCCAAGAAGTCCCTTACCTCAGGCTGATCGGTGGGTTGTTCGGTTGGCTCATCGGTAGTCGGCTCTGTAGAGGGTGGTCCGTACTCCTGAGGGGGAGGTCCATAGGAAGGTTGAGGCGGGGGTGGGGACGGGGGCGGAGGTCCGTACACGGGTTTGGGGTCGGAAGTCTGACGAGCAGGCAGCACAAGGAGGCGGCCCGAGGGCTTCCATCCGGAGGGAGCGTAGGGTCCGGAGGCCGCGGGGTAGGGTGCCTCTGCCGGGGGCTCCGCCATAACGAGCCCCACCGCGACCAACAGCATACAGCGTAACAGGGTAGTCTGAACAAATGAAACATGTAGTGGCGATGTAACTAACGCTACTTATAATAGCGGACAATTAAATTGCCAGTTGAGGGTGTGGTTTGCCGAGCTATCATCCAAGCTCAGCCAATACAAGACGTGCTGCATTGCCAAAACGCCACACCAACTGATTGGAATAACATTCGAGTGATATTTGTCTATGGCAAATTGGCATCAGTATCAGCCAAGCTATTAGTCAGTAACCAAGCTATTGGCTACAGCCAAACTGACAACTTAACTGTCCGCTATTATAGAGGGTGATCCAGCCACCAGCTTTTACCTGCTTCTCCCATAAGAACAATGTTAACTTTCAAATTCGTCCCACGTCAACGGATTATCCGTAACCGTTGATTTATGGGTCATTTAAGAACAAACGAACCCCTAGCGATTTCAGTTGGCAGAATTTCGATACTACAAATAGTCCAGCCATAATAATTGTAAATATTGAACATCTCTGAATTTTATTGAACAATTATTGTGAAACCGACATTAGGATCGATGAAAGCGATAGGTATGTTTTTAGCGAATGTCCCTTATAGGGAAGAAGCTATTACCGTAGGTGGCATGGTAAGAGTTAAGCCCGAGACAAATAACTCTTGACCATGATAACTTTTGGTTTTGAGGTCCCACGATACCAAAAACACTATTAGTTCCAATTTATTTATTTATATAAATGTGTGGTTCCGTTAACACGATAACTTTAGTAAAAAACGTCTGATTTTTATGAAATTTGACTCAAATGTGTAAACTAACATTCATGACTTTAAGTTCGAAAACCAGAAAAATCGGACCATGGGAAAGGGAGGTTTATGGGGGTTTATAATTTTTAAAATTAATTTTGTTGCATTTTTCACCCTTCAAATTCGAAAAACTTAATTTCGGTTTCGACTGTTCTATTTTACAGAGCTTAAAAAAACAAATAATATAGTATTTTGAATCATTAACCTAGGTTAAGTGGTTGCGGCAAAAATCCAAACACGTGTTCATAAAATCTCCCATGTTAATCTTATAGGAAAAAGGTTTTTAGCTTTTCCTCAGTTCATTTTAATGTAAACCTTACATTTACTTTCACCAATCAGTTCAGCCCTACAAAAAATCATTTTGGTGTTTAAATTCTAATTCTAAGTCCAACCATTACAAAGATATTCAAAGGGACACAGTACGTTGTCCAATGTTATCCTTATGGAAAATAATTAAAATTTGATATCTTGATTATTTATGAATGTATGTTGATGAAACTTGGCATGTAGCTTCACCTAGTACTGCTCTATTGATATTTGCACAAAAAATAATGTTTTGCCGATTTTCCCTGCAGCAGCAAACCTGCATACTCAGCCCCACGTAAGCCCCACTTAAGGAGAATAAGTAAAATGTAATGTCTCCTTTAATTACGAACATCAATTAATAAAACTTGGTATGCAGCTTCGACTGGTTAAGTTGTATTGATAATTGCATAAAAATACATATTTTGTGTTCCTTGTTGCAGCAAACCTGCGTAGTCAGCTATCAATGTTATTCTTATGGAGAATAAATAAAATGGTATATATCACTTATTTATTCGTGTATTTTGATGAAACTTGGTGAGTGGCTTTACGTGGTAATGAGAAAAATATACATGCATTGGCTGAGTACGCAGGTTTGCTGCTAAGGGGGTATTGATATTTAAAATGAGCCATAAATCAACGATATCGGATAATCCGCCGAGGAGGGGGGTCTTTGGTGTTAAAATTTTGACTTATGGGGGAAGCAGGTAGAAACCATAAAGGTTTAGTGCCTGGAGCCCCCTTAAACACATTTAAACTAACTTATCCATTTGTTCCTAGTGTTTAAAACTACATTACATTTAGTTTCGTTTGCTTTGCCTCCGTGTATGTTTAAACTAGAGACGATAGGAAAAGGCCAACTGCATTTAAATGTCATAAAACACAATACAGATTTATAATCATAGTAAAGTGTGTTTGTATAAAAACATGTGCTTTTTCATAGTCCATAAAATATGAAAAGAAAAAAGCTATTGTCAAACAAGGTACTAGAAATTATTTGGTATTATAGTATACGTAGTTAAATTGAAACTGCTTAAACAATCAGTCAAGTCTTGAAAGAAAACAGTTGCATAGATAATTACAGTTAGATTTCGTTGGATTTGTACATGAAAAATATTAGAGTACCTCAAATAAATAATTTAATAATTATTTTTAAGTATGAGTGAAAAAATTTACGATAGTGATTGAAAATTTTCTTTGCAAAACTAAAATAATTCTCAATCATATAGGAACAGAAAATTCCACATACATTCCAAATTAATAACTGCATTTAAATATAGCTATTTCAAATAAAAATTCTTACATTGTAAACTATTTGAAGTGCCTATTATATTTGGTTATAAATATAACATAAAATTCTCTAAATAAACTAATATCGTTAAGGCCATCCATAACATTATCTTTCATTCCGTTACTCTTATTTTATAGCTTTTAAATACTTTGGGACGATACAAAGTGTTTATTCTTTTATATCTTAACGAATCACTAATCTAGTCATAACATAAACATACTGGAACAAAATCAGTTCTATAAAACATGAAAAAATATGTAAAGCAAACCCTAAAATAACTATGTAAAAGTTTGCACAACATGTGCTTAACCAATTAACTAGAAAAGCTACAATGTTCTGAAGCAACCAGCATTGCATCTATATTCTGCGAAACGTCAGTCGACGATTGAAGGCGCTATTTAAACAAACGGACTTTAAACATTTGTAGTTATTTCAATAAAGTATTGTTATTGTTATTGTTATTACTGTTATTGGACTACATTTAATTTTTGTTGATATAATCAAATAGTAAATGTGCCTTGAAAACATCTATGGAGAATGTTTTCAAACAGATAGTATTTGAGATTAGTAAAGTAAACTATATATTTTATAATATTACCTCAAATATTTGTATTCTACTATACAGAAAAAAAACTAAAATACAAGATTTATTGCTGTTTAGAAGATGAATATCATGACTGTTTGGATGTTTTGGTGAAGAACCTTGTAATTAGAAAAAGTATCTAACTTAGTTAATTGATTAAAGTGATTACATTTTAATTTTCAAATCAGGACCTTTTGTTCGAAATCGTGCCAAAGTTCTTCTCTTGATTCTGAAGTAACATTTCTACTCGTATTGTGCATTCCAGTAACTATTTTATTTAAATATTGCCCGTATCGTATGTTATTGCTCTTGGGCTGTGTTTTATAATGTGTTAACAGCTGTTAGGTATGCAATTCAATTGATTTCTATTCTCCCATAACATTAACATTGAAATTTAAATTGCTTGGGGCGGAGCCCTCAAGACGAATGTAAATTATAAAGAATTACGTGGAATATGAACCTTGATGTCTTTTAATTAACACATTAAGCGTAAAAATCGGCTTATTATTTCGTTAGATCGCTTGATCTTATGACAACCTTCTTGTATCCGTATATAGGATTGTACGTGAGCATATTTTTGGGGGAGGCGAACAAAACGCTCTCAATCAAGAGGATCATTCAACATTCAACAATAACTAATTGACTTTTATTTCAATGATGCCTGCGATGAATTAGTTCCATAATTGTACTGTGATATTAAACTTGATTTTTTTTGCAGTAATCTATGAAATTAAATAATAATTCAATTTTTTTTCCACAACCCTACAGGTAAACTATTGTGTATTAAAATATTGTTAGTGAATTTCCTTTGGAAAGTGAACTATTAGCATGACCCGCACGGTGAAACTTAAGCCCGGGACCACCATAGAAGTTCCTAACGTGACCCCCTGAACACGTTTTGGGGGGTCGTTCAAAATTTTATATATACTGTATATATATATATATATATATGTGTGTGTGTGTTTGCACTCTAGCGGTCGCATTTTTGTCCGATTTACTTCAAATTTGGTAGGGACATTCATTTCTGTAATCAGTTCGACAAGTTTGTTGGGCAAAACAATCGGAAAACTCTAAACCCATTTTTTGGGGATTAATCTTTCAAATTTCGAGTTTTTGGGGCCAAAAAGGGTCAGAAAAGCCCCAGATGTAAAATTAATGCATGTAAAAAGATGGGAATTAGTGAGGCGAAACTTTTAAGCCCTCTCTCGTCATTCTAGCATAAATATTTACCGAGTTATTAAAGGAAATGTTTATCGGCTAAACACAGTACGTTGTCTTATGGGGGTTTTACACTAGAAAAGCCTGTTATTCCTTTGTTAGAGCACTTTTATTATCCCCAGCAACCTCACACCTACTTTCAAGCCTGTCTGGACCTTCTCCTAACCTTATAATGCGCAAAAATTGTATTCCCAGCTTTGCAAGTAAATAAAACCAGGAGTATCAGAACAGTAAAAAAATCAATGTTTTCAGATTTCAATAAAAATTGGACAAATGTATGTTTTTACACTTATTTTGAGTTTTAAAAGTTTTTATGTGGAAATTCACTTCCCTCACGTCAGCGTGCTGCGTGCGAACTCGTTTATGTTTTGCTTGAAAGCCCTGAATAAACACACCTTTCAGCAGGGAATAGATACACCTTTTGGGGGTTAAGAACACATCCCCTTCAGGGCTCCGCCTCCTGGGCTTTCAAAGTTCCAATCTATTATGGTAGAATATAAATTTATTTAAGTTAAAATTTAACAACTGTTCATACTAACAAAATAAGTAAAGAAGCAATAACAGCTATTTCAAGCTAACGTCTGGAATTATATCAAAGTGTAAACTATTATAACTGTAATGAGATGGCTAATCCCAAAGGAAAAAAAATAGGTAAAATTAGAGCAACTGGAGTCGCTTAAGTAACTGATATTGCAGTTAACCACATTACTGTACAAACTCCAGAATTTTAGTGCACGATAAAACAATTCTCAGTTACTGACGGTGACTTGGTTTATCAACCAGCAAATCGCATAGGCCTACAAGTTATTTGTTAATAGAATTTGTGTTTTTATACAATTTTAAAACGTCACCTAACGCATCCTAATTTTACCCATGATGATTTTACCCTAACAAGAACTAAATGACAAACTAAAATAATAAATCAATTTCAAAAATCTTCAAACTACATACCATGATGATCCGGTTGGTCGAAGCACACAATCGATTATGTGGTTGGACACTGGCCTAGCGTTATATACTGGGTCCTAACATTGACCACGGTACGTTACATCAATGGCGCCCAGCCTTGCGGCGACGTGAAGCCCATGTATATGAAGCGCTGTCACAATCATCACCTGGGTTTACCTATTCATGGCTCCATGGACTGACAGGAAGTGCTGATTGGACCCGAGGAGAAGAGAGAGAAAGAACTGGAATGTCCTCTTGTAACAGTAATATAGTTTTCAGAGAGGAATCAGGACGTTTTTTATCCAGGAAGAAGAATAACCTAAGTGCGCTTCATACGGCAAAATCCGTTTTTCATTGGTACGATAATAGTCTCCAATGACAATTTTTAAGGAGCTATAAAGCAAAACAGTATCAGGAACTTTTGGGAATCCCTAAATCTGACACCTTCAACCACGGACTTGAATGAAAGGTCTCAGTGATGGTACTGGAGGGCAAATATTAGTTTTGTATACAATTTATTCTAAGGACATGTGTTGATACACCTTTTAGCAAAACTCCCCTGTAGGGAAGAAGCTATTACCGTAGGTAATGGTAGGCATGGTAAGACTTAAGCCCAAGACCATGACAATTTTTCTTTTTGAGGCCCCCGGATACCAAAAACTCCATTCGTTCAAATGTTATTATAGGTGTGTCCAAGGCACAATAACTTTCGTAAAAAAAGTCTGAAATTGAAGAAATTTGGTAATAACATGTAAGGAAGCATCTATAACCCTTGACTTGAGTTTAGTTGTGTTAAAAAACTAGGCAGATCGCACTACTCTTAGGGATTTTCTTTTTTTTTTTTGGGGGGGGGGGTGGAGTAATAATACCGTTAAACACTATTACTAATAATCTTTTATAACAATTCCGTTATTAAGAAGGGGAAACACTAAAACAATTTTGCTTAACAAGATACCAAATAAAATTAAATCCCTTTATTGGAATCGGGATTAACGCCCTTTTACTATTACAGGCAGAGCTGGAAAGTTTTAACAAATTCATATTGGACTTACGTCAGTATACACCAAGGGTTTTTGAATTATTTATTATTTAAAAAAATACAAAATGGCGGATTACGCCCAAACTAATCCGAAATCGCAAAAATCTTCCTTTACATTTTTGACTTGTTTTGTACGTAGAATCCGGTTCTGCATAGCGCGCTACGCATTTTTGTGACACCCTGTATATCTCTATGATAAAATCTCAGTATGTTGTTTTGTATCGTACAGTATGATTAGTACCGGCGTGACCGGGGTCGGTGATATTTTATTAGTTTCGTGGGTGAAAATTATAACTACATGCAATCTTTATTCAATGGTTCTAGTCACTGTTTTCTCAAAATCACTTGTTGATAAATTACCACGTATAAGTGTTTTTTTGTCAGGGCACACGTTGGTTCACACTGATTATTTATTTAAAGCTGGATGTTATGATTCTTTTGATTTGATAGGAAACTCCATAAGCCCAATGTTTAACTTTCAAATGAGTTTTTTTTTTACAAAATCTTTATAATACCGCACGAAAAACCGCTGTTTTTGGGCCTGTAATTAATCCGTAAAATCGAATTTTTCAGATACCTTAAAGTACACCGAAAACTCAGCTGTGGATTTTTTCAGTGCGCTAACCTCAAAGATTGTTATTCTTCATTTTTACATTTTTGCATTTCAAAGGTAACAAACACGTGCACAAAATGCAAGTCAATCATAATGGTAGTCTTATTATACATTTTGTTTTTAAATCAAATAAATGCAAATATTACAAAGTTAACGTATATGAACTACCAAAAAAATACTGATATTTGGTCCAAATTTTCAACCATCAAAGGTTTATATGGGCAGAATGATAAAAATAGTTGTTCATCACTTTTTGCAAGATTGCAAGAAGTGTGTTTTTGGTACTTAATCGTTTTTCAGATTTTTTCGTAAAACACGACTACGTATCAAGATAAACCACTTTTGTTCCTTTTGATGAAAAGTACTATTTTTTGGGGTCGAGGTTTTCACCAATCGGGATTTAGGTCTAAAAGCCCCTACTTCTATAAAGTTCAAGCAAAATTTTCCGTTGGATTCCGAGATAATTTTTTAAAACAAACAGACATTGCTAGTATTAGGATTTAAGATTATGATTATTTTTCATCAGTTTTTACTTTCTCCCCCTATACATAGTATATGGAGAAAGTATTGTTTTCGTAAAATTTTTCGAATTTGAGTTGTCAGTGGAAATATTCGTTTTGGTGCTCCCTGAACCCAAAAAAGTGGTTTTTACGTGATGTCTGTCTGTGTGTGTGTGTGTGTGTCCGTGTGTGTGTGTGTGTGTCTGTGTGGATGTGTACAGAGCTAGAGCCCTAACCTATGGGCCGATTTTTATGAAATTTGGCGTGTAGGTACTAAGCCACGATATCTCCAGGCGTTTTTTTCATTTTTTTGAATTTTTGATTTTTAAGGGTAATTATCCCCCAAAAACCGCCAAAAAACATGAAAAATCCAAATTTCTCAAAAACGGCTCTAACGATTTTGATTAAACTTTCGTGGTTTGTAGAACTTTAGGTTTCCAACAAAATGACACCACCCGCATTTCTGTAAAAACGCGGGTTCAGAAATTACAGGACTTAAAACATCAAAAATTCAGTTTTTTGGATTTTTCATAAAAAATCATAAATGTTAAAAAAGATTACTATTCACCATTAAAAAGAGCTCAAAAAACTAAATAAATTAGTATTCTAAATTACTATTCTACGATTGCTAGTTGCGGAGAAAATTGAAATTTTCATTTAGCGGTAAACACAGTACGTTGTCCAATGTTATTCTTATGGGGAATACAAAAATAACTATTTCTTTCTTATTTACTGACCAATTTCATTTGATATGCAGGTCAAGTTAGCATTGACCAACAGATGATGTTCGAAATGTGTTGCTATTTAACCCTGGGGGGGGCAAGGGGGCATTTCCCCTCTCAAAACTACTGTGTGTAGCAACGGACTCTATAGTGCCTCCAAAAAAGCAATTTGGGTGGATATTTCTGAAAACAACTATTTTAGACAATTTTCTGTACATTTATCTATACTTCATATTCTATATTTAGTAAATAACAAATATTTTTGTCATTAAAGTTTGGCTAAAAGGGAGAAAGTATGTGTCAGTTTCCTGATACCGTTTATTAATGTAATAGATTTGATCCCGAAACCTTTAATTACATTGCCAACCTTGTTAATTTCCTCATAACTTCAGACCTCCCTCATTGGACTAATCTAACGGCCACAGGCCTACTGCCGCGGCGGAATAATCTCACCTCTAGCGTGAACTAAACACCTTATCCGTCTGCGCTGGATTAGTAACACGAATACAATCCACCTTGGGAAAGTCTCACTTATTTCAAAGGCCTTTGAGCGGACTTGTTTGAAAACTAGGGGAAGCATTATTTTATGATTAATTCTAAAAGGTTTCTGATATTAAAGATTTACAAGACAACTGCATTTAAAGGTAAGAAAATCAGTTTAGTCAAAATAATTTCAGGTTTTATAATGTAATAACTTTAGATTTATATTGTTAATGATTTTACAAAAATCCTGTTTTCTTTAACTGATTGTATTTAATTGTGATTGTGTAATCCTTTTACTTTCTCCCCCTATACACATTCGCGTACTATACAAACGCTTGTGTAGTATATGGAGAAAGTATTGTTTCGTCAGTATTTTCGAATTTGAGTTGTTAGTGGAATTATTCGTTTTGGTGCTCCCTGAACCCAAAAAAGTGGTTTTTACGTGATGTCTGTATGTGTTTGTGTGTGTCCGTGTGTGTGTGTGTGTGTGTGTGTGTGTGTGTGTGTGTGTGTGTGTGTGTGTGTGTGTGTGTGTGTGTGTGTGTGTGTGTGTGTGTGTGTGTGTGTGTGTGTGTGTGTCTGTGTGGATGTGTACAGAGCTAGAGCCCTAACCAATGGACCGATTTTTATGAAATTTGGTATGTAGGTACTAATCCTCGATATCTCCAGCTGTTTTTTTCTTTTTTTTGAATTTTTGATGTTTAAGAGTAATTATCCCCCAAAAATCGCCAAAAAACATGTAAAATCCAAATTTCTAAAAATCGGCTCTAACGATTTTGATTAAACTTTAGTGGTTTGTAGAGCTTTAGGTTTCCAACAAAATGACACCACCCGAATTTCTGTAAAAATTCGGGTTCAGATATTACAGAACTTAAAACATCCAAAATTCAGTTTTTTTGATTTTTCATAAAAAATCATAAATGTTAAAAAAGATTACTATTCACCATCAAAAATAGCTCAAAAAACTAAATAAATTAGTATTTTGAATTACTATTCTACGATTGCTAGATGCGGAGAAAATTGAAATTTTCATTTAGCGGTAAACGCAGTACGTTGCCCAGTGTTATTCTTATGGGGAATACAAAAATAACTATTTCTCTATTATTTACTGATCAATTTCATTAAAACTTGATATTCAGGTCAAGTTAGCATTGACCAACAGACGATGTTCGAAATGTGTTGCCATTTAACCCTGGGGGGCACAAGGGGGCATTTCCCCTCTCAAAACCACTGTGTGTGGCAACGGACTCTATAGTGCCTCCCAAAAAGGGATTTGGGTGGATATTTCTGAAAACAACTATTTTAGACAATTTTCTGTACATTTATCTGTACTTTATATTCTATATTTAGTAAATAAAAAAAATTTTCATTAAAATTTGGCTAAAAGGGAGAAAGTATGTGTCAGTTTCCTGATACCGTTTATTTAAAAAAAATGTTCTCCTTACTTTAGGAAGCTTTGGAAAAACGCTTAATTTGAAAACTTTACTAATGGCCTACCACTTGCTTTGAATCAAAACCACGATTTTTAAATCGTATGAGACATAGATGAACATTTAGTGAATGAAAAACCAACAAATTATTTTTAATTGGTTAACAATTGAGCCTATAATGTGGGAGATGCAAAATCCTTATTTTAGCGTGCGGAAGGCAGATAGGGCACACCCTAGGTAGGATTGAATGTAAACATGCTAAACCTATGCTGGCTATACAGCCCATTGTTGACTGAAGCCTGTGCCTTTAAGGGTGCGCCCTACCCAGATTGAATTCATTGTTGTTTAGCGCCGTGCCGGCGCCGCCAACAAGCAGGGCCATGCATATTTACGCTTGAAGACCATTTTGTTCTCCTCGATCGCACTGTTATTTTACAGATTTCTACCAAACTATTTGCAGTTTCACACTTTTCAGATTCCAATCAAGGGATCATACGGTTCCTTTTCTCCAAAATAATTTTTCTCCATACGTTAGGAATCTTTAGAAAAACGCTTAATTTGAGAACATTACTAATGGCCTACCACTTATTTTGAATTAAAATCAAGATTTTTAAATCGTATGATCTCTAGATGAACATTTATTGAATTAAATAACATCAAATTATTTTTAATTGGTTAACAATTTAGACTACAATGAGGGAGATGCAAACCCCTTACTTGAGCGTGCGGAAGGCAGGTACGGCGCACCATTAACAATCTAAAGACCCTATAGGGAATTTCGTAAGGGAAATCGATTACGTCAAAATTTCAAGCACTACTACACTTTACACTTTCACACTCCTACAGTCTTCAGAAATACCTCATTTTAAAGCTTGAGGACCAAGGACAGTGGGAAAATGTCACAAATTAACTGAGCCCCATCTTTGTGACTTTGTGTTCTTTTAAGTCATAAAAAAACCCAAAGAACCAATGATTTTCTTATGGAAATATCACTATTGTGTATTTATTGATAAGCAACAATTAAACTAACGATCAGCTGTGATGATTTATAATGCGATTTAAGCTTCTGCTTTGTTTATGTACAAACAAGTGTTCATACTCCTAAAGATTAATTTCCTTAGAATGCAAACAGTAAATCAAAACAAAATTGTAGGGGCTATAGCAAAATTCTATGAAACTAGTATATTATAATCTGTTGTGACATAATCTAATTTCTGTATTAGGACTATCTATCTACCTATCAATAGCCGGCGAACTTTTACTTAATAATTGAACTCTTCGGACGTTTATTCACATCTGACAGTTAAAGTTGAATTTGTTGTATGTAATTCTTCCAGATACTAGGAAAACAGCTTATACGTGCTCACAGATATCTCATGATCACAGTATTTTCGTTAGGATAGTCGGTTGAGGGACAAAATACAATACATAAATTAGAAAAAATTGTCTTTAATATATGATTAAAAGAATTAAGTGGGATGAATGTACTTATGAAATTAGTGCAAAGTCCACAGGAAGGCTGAAAGAATGTATAACATTCTTATGCCTTCCTACGCGCGCCACCGGTCACCCTGGGGTCTCTGGTCTCCCAAACCCTGCCTGACTTGGATCTGGCCCACTGGCCCCCATCCGTTAGCAGCCAGAAGGCATGAGGTGCGGCTGTCACGGCCACTACTCCTCTGGGCTACATGGGACACTCAGTACCTGCACACACAGCAGACAGTGGACAATACACCTTGGAACAAATAAACCGTCTCTCTGGAACAAATCCTGGAAGAAATCAGCAAACCCAGCTGCAGGTAACAACCCAAAATAATAATACTCCCGTTGCAGCAAACCTGCGTACTCAGCTAATTTCAAATGGTACTTCACTAAGTCGTGAAACCACTTACCAACTTGAATCAAAGCATATTAATAAATAAGCGAAATATGAAATTTTATTTATTCCCTATAAGAAAAAAATTAGGACTGAGTATGCAGGTTTGCTTCATCAAGGACCACAACATCTGATTTTGTATGCAAATACCAATGGATCACTTTCAGAAGAAGCAACATACCAAGTTTTATCAATTTGTTCATAAACAAGCAAGATATCACATGTTTATTATTCTCCATAAGAACAACATTGTAGCTGCTGAGAACGCAGGTTTGCTGCCATGGGGACCACAAAAAATGAGTTTTGTATGAAAATAACATTAAAACCCAACCATATAAAGCCACATACCAAGTTTCATGAATATATGTTCATTAACAAGCGAGATATCCAATTTTACTTATTCTCCATAAGATTAACATTGGACAACATACTGTGTTTAGCACTCTCATTATCTCGGTAACCAATTGACGTAGAGCGCTGTGCTCGCTGGTAGAGCGATGATTAAAATACCAAATTGTTTGTTTTTAAGCTGAATTTAATGGTATAAACCAAAATTTGGTCAAAAAAAATTATACGTAAAAAGTAAAAAAAAAAAACATTTTTGGGGTAAAAAACGCCTCCAAAACCCCCTTAAAGTAGAGCAACCAGTCTGGTTCTCGAACTCATGAAAACAGATGCTGCTTTACACGTTTATACCAAATTTCATCAAGATCGGACCATATTTACGAAAGTTATCGTGCCTACGGACACACACACACACACACACACACACACATATATATATATATATATATATATATATATATATATATATATATATATATATATATATATATATATGAATTTGATCAAATGGTGTTTTTGGCATCTGGGGGCCTCAAAACGAAAAGTTATCATGGTCCCGGGCCAAGGTCTTACCATGCCACCTACGGTAACAGCTTCTCTATAGGGGAAATTCGCTAAAAACGATCTTGGACCTTGATGTTTGAACTACGTAATGTATATAGACGCTGCACTTGGAAAAAGGTATCCTAGAAGGGCTTACAAAGCGGCGAAAATTAAATATATATATATATATATATATACATATATATATATATGTTTCTGTGTGTATTAAATTGTCTACAGTTACTCGTGATATTATTTTGAACGCTGAAGAAATTCATTTCAATACATTTTTTGATCCTAGGTACCATTTAGTGTTGACTGAAAATATACAGGCGTACACGTTCGTTGTGAACTATTTAAACCAAATGACTATCTAATTAAAACTATTCTCGTGCAAATCATATTGTAATCACATTTGTCCTTTCTCCCAAATAATATAACATATTCAGCTCAGTTTTTTCTCAGATTAAATGTGTTTACCAAATTACTCGTAACTGACTACTAGTAAATTTGTTTAAAGTTAGCTAGTAAATAGGCAAGTTATCTTCGCCTATAGACGCGTTAATTTAGTGCATCCTGAACCTCTGTTGGCACAGGACGTTTTGTAACCAGAACTGTACGATGGTGGCGTGACAAATGGAAAGATTGATAACATTTTGATACCTGGGGCCGATGACAGTCCCACGATCAAGACCCCGCTCACGTCCACTGCCCACGACGGCGTTTCGGCAGTAGTTTCACGTCCGTCCTCACGGCCTTCTCAGATATTACCGCACCGCAGCCTTATTGTCCATAACGCATAAAGATGGGGTCACAGAATATACTAGGAGTGCTTCCATGTGTTTCTGGGAAAACATGTTTTTTGTAAAAATAAAATAGTTTTGTACTAAGAGCGTAAAGTAGCTTTACATTTCAAACACAATTTTTCCTACTGCGGTTTTGGATAGCAAAACATGCAAAAATTCATGTTCATCCACTTTGGTTGAATTCACGAGATTGAGGTTATAATCACCGAGTCAGTTAGCTTGGTCCAAAACAACAACCAATCAGCTGTTTATTAGCTTTAGCGAGCGGAAAAGTAAGGTGTAGTGAGCGAAAAAGACATTATCGCTCGATAAAAAGAAAACAGTTGTTTTAGATTGCAAAGAAACACTTAAGGCGCGTTTTAGGACAAGTTTTTTTCAGATATAATGTCTTTTGGTAATTTCTGATGAAAAATACATAAATATTATATAAACCTACTTATTTTGGATGAAGATTTTGTTAAACTATCTCTAATACTCTTTATGAATGCAATCGTAAAGGTGGTGTTTGGTAATTAAATTGATAGCAATGTAGGTCATACCACTGTCTTTTCATGTTAGGCAGGCGAAAATTAGATTGATGTGTAAGAGTAGGATTTTGGCAGCTCTGATGTAGATTGCTCCGTTTTTCGGTCAACTGAAAGGATGGATGTTAGGGGTTGGTATGAGCATTAGTCATTAGTCCTAAACTAAATATGGGGTAAGTCCTCGTCAGTACTTAAGAGAAAAGGTATCATATGACTGAATGTTATGTTAGATTAGTAAACAGTTAAGAGGTTTATGTGATTGTTTTTATATATTTTGCGATTTTTGTTCCTTTCATTTTAACTTGAGGAATGTAAAAACGTTTTTTTGGGAAAATGGTCTAACCACATTACAGTTTATTTTAACTTGGACCAAAATCATCACTTAGTAGTCATTTTACAGTGTACACAAAATATCGTGTTTGTGTATTTTGTGTGTCTCTTAGTAATGTATCGCAATAACATATGGCTTGCAGCATGAATCATCTAAAACGTACTGAACCATTTCGGTTCTTCACATGTTCCAATATAAACCAACTGCTCCCCACTACCAGCTAACCTGGTCTGTTTACAAATGAACCCGAGTTCGGGGTGATTAGCATATAAGTGGGGGAAACAGTAAATACATTTAACGTTCGCCAGGGGCGCTTTGTGTCAGAATCGGCTAATGAAGCATCAACCTCGCTTCAGTCGCTTCCGACCTCGCGACTGAACAAGTGAGTCACAGACACCGCAGAGCGACGACGTCAAGCTCTGGTGTTGGTATTGGGAACTACACATGTCAATGTCAAAGCAGCATTAATGGAAAGATTAAAAGATATTCTTTTACTTTAAAAAATGAGTTCGCACGCAGCACGCTGACGTGAGGGAAGAGAATTTCCACAAAAAAGTTTTAATCTGAAAATATGTGTAAAAACATACATGTATTCCAATTTTTATTAAAATCTGAAAACATTGATTTTTTGGCTGATCTGATGCTCCTGGTTTCATTTACCTGCAAAGCTGGGAGTACAATTTTGCGCATTATAATGTTAGGAGAAGGTCCAGGCAGGCTTGAAAGTCGGCGTGAGTTGCTGGGGATGATAAAAGTACTCTAACAAAGGAATAACAGGCTTTTCTAGTGTAAAACCCCCAAAAGACAACGTACTGTGTTTAGTGGAAACACATTTTCTTTAATAACTCGGTAAATATTTATGCTAGAATGACGAGAGAGAGATTAAAACTTTCGCCTCACTAATTCCCATCTTTTTACATGCAATAATTTACATCCGGGGCTTTTCTGACCCTTTTTGGGCTCAAAAACTCGAAATTTGAAAGATTAATCCCCATAAAAGGGGTTTAGAGTTTTCCGATTGTTTTGCCTAACGAACTTGTCCAACTAATTTCAGAAAGGAACGTGTCTCTACCAAATTTGAAGTTAATCGGAAAAAATGCTATATATATATATATAATAGTATAATAATATAATGTTATATATATATAATAGTATAATAATATAATGTTATATATATATAATAGTATAATAATATAATGTTATATATATAATAGTATAATAATATAATGTTTTATATATATATATATAAAATTTTGAACGACCCTCCAAAACGTGTTCAGGGGGTCACGTTAGGAAGTTCTATGGTGGTCCCGGGCTTAAGTTTCACCGTGCGGGTCACCCCCACAAACATACTTGGGTGATTTTAATGAATCGGTATGCTAATAGTTCACTTTACAAAGGAATTTCACTAATAAAAACCGCATCATACTTCCCAGACTTTTAATTTTTAAGAAAACTGCACCGTTTTCGCCAACAAAGCTTGCCGTATGTGTATTGAGCCATTTTTCAAAACATCCGGCCCTGAGGACCAAGACTTCACTGCAAGGTCGCCGCCTGCACTTGAGCACTAACTAGGTATTGTGTACCTCGCCAAGCTGGAAACTGTTCAGTGCAGTGGTTGTATACGAGAGATGTGTTACAGAATCTGACAATAGGTCGTCACTCAGCCATCTTGCGGTAACGAGAGTGGCAAGTGACAGGTAATGGATTAACCATCACCTCCAAGTCACTATAGAGGCTATCTTGCTACAGTACATAAGGGTGCTTTTGGCATTGGTTAGCTTAAGAGTGATAGAAATAGCAAGAATGTGAAGGTAAATTAAAAAAATGATTAGGGGCCTACTCCAAAAAACTTATAGTCTACTTAACTATAAAGTTCCTTAGGTATGAAGAGCGTAAAGTAGGTCGTTCTCGCTTGAAGAATACTGGTAATTTTCCGAAAGTGAGAAAGACACTTTACACATTTGAATCACATTCAAAATGGTTCCTACAACTGCAATTTGGATACCACACAACATAAAAAATTCACTTTCATTCAGTTGTATTAGATTCACTAGATTGAGGTAATAAACAAAGAGGCAGTTTGCTAGGTCCAAAGCAAAAATTAATCAGTTGTTTATTACGTCATTACACAGTAGGTCACAGCAAGCGAAACAGATTTTTTGGCTCGCTAAACAGAAAAAAAGTTGTTTTACAATCTGTTTTTAGCGAATTTCCCCTATAGGGAAGAAGCTATTACCGTAGTCGGCATGGTAAGACCTAGGCCCGGGACCATGATAACTTTTCGTTTTGAGGTCCCCAGACCCCAAAAACACCATTCGTTCGAAACTGTATATATATATACAGTTATATATATATATATATATATATATATGTGTGTGTGTGTGTGTGTGTGTGTGTGTGTGTGTGCCCGTGAGCACGATAACTCTCGTAAAAATTATCCGATTTTGATGAAATTTGGTATAAACGTGTAAAGCAAGGTTTATGACTTTAAGTTCGAAATCCAGCCAGATCGCTCTATCCAAAGAGGTATTTTGGGGGGTTTTGTACCCCAAAAATGGGTTTTTCGAATTTTTTACATATAATTTTGGAAATAGTCAAATTTTAGTTATTCCCATTGGATTCAACTTAAAAAAACACACAATTTGGTATTTTGATCATTTCTCTACGTCAATTGGTTACCGAGATATTGAAAGTGCTAAACACAGTACGCTGTCTAATGTTATTCTTAAGGAGGAAAATACAAATTTTATATCTCGCTTATTTATGAACGTATACTAACGAAACTTGGTATACGGCTTCATCTGGTTGTGGTTTATTGATATTTGCTCAAAAAAACAATTTTTTGCCAAAGGCTCCCGTAGCAGAAAACCTGCGTACTCAGCCCCATGTTATTCTTATGGAGAATAAGTAACGTGTTATCTCCCTTAATTATGGAAAATAAATTAATGAAATTTGGTATGTGACTTTATCTAGTTGAGTTATATTGATATTAGCATAAAACCCCATTTTTTGTGTTCCTTGCTTCAGCAAACCTGCATACTCAGCCGCCATGTTATTCTTATGGAGAATAATTAAAATGTCATAAATCGTTTATTTATGAATGTATATTGATGAAACTTGGTATGAAACTTGGTTATAGCTTTATGTGGTATTAAGATAAACATATTGGAAATTTGCTGAGTATGCAGGTTTGCTGCTACGGGGGTATTTATTTAGTAAAGAAGCACTTTAGGTATGGTTGTAGGTAAAGCTAACAGAATCGGTTTGAATATAACCTCATTCTCTTGAATTCCGACAAAATTGACCAGATCGAGTTGTAGTAATGTTGTGTGTTATCCATCATTGCATCTGTAGGAACAATTAAATGTGTATATAATTCGAGTGCAAAAGGTCTTTATCGCCTTCGAAAAATTTAACATTTTTTTCTCAAGCGATAAAGACCTAATTTACGCTTTTAATATAAAATAACTATTTGGAATTAGATTAATCGATTATTGATTGTGTTATAAAATTATACTTGCTGTGTTAAATTGGTTTTCTTACTCTTAATGAATACGTGACTTTGTTCATTAACATGAATTAGTTGGCAATAAAGCTTCCTAATTGATTCCACATTTCAAAATATCTTGTATAGTTGTAAAATAAAAAAAAATCACGCTAATTGTAAAACCCAGTGTACCGCACGCCCAGGGTAACTCTCATAATCAACATTCCGTGGTATTAAGGTTCATTACGCACAAATTAGTGGCAGAGGTGTGAAAACTGTAACGGAATCACCCAGTAACCAAGAAACGTCCTCCATCATCATTACAGCTGGAGACGGTACGCGGTACGAGGCTGGCGTAATGGAATATAACGGTCGTAGGTTAGCAGTGTCTGAGGTTTTCACTTGATGACGGCAGGAGCGAGGAGGTTCCCGAAAGGGTAATCACCTGTGATCAAAGATCCGCCGCAAGTCAGTATTGATTGTAAAAGTACTATCCGCCATTTTATTGGCTTGTCCTACTAAATGAAAGTGGAATTTGGAAGATTTTTTTTAACAAAAGTGGAGTTCAGAAAAAAATCAACATAGTTTAACAAAAAGGTTTGCACAAATTGGATGGTACGATGTAATTTGTACTATTAATATTGTGGAGTAAAAAATATTTCCACTCTAAACTCTTTATTGTTTTGTTAGTATTACGGGATTTTTACCTAGTAAAAACGCACTTTAACAATATTTATTTTATGGTATAAATTAACAGGTTTTAAAAATATTTATGCATTAAGAGCTTAAAGTAGGTCTTTGTCGCTAGAGAGAAGGTAATTACCGAAAGCGACAAACACACTTTAGAATCGAATTACACACGCATTTGTTTCGTACTATTCAAATTTTGGATACCACAAACATACTGTACAAAAGTCTACTTCCATCTATTTTGGCTGATTCAAGAAATTGAGTCAGTTAGCTTAGTCTAAACCAACACTCAATCAGCTACTACACTTGTAAGTTACAGAAAACATCTGTTTTACGATGTGTTTTTTAGCAATATATAACTTGTTGTAATTGATAAGTAACAGAAAATACGATTATACAATAAGAATCTAGGAACAAATTAGTATCCATGACCTTAATTCCTAAAAGATGATAGAGTAGAGGTCATATGTCCACTAACGACCTTAAACGTTTCTTTCCCCGGCTCATCAGGATAATACGAATGTGGGTGAACATCCTAAAATAACTCCTTCGCTGATGCGATAGTAAACGAACGACCCTTGGAACATCTCACGGGCGTCCCAGGCTGAGGTTATTTGACTGTTCGGATAAAGTAATTCAGCTTGAGTACATATTTGAAAAGATATGTTCAATATGATTTCCGATATATTACAAGTTTTCCGGGCCGAGCCTATAACGCTTTTTTAAAAAGATGATATGTTTGTGTATTACCAATCTTCATATCAAAGGTTTAACTCAGTTAGGTCAGTTAAAAGTAGTATGCAAAACTAATGGTTCATTTAAATTTTGAAAGCCTGTGGGGTGAAGCCCAGTGAATCTGCGGGTAGGGAGTAGGTTTATGTCTGATTTGTTATTGATACCTAGACCAATCCAGTAAATAGTTATGGTGTCCAAAATATTAATATGGGAACTGTAAAGACCACAAGAGAGGGCCCCAAAGGGTTTAGATCTGGTGAAGGCCTATGTCTGCCTTGAGTATAGAATTAGCCATTTTCCTACAAAACTTCAATTAAACCCTTCTGGAAACTGGAGCACGATGGTAAACAGAAAACGAGTTTGCACGCAGCACGCTGACGTGAGGTAAGTGAATTTCCACATAGAAACTTTTAAAACTCAAAATCTATGTAAAAAATGCATGTATTCCAATTTTTATTGAAATCTGAAAACATTAATTTTTTGGCTATTCTGATGATCCTGGTTAAATTTACCTGCAAAGCTGGAAATACAATTTTGCGCATTATAATGTTAGGAGAAGATCCAGGCAGGCTTGAAAGTAGGCGTGAGTTGCTGGGGATGATAAAAGTACTCTAACAAAGGAATAACAGGCTTTTCTAGTGTAAAACCCCCAAAAGACAACGTACTGTGTTAAGTGGAAACACATTTTCTTTAATAACTCGGTAAATATTTATGCTAGAATGACGAGAGAGGGCTTACAACTTTTGCCTCACTAATTCCCATCATTTTAAATGCATTAATTTTACATCCGGTGCTTTTCTCACCCTTTTTGGGCTCAAAAACTCGAAATTTGAAAGATTGATCCCCAAAAAAGGGGTTTAGAGTTTTCCGATTGTTTTGCCCAACGGACTTGTCCAACTGATTACAGAAAGAAACGTCCCTACCAGATTTGAAGTAAATCGGACAAAAAATGCGACCACTAGAGTGCAAAAACACACATATATATACATATACATATATATACATATACATATATATATATATATATATATATGTATATATATACATATATACGGCTAGTGTACGGCTAGATGGAGCCGTACGCAATCAATCACTTAAACAAACAAACACAAAACCTTCCAGCTTTACAATATTTGTAGGAAGATCAGGTTGTTCAAACAGTTAAAGCACTACTTGAACATAGGTACATTGTATTTCATTTTGTTAAGGTGAATTGTATATTTGAAGATCGAGGATACAAAATTAAAATTCACCCAGTACGAGAAGTATATCATTTTGTTTAAACTATAACACCGTTTATGTTACAGTTGTATATTATACTCTGTTATTAATAAATAAATATCGCATTACCCTCACCGATCGTGAAAAATGAATGAGTGAAGGAACGTTATCTTTACATAAAACAAATATGACTTATACCTCGCTGGTGCAGGCATAAATATGATATATATTTTAAAAAACCCAACTTTTAAATACATTAAAATTAGATTAGAAAGCTGACCTAGCGACGATCTTGCGAGAAAATCCTATTTTATATCATACCTAATTCGTTTCAATTATTAAATGTATCAAAGTTTTGGTGCTATTTAAACATTTTCTTAGTGGCTGGTAAGTTTCAGTTGCAGACGATGATTTTATTTGTTCAAGTTGCTATTTAAACATATTTTGATATCTTCTTGGTGTATCTGGAATCATCAAACTGAGTTATAACTAAGAAATTAAGTTTGGTCGCTTGATTTGTCAGTGTATAGTTGAATATACGCATCGAAATACAGTATTATAAAATCTGTAATTTTAAATAGTCAAAAGAGAAGAATGACACATAATAAAGCGGAAGAGTTTACTTTAAAACATTCGACAAGCTCTGACCCTGACGCGACCCTGTCATTTGTAACTAAGCAAAGTGAACACTTGTGGACTTATTAAAATCTAAAGTACTTAGCAACGAGCTTATTAAAGAATATTATCTTCAATCTTCAACATTGAGGCGTTTTAAAAGAGGAAGTATTTATAAATATAATTGTTCATGTCTCTGGGTCAAAGTCTGTTGTTAAGTGTTGGCAAAATGTTTGTAGGAGAGAACAGTTGTATTCTTTTCGATGTCGTTTTCACATCTAATATATAAAGTATTATTTTATAGAAGAAAAATTATTGATAGTAAAATAAATACAGAAGTATAATAGTAGTTTTCATCACTAGGAGTAAAAGTGGCTCTTTTTGGTGCGCAATCGTGTTTTAAATCGAGGCGCAGCCGAGCTTTTAAAACCGATTAAGCACGAAAAAGACACTTTAGCTCCGAGTGATGAACAACGTTTTTTATCATAACGCGGAATTAGACTTTTAATCGTTGAAAATTTTAACTACAAAGTTGTATTTTTGAGGTTATGTTTACAAAGTAAGTAATATACATTGTTTACATTTATGTTATTTGCAAACATTACGTTTTATAACGTGTGGTAAGGAACGCTTCTATCATAGATAAAGCAAACAGCTGACTTTTTACGTCCTAGGACTTAAAAAAGAACACATCTGATTTTTTAGGTCCTTGGACAATAAAGTGAAGTTTTGCGTACTATTTAGAGAAAAAAAACAGGTGGAATCCGTGCAGAATGAAACAAATTATGTTGTTATATATCCTAGAACCACATAATAACAACATAATTATGTTGTTATGTTGTTGCTGTGTATCTCTCTGTTGTTATATGTTGTTATTTTGTTGTATCTGTTTCATGATGAGGTTGTTACATAATTTTTGTCCAATATGGACAATTTGTTAAAAGGGTAAGTATTATTTTATTTAAAACAGAAATGCCGGTTTGTAATTATTTGTACTCCCTCTAGATCTGCTAACTTTAATATATTCTTAATACTAGCTTTGAATACTTAATATCGTATGGCTAAAGCAGCTGTCTTCTATTTCGGAGTTTACAATAAAAATACCTTTGTAGGAAAATAATTGTATTTTTAGTTATGAGTTAATGAACCTTCTTTGTGGAACCTACCGAGATAGATGATAATACAGTAAGGTTTGACGTCCGGTAAAAAACTCCTCTTGTCTCCCAAATGTCCTGAGTCCTGGCCCAGGATCAAGGGTAAAGGACACTAGATCACGATCGTCACAGGACTCAGGACACAGGACTCAGGACCTTGACCTATGTTACAATGGAACTGTCGGATGAGGCATCAATACCCTCTTCACCTCTACGCCGCAGCCTTACAGTGACCTCGCACTTTGCACGAGATAAACATTCATACAAACATTCTATCAGTTTTGAATGTACTTTAAATTTTGGAACGTATCCATGAGAACAACTTTCAAGAATAATTAGAAGATAATGAGTCGATCTTGTTGAACTGGTCAAAGCTCTCAATGTAGACTTATTCATTTTTGCTGTGAGTGCTCCAGGATTAAATGCGAGTTCGCACGCAGCACGCTGACGTGAGGGAAGTGAATTTCTACATACAAAACTTTTAAAACTCAAAACCAGTGTAAAAACATACATTTATTCCAATATTATTGAAATCTGAAAACATTGATTTTTTGGCTGTTCTGATGCTCCTGGTTTTATTTACCTGCAATGCTATGAATGCAATTTTGCGCATTATAAGGTTAGGAGAAGGTCCAGTTAGGCTTGAAAGTAGGTGCGAGGTTGCTGGGGATGATACAGATACACCAACAAATGAATAACATGCTTTTCTAATGTAAAAACCCCATAAGACAACGTACTGTGTTTAACCAATATACATTTTCTTTAATAACTCGGTAAATATTTATGCTAGAATGACGAGAGAGGGCTTAAAACTTTCGCTTCACTAATTCCCATCTTAATACATGCATTAGTCTTACGTACGGGTCTTTTCTGACCCTTCTTTGGGCCTAAAAACTAGAAATTTGAAAGAATTATCCCCAAAAAGGGTTTAGAGTTTTCCGATGTTTTGCCCAACGAACTTGTCTAACTGATTATAGAAAGGAACGTCCCTACCAAATTTGAAATAAATCGGTCAAAAATTGCTACCGCTAGAGTGCACACACACACACACACACACACACACATATATATATATAATTTTGAACGACCCTCCAAAACGTTTTCAGGGGGTCACGTTAGGAACTTCTATGGTGGTCTCGGGCTTAAGTCTCACCGTGCGGGTCATACTAATAGTTCACTTTCCAAAGGAAATTCACTAGTTTACGTGCCTTTCTTGTTATCAATCTTAAAGGTAACCCAATAGGATGCCAGGGTTTCGATATCTTTTGTGTCATTGTCACACCTTCAGAGTACAATCTAAAATGTATGTGTAAAAAACGTCTTAATTTCTTGATTTAAAATAATTTACACAAAACAGTTTAAACACATGAACATTAACACGTAATAAATGTGTGTTATGTTCGTATGTGTAAACTAATTTGTGTCAGTATTTTAAATAAATAAATAATAACGTTCATATGTTCACAATTGTTAGAACATGTCCTTTTTTGAAGGTGTAACAAAAGGTGTCGAACCCGTGGTAACCTAATGAGTTACCTTCAGGATTAAATTAATAATGAATGGTTCGTAAACCACTCGCTTAAGGTAAAACTAAATTACTGAGGGATAGAACTCGTAATTGAAATAAATCCAAGGTAAACAACAACTCTCTGCTGACATAAGCTCCTTGTATTGGGTGCCGTAATATTGGATGAAGACTATTTTTAACCTAATACTCTTTGTCTAACGATCTTGCCTTATGAAATATATATTTTTTAAATTGGCAAATATTTGTATTTAAAATTAATCGAATACTCTGTGTTTTAAATGTATTATACTTAACCAATCACAACATTTTATTTGTTACTTACACCGCAGTTTGAAAACCTCGTACCTCGTACCTCGTACCTCGTACCTCGTACCTCGTACATCGCACCTCGTACCTCGTACATCGCACCTCGTACCTCGCACGTCGTACCTCGCACCCCGTACCTCGTACCCCGTACCTCGCACCCCGCACCTCGTACCCCGTACCCCGTACCCCGTACCTCGCACCCCGCACCCCGTACCCCGTACCCCGTACCTCGTACCCCGTACCCCGTACCCCGTACCTCGTACCCCGTACCTCGTACCCCGTACCTCGTACCCCGTACCTCGTACCTCGCACCCCGTACCTCGTACCCCGTACTCCGCACCTCGTACCCCGCACCTCGTACCCCGCACCTCGTACCCCGTACCTCGCACCCCGTACCTCGCACCCCGCACCTCGTACCCCGTACCCCGTACCCCGTACCTCGCACCCCGCACCTCGTACCCCGTACCCCGTACCCCGCACCTCGTACCCCGCACCTCGTACCCCGTACCCCGTACCCCGCACCTCGTACCCCGCACCTCGTACCCCGTACTCCGCACCTCGTACCCCGCACCTCGTACCCCGCACCTCGTACCCCGTACCTCGCACCCCGTACCCCGTACCCCGTACCTCGTACCCCGTACCCCGTACCCCGTACCTCGTACCTCGCACCCCGTACCTCGTACCCCGTACTCCGCACCTCGTACCCCGCACCTCGTACCCCGCACCTCGTACCCCGTACCTCGCACCCCGTACCTCGCACCCCGCACCTCGTACCCCGTACCCCGTACCCCGTACCTCGCACCCCGCACCTCGTACCCCGTACCTCGTACCCCGTACCTCGCACCCCGCACCTCGTACCCCGTACCCCGTACCCCGCACCTCGTACCCCGCACCTCGCACCCCGTATCTCGTACCCCATACCCCGTACCCCGCACCTCGTACCCCGCACCTCGTACCCCGCACCTCGTTCCCGCACCTCGTACCCCGTACCTCGTACCCCGTACCTCGTACCCCGTACCCCGTACCCCGTACCTCGTACCCCGTACCTCGTACCCCGCACCTCGTACCCCGCACCTCGTACCCCGCACCTCGCACCCCATACCTCGTACCCCGTACCTCGTACCTCGTAGTCATCCCGCCGACACTCTTCAAAGGACATAGGACCAGTCATTTCCTTATATCTACTCAGAAAGTCCCCTCAGCCAGTCAGGGACTGCAGTGAGTGTAAATGGATCAAAAAGGTTTAGGAATGAAAGTCGGGGATCTCATAATACAGCTTTTCAATTAGATTCTCTTTTAATTCATGTTTTTATTATTTTTGGCTGGTCTTGTAATTTTCTAAGATCAGACCAATTGATCAGACGATGTGTCCACCTGAATTGAAAACCTTGGACAGTCCTTTCAGATTGTACGCAACTCCAGAGTTTGATTGCAGAAGAGTTGTCAAACCAGCAATCAATTCCGGATTTAGACTCCGGAGTTCACCTACGATTGTGGGATCATTTCCACTCCGTTTCAGCGGCCATATCCCCAAGGTTGGGAGCCCATCTGGGCAACGTTGACGCTCGGTGCTCACTGCTTGACAACAATTACCAGATAATGTTTTGCTCTTGCTCAATTCGCTCCTACGCCGCGCCGCCTCTTGCATCATGTCACATCCATGTGGCGGCGGCTTGTGGCTTGAGTGCGGAGACGTTGGGTTAGTTTTGTCTGACTAATTGCTTCAGCACATTTGTGTTATGAAAAGATTAAACAATTCTCAGACAGGTTATTGATGAAGGGGCTAAAACGTCTTATATTAGATGCACATAAAACTGATGGAGTTGCTTGAATAAGCTTTATTCTTGCTAGTTTTAGCGAATTTCCCCTATAGGGAAGAAGCTATTACCGTAGTCGGCATGGTAAGACCTAGGCCCGAGACCATGATAACTTTTCGTTTTGAGGTCCCCAGACCCCAAAAACACCATTCGGTCGAAACTGTATATATATATATATATATATATATATATATGTGTCCGTGGGTGCGATAACTCTCGTAAAAAAGGTCCGATTTTGATGAAATTTGGTACAAACGTGTAAAGCAGCATTTACGACTTTAAGTTCGAAAACCAGACGGATCGAGCTATCCGAAGGGGTATTTTGGGGGGATTTTGTACCCCAAAAATGGGTTTTTTGAGTTTTTTACATACAATTTTTGAAAAAGTAAAATTTTCTTTTTTTCGATTTGAATCAGCTTAAAAAGACGCACAATTTGATGTTTTAATCATTGCTCTACGTCAATTGGTTACTGAGATATTGAAAGTGCTAAACACAGTACGTTGTCCAATGTTATTCTTAAGGAGGATAACAAAATTGTACATCTCGCTTATTTATCAACTTATCCTGACGAAGCTTGGTATATTGCTTCATTTCATTGTGGTCTATTGATATTTGCACAAAAACCCATTTTTTGGCCGATAGTTCCCGTAGCAGATAACCTGCATACTCAGCCCATGTTATTCTTATGGAGAATAATTAAAATGTCATAAATCGTTTATTTATGAATGTATATTGATGAAACTTGGTATGTGGCTTTATGTGGTATTAAGATAAATTAATATGCATTGGAAATTCGCTGAGTATGCAGGTTTGCTGCTACGGGTGTATTTTTTCATCCGTTGGTCTGAGTAAAATTAACCTGGTGAAAACGTAAATAGCAGCTTTGGTTGATATATATTTTGACTGTGTAAAGTCTGCCATTAAATATATTATATACATAACGCATGTATGTTAAATATTCATGCAATTGTTAAGATTAAGTTTTCTTGAGAGTTCTAGTATGCAAAATTGTATGGTGGTTTTTGCACAAACATTAACCATTTTAGAAATTAATACTGACCCAACACCGAAGTGATGCCTTACTTAGGAACGAATACCTTGGTCAAACGTGTGTTATTAGTGAATTTCCTATGGAAAGTGAACTATTAGCATGACCAGCACGGTGAAACTTAACCCCGGGACCACCATAGAAGTTCCTAACGTGACCCCCTGAACACGTTTTGGGTGTTCGTTCAAAATTTTATATATATATATATATATATGTGCAGGCACTCTAGCGGTCGCATTTTTTGTTCGATTTACTTCAAATTTGGCAGGGACGTTCCTTTCTATAATAAGTTGGACACGTTCGTTGGGCAAAACAATCGGAAAACTCTAAACCTCTTTTTTGGGGATTAATCTTTCAAATTTCGAGTTTTTGGGCCCAAAAAGGGTCAGGAAAGTTCTTGATGTGGAATTAAGGAATGTAAAAAGATGGTAATTAGTGTGGCGAAACTTTTAAGCCCTCTCTCGTCATTCTAGCATATATATTTACCGAGTTATTAAAGGAAATGTGTATTGACCAAACACAGTACGTTGTCTTATGGGGGTTTTACATTAGAAAAGCCTGTTAATAATTTGTTGGTGTACTTTTATCATCCCCAACAACCTTACGCCTACATTAAAGCCTGACTGGACCTTCTCCCAACCTTATAATGCGCAAAATTGTATTCCCAGCATTGCTGGTAAATAGAACCAGGAGTATCAGAACAGTCAAAAAATCAATATTTTCAGATTTGAATAAAAATTGGAATAATTGTATGTTTTTAACTGATTTTGAAAAAAAATCAGTTTTTATAGTTTTTATGTGGAAATTCATTTCCCTCACGTCAGCGTGCTTCGTGCGAACTCGTTTTATGTTATGTGTTATGTTTTATGTGTAATTTTGCCTTTAAAATAATAGAAAGCATGCATATAATGTATATTTACCAAAGTATCGGCTATTTTATGAGTCTATCATCGTGCTTATTGTTTAGGTAATAAAAATAGTCACTGGATTTCTAAATTAATACATATACTTAAACACACATAAAGACATTCTTGCGCAAACCGATTTAACTATTTTGGTTAATAATGTAGGTAATCATCTAATGTAAACAATCCGTCTCCAAAAGATCAAAATAGACTCGATGAATACCATTAGAAAGAAGCCCACAGTTATACATAAATGAAAAAGAATAACGCCCGATAGAATGGCCTTACGGACTTTCTCAATTTTTAAATGGATTTGTTTTTCATTATAACTGATAACATTTATTTTCAGCGACACTTTCTGTTATAAAAAAAACATATGCATTCTTACCGTGGCATGTGCCCATTTCATAACGTCTGATGCAATGGAATTTTGACAGTTGATTGACATGCGATCAGTGTCGTGTGCAGTGTTGAAGGCCATCGAATATCCGTTGTTAAATGTACTATTTAATAAATTGTGAAAATTTTGATGTCGTAGATAGTTTTACAAATATTATATTTATTAAAGCATTTTGGTAGAACGTACGTCAAAAGGCTTGAATTTGTGGAATTTAAAGACTAGTCGTTGGATTAAATAGTTTTAGGAGACAATACAAATTGAATTAAACAAATCAAGTGGGATTCAAAATTATTAGGTACCAATTTTAATAGTATGGACTCCACGAGATTTCTAGTAAAGGGGATTTTATTATATATATTTCTATAATTACTTTTAATTGGGGATTTTCGAACTCTATGCCGAAACTTCAGGAACTTGTTCCTGGGGTCAAAATAAACAACAAATGTTAGATAATCGTAGGACCTCTCTCGCTCCGTTACTCATCTGTTGGTCTGTTTGTGTTCTAATCAATTCATCATATCTTAAGAACAAATTTAGGTACTGCCTTAAAACTTACCAGTTTGTGTTATACTTGTTTAAGGCTAAATTGGTATTGGATTTGACGTATCTTGCTTTTACCGTTTCAAAATTACAGCCATTGAAATGTTCTTAAGCTTAGAAACAAAAGTTTTTTAAAGATGCATCTAGTTAAAAACTAATAATATTTTAAGCAATAAATGAGTGCAGATGTTTTAACCCAGTGCATTCAACCCATAGCAGAGTAAATGCAATTTTTTGAGGTAAAGACATTCCTGGGATTTTTCTGGTTAATTCTAATATAATATTCACATAATATTCATAATATTATTCTCATAATATTAACGATTATACTCATAACAATTATTACAATTGCAACGCCTGGACCCAATTTGATTCAGTGCAGGACAAGAATGATTAACTACTTATCGTCAACCTTTTTTATCCATTTCCGGAGAATATTAAACAAATTAGTAACAAGGAAATATGTGTGGGTCAGTTAAGTCATTTTTACTTTACTATGACTATAATAATAGAGGAACCTTTTTCCATTCTATTAGATAAGGTGAAGTCGTATTTGATTTGTGGACTGAAGACAACAACCATGGAACCTACATGCACGAATTTTTTCTTTACAATCTAAACATACATGTTGTAGTGGTAGCTTGTAGGCTGTTGGTTTTATTCTACATTAATGTTTAATGTGTTTTTCTGCAGTCATTTTTATATATAATGTGTTTTTGTTGTAATAATAAGGGAGTCACTATATAATTTACTAGCTGATGTACCCGTTCTTCGCACAGGTTTTTTTACCCGTTCTATAGTCAATGCAATTTGCATTTTAGTTAGCTTGAAACAGCTGTTCTTGCTTCTGCTCTTTAAGCTGTCAAATGAAAGTATCCTCAGCTGTTTGCATTACAGTTTCTGAATGTTTACTTTCTTCTGAAATGTAAACATTGAAACTTAGGACGTTCACGGGGCGTAACCCGATGGGATTTGAAGGAAGTGAATAGGCCTATGTGTTGCATAGGTTCAAGATCTACCTTTGTGTGAAGATTAAGCCCAGTCGGTTAAGTAGTTTTCGCGTTCACCCGGAACATCAGACAGACAGACAGACAGACAGACAGACAGACAGAAACCACCTCTTCTTTATAGTATTATAGATATACCAATAGTTTAGTACAAGTTGTAGTTAAGCCGCCCGACCTTAACCTACCGCTCCAGCGGAAAGATCAACGATTGTATAGGTTCCCGAACCCAACTTACAATTCCTTTGATCTTACATACTAAACATGGTTTTATATTAATTATTGAGAATTTTCTTTCCTTTATGTAAGGTTTGCTACAATACCATGTCCATAGGACCAATAAATATTTCACTGACAATTTTCAAGTTAGTACCTCATGTACTTCCAAGGTATGATGTACTTATTAGATAGTACGAACATACATAAAGATAATTAACGGAGTGAGATAGGCCCTATGAATCCCACTAAGAGTGCCTTAGGCTTTTTTCGAAAGCATTAATTCCGAAAAACCTCAAATAATATTATCAAATTGTATTACTCTGCCAGTCAATTTATTCATTTGTGGCAAAAGCTGATTCAAAATTTTGAATAGGTTATGATGGAAGTAATTGGTACAGGAAAAGCATAATATTATGTTATTTATTTATCGTATGGCTTTTAGTGGGGGGGAAATCTCAACTACGTAAATGGTTGCCATAACCTCAGAGATTTACTCAGGTTTGTTTTCTAAGTCAGGTAAGTTTATAGCGTAGAAGGTTATTTTTGTGTAGGCTTTAAAAAAATAAGTCTAAATATCTAAGAAAGTTCCGTATCATTTTGAGACATCTCCAACTCAAACATTGTTGAAATTTAAAATGTAGCACTAATAATAAAGACGCTAGTTGTTTGTTTATTATAATAATAAATACATATAAATATATTTCTCAGATGCGAAAACTTTCTTCAAGATATTGTCATCTCCAAGAACACAATTCACATAATATTAGATTAATATTTAGAGACGAATATAGACTTTTATGGCGACCAAAAGATTGGTTTATTGTTGGTTGTATATAAATTTCTCGATTGTTTCACTTTATATTTATGGTTTGAAGCGTGGTAATTTAATAAATTTAATTTAAATTCAACTCTAACACACCAGGGATGAAAAAATTAAACTTTTCAATCACAAACAAATTATTATGATACGAATTATTGTGTAGTACAAAGATTATGCATTATGATAAGTGGAATGTAATGAAGGATAACACACTTTAAATTGTGCAAATGTTTTATTGATAAAAGTATTTACAGTTAGTTTTCTTAGTCTTATAATTGCACTGAAATTAATTATCCTAACTTAATATCCTAGGTAAGTTTTGTAAGATAAGGTAACACAAAATAAAGAATACTTAATACTAAGTAATTAAAATTGAGTAGATACATTTTTAAATTTGGTAACATACAAAATACATGGTAACTTAAAAAGTTAGAGAACCTTTGAAATACTTACAAGTTACATTCTTAAGGTAGTGAAAATGCACAAAAAGGCATGGAGATAAAGAAAACCAAGATTCATTTCGGTTAATGAACTAATAGAAAAGTTAAGTTTAAACAATTAAACAACCAAACTTGAGAAGCTAGAGCATTTTTCATTCACTGAGTAATAGTGTGACAAGGCAAGAAACACCTAAAACTATAGGACCCTAAATTCTGTGCCGTGTACAGTACCAGTACGCACATGTAGAAAGTCATATGGTTGTTTCTGGTCGTTAAATATATGTAAAACAAAATAAATCAAAATAAATAAAATTTAACTAATCTGTTTTACACAATAGATTGAATTTCGTCGAATTACGAGTAATTTACATACAACATAAAATAATACACAAAAGAACGAATAGCCATTAATATAATGGCTTGAAAACCTCACAATAGGTAACTCGGCTCTGGTAACTACTCGGGTCTATTTTACAAAAAAGCTAATATACAGCGTCAAAGCTAAGTACAAAACGCATATGGCAAGATGGTGAGTCATAGGTTGCCGAAGTACGAGGGTGTGGTTTTCTTCGGGATCGGCATGGTTGCCAGGGTGCTCCGGAAGAAGGGTTCAGTAGCGGTAGCCGCCCCCACTGCCACCCCCGGCGCTCGGGTAGCCGCCCCCACTGCCACCCCCGCCGCTCGGGTAGCCGCCCCCGGTGGCCGTACCCTCGTACCTGACGATGGGGTGGTACCCGGTCTCGTCCGCGGTGTACTCGACGATCTGTCGGCGTCCGTCGGGCAGGAGGACCATGTACATGCCCTTGGCGACGTGACCCTCTCGGCTCTCTGTGTGCCCGAAGTCGTTGCCGGAGGGAGCGTCTTGGACGTGGTAGGAGAACTGGTAACTCGCAGGCTCCTAGAGTGGAACAAGTTGTTATTGATCATACATAAGTCATAAAAGTTATAATGTTCGTTACCATGGGAAAATTCAAATTCTTCCAGAAGTTGGAGATACTTCTTTTTAAAGTAAAAACTAAAAAAGAAGGAAGCATCGGAAGGTTTGGGGGGGCTAGAAAGAACCTAAGATGTAACCAGGCGATGAGTTTTCTTTAATTAAAACTGATGCTGAAGTAAAGACGTTGGTTTGGTTGTACGTTATACATGAGGAGGATGGTTAGGCACTTTCCGGTTTATGCAATCAAATTTGCTGAAAGAGGCAGATCTGATTAAAAATTATAGGTTGTTCTGTTCTTTGTCAGCTTGGCCGTTTAACTTGTTCCTTGTTTGTTCCTGCACAAGGTATGCATATAACTAACTATATAGCATAAATATGTCTTTCTTTATAATTTCTTCTTTATTCCTTATGTATAATGATCCTAATTGAAATCAGTAGTTATCATAATTGTTTTTCCACGCGAGCATTATTTCGGTCTTAAATTGTAATTTTCTATACTAAAACCTCGACAGAATACAATTATTTAAAAACAAGTACCGGTAGTTATTAATTCTGATAAACAGTTTCTTACTTCACGAGCATAACTCAGGTTTTTGTTTTGTTATACTAATAAACAAAATAAGGAATTCAGGAAAAAAATAGACGAGTTGAAGAGTATAATTCTAAACATGCCTTACATTAAGAGAAAGAAGACTCTGTAAATATTTTTAATCCTCGTGACTATGTTATTTGAAACGTGGAAAATTTTATATTTTACAAGCTCGAAACTTTGAAACTGCATTATTGCACTTTTCTTCTGCATACAAGAACTTCTGACATTATGTTCAAAATATTTTTCTAAAAAGAAAAGAGACTAATTCGTAAAACCTATTGCTACTTACTGAGCTTCCGTCGTCGTAGTTATAGCCGCCCCCTCTGCTTCCCCCCCTGCTGTAACCCCCACCACTGTGGCCGCCGCCGCTGTAGCCACCCCCGCTTTGGCCGCCGCCGCTGTAGCCACCCCCACTGTGCCCGCCGCTGAAGCCACCAAAGTCACCACCCCCATGAGAAGGCCCACGGCCACCGAAGCTCGGACCCCTGGAACCTCCGGTACCCTGGCCTGGGACTCCGTATGAGGACGAGGGTGGGCTGAAGGATGAGGGAGCTCCGTAGCTCGGGCTGGGACGAAGAACCGCTGTGGTGTGACGGTTACTGTTGCCGAACCTGTTACTGTTATAACAAACCATTTGAAGGCGTCATTTTAATATCTGTACAAGACAGTTACAGCTAGTAACATCCCCCCCCCACCACCAGGAAGCAAGTAAAAAGGCGAGTCAGTGATTTGTCCCCATCATATCTCACCGCGGGTAGTCATAGTGGTAACTAACACTGTATAGTGACTGTCCTCGTTGCACTGGACGAACTGAAGGAAAGTGACGAATCTGACTCCAAAGGTGGGATGGAACTGAAAAGCTTCCCCGTAGGTCATGCAATCCGTGTGGCGTAATAAGAAATGACAAAAATGTCCATCGGGTATTCGATTGTAGATTTCCCTTCTGAGTTAAACTAGACCTTCCGCATTATCGGAATATTTTACACAATATTTTGTATATTTTCCGAATTTATGTGCTATTTTGTAAATGGTAATGAATGGAAGACCAATATAGTACAGTTTAAAATTTCAAAAAGTGACATTTCCGCTTATGCAACTTTGGAGTTGCGGTTTGCTCAATGAGAGCTTGACTATTGAGTTCGTAAGATTTTTTATACAGAAAACGTAGCATATGTTGCATGAAAAGTTTCACGACGAAGTTTTTCAGTGTGATCGCACCTTTGCTGACCTTCATCCACACTTCATCATAGTTGGTACTATCTAACTAAACTTTTCACATTGCCTCATTTAGTTATAAAAATGCATTTCACCCAGATTTAAACGAAACATGTAGGCTAATGACATTATCAGTATGTAATCTTGCTATGACTTCTTTTATTCGTCATACAAAGTTTAAACGTATATTTATTTCAACTTCTTTAATACAACTGACTTTAAGTGCTGGAAAACACTGAAGTAAACTTTCCTGGAGCTTAGTGAGGTATAAATTTTATGCTGTGAAAAAACTTTAATTGTTTTCTGACACATAATTTAGTATAATAAATTTCATCTCGATTTTTGTACGAAGTAAAAAAAAATAGTTCTATAACTTTTATCATAATTAAAATAAACACACAGTATTTACTTTAATAATGTAACACATTTTTTATCAGTTACCTTCCGCGAGAGGGGGGCCCATAAGAGGATGAAGGGGGCCCGTAGGACGAGGAGGGGCCCGAGGGGGGTGGGGGTGCGAACGCGTCTTCGTTGGTGGTAGCGTAGTTGGAGACGGGGGGCTCCGCCCTGACCGCCACCAGGCACATCAGAACCGCCAAACTGCTTGTACACACCTGCAAGATGGAAACTCATAACAAGAGGACTCTTACATAAATATAACAACATCTGCTGATATTCGTGATTTTATGTTGTATCACACAACACTGTCAGGATAAGGAGTAAGTTGCAGATCGCATCCATTTAATACCGCTCAATAAGGTTTGATTCACGGCTTGGTCCACTTAGTTTACTCAAAATATTTTAGTTTTATTTTCAGAGAAGCTAAGTTACAGTTTTTAAATTATAATGATATATAATCAGATTTTTAAAAGGTAATATTATGTATTAATTGCATGATATAACACTATTCATACATATAAAACGTATGTTAGTACATTAGATATATTGATCTTTTACATGTTAATGAGGGTGTCTACTTATAATTCACAGACTGTCTTTAAACTGGTCGTTTGAATGTTTATTTTTAGTAACAAATCTATCGAATTAAACAAGTTGTTTCAATATGTTAACAATTAATTGTAACTTCACGTTTGGTCAATTAAACATTTAAAAAAAGGTACAGTAAATAAATTACAAATAAAGGTACAAATAAAGGTACAGTAATCACATTGCCGTGAGATGAAATTGAGTTAAACATTTAAACGGACAATCCATTTTTGATACTTTTATATAAACCTCCTCTGGCATTTCACCTGACACTATCAGGCAGTACAATCAGCCACTGTGACATCTACCACTGCGGCAACTGGAGTTACGTGGGGGTACAACATATAGCATTGCTCAAGCGACCGCAGCCGTGTAAACCACCGCAGACCCGTGTAATGTGGAAACAACGGAGGAAGCTAACAAAAACAACTAATTGCAGTATGGGTCTCCAGGAAGGGGTCCGGGGTCGGGTGTTTGATAGTGAAAGAAACATCCCGGGTCAAAGGTAAATCAGTTCATTCAAGTGTTTGTGACAAATTAAAATCCGGTTAGGCTTGCCGTAGAATGTCCTAGTGCATGTGGTTCTATGATGGTATATAACCTAGGATTTGTGATTGACTTTGGGTAAATAGGCAAAACTGGTAGAAGTCAAAATACATCATGAGTTGACTTAAACGAGTTGAAAACGTACGCAGCGATTAAAGGTAAACAAATAGATAAACGATTAACGTACTATACTAGTAATTTTTTAAAAATTGAATAGCTAATTTCTAAATTTCTGATAGTTTTTTTTCAGTCCTATAGTTTTTTCCAAATAGTCAACTATCGTAACGATTGCTGTTTCCTAATCATTCACAAACCCTAATGTTTTTCTGGTAACACGTCGAAGAGCTTCAGTTAAAAAAAAAACGATAATATTATTTAAGAGAAGAAGAGCAGCAAGTGAGACAGAGTGTGTGTGTGAGAGAAAGAACGGGTTGTTTTGATTTGACTTGGTAGCAATGTTATTGTTCACATGGTTCGTATTATCAACAGCAGTTACAATATCAGTTAATGAAAAATGTAAGTAGATTTGTATTTAGTTTACATACAAGTGATAGAATATTGTAGCACAATGGTCAGGTTCTTTTAAAAACTAAAAAGAACAAGATATCTTGTTTTTTTAGAAGAAGAATGGCCCCTGGACGTACCCCCGAGGTACGCCTGAAATGACAGCTCCATTGAGAGAGTGAGAGAGTGTGGGGGGGAGTGAGGGGGTGTGGGGTGTGGGCGAGTTACGTCAGAGATGGACAATAAAGTCACATTCTGGACCAGGAACTCTCATTAGCTAACAGTGATTTGGTAATAGTAGGTCCAACTTAGGAACGGTCCATCTTAGGACCTTGAATACTCGCACCTGCTCTAGATGAAGTTGTCATAGAAATAAAGTAGTTTTCTATGAATTTGACAGTTCAATAAATAAATATGTGAAGTGAAAAAAAGGTTTTATCATTTATTCAACATTTTAATAACGTTTCTGTGCCATTGGACTGTTTGTTTTTGGTAAAAAAAGTACGTAATAAAACGTTTTGTGATTGAAATTAAAACAAGAGGTTTAGGGGTGATTAAGATACATGTTGTTAAACTAATACAACTGCAGCGAGAATAATCAAAAACTGGCAATGGAATCACACATCTTTCAGCCTGTAGCTAGGGAAGCCTCAATTGCTACAAAAACAATAATTCAAGAAACTAAAGATTTTTTTGATTAACTTAATTATAAACTAGCTAAATCTCACGGGAACGCAACTGGGTGACCCAGGAGCTAATGCAGATTACAACAATGAGCTCGGAGTCGGCGGCGTCGCGACGCCCTTCACCCCGATATCATCAGTAATGCGGAGTAATGACGTCACGACCTGTCCCAGACCCGTTACCCAATTGACAAGAATGATAATGAGCGTCGCGCTGCTAATTGTCGGAGCCAGGTGCGAGAAAAATGCACCAGAAAATGGGCAATTAGCATCTCGCAACAATTAGCGTGTCCTCATCGATGGAGTGTGGACTCGGAATGGGGGAATTGTAATAATCAGAGGTTATTGTTTTGATTATCTTCTCATTGGCTTTTGTGCTCTTGGAGTAATCTTTCCAAATTTAAGGATTAGCTAGATCTGATTCAATGTTTTTCAGATATATGACGTTTGGATTCAATTACGAATGTTATTCCCAGAATGGGTTACCCATTATTTGAAAAACATATTTAATTCAAGTTTAACCCTACTGTATAGGAGATTTTGCTTTTATCTCTATTTCAGCTATTAATTAACATGGTATTAGGAAATCCTAAAATTAAATAAACATTTTTTCTTGCGTGTTATTGAAATTGGAAAGTAAATTTTAGCAATCGTTTGCAACAATGCATTGCCATTGCATATTTTGTTTAAACGAAAAATGACGCAGAAATACATAAAACAAAACAAAACCAAACAAAATAAATCAAAAGCAAGTCGAATATAGTTGTTAGACGTAAATTTATCCCAATGAGCTACACTTTAATATGTTAATTATGGTTAAAAATGTTATATAACCAATTTATTGGGAATTTTATAGAGTTCTGTTTTGGTTTTGAATAATATAATTTCAAAAATCGACCGAACAAATTTGTCTGTATGTTTTGATCTCTATTTTAGGTTAACAAAGAATGTTTTTCCTAGCTCGTTTTTTAGCAATTCTCGGCAAAATTACCTGGAGTTTGAGTTATAGCATGGTAGTGTAATATCTAGACAATTTATTAAATAGACATGTGTTGTTACAACTAACAGGAAATAATAAGTTTCGCCTCATAACAGTAAACATGTTTTTAGACCTATCCTGTACTTACTGAGAAGACGTAAATGTACATAAAATATGACAAAAGGTAATCGATTTCGTCCAGTTACACTGTTCGTCATTAGGCCTAATCAGAGTATGAAAGAATAATTTTGATGAATATTTACCGTCTTGTATGTAAGTGTAAAAGTGTAACTATTCTGTGTCGTGTTGAGAGACATATTCAAATTTATTCTATTTGTTTATCTAAAGTCAGCCAGATACACCAAGATGTTCTTCTAGGAAAACATAACAAAACTAATCATTTGTGCGGGTGAGTACTTTTTTGTTTGGTTAATCTATACGGTTCGTAATTTCAAAGGTTTTGTAGTATAAAACTTATTATTATACCATGAAAACTGAAAACTATTTACTACATGAAATTGTCCCTACATAGGTAAAATACCTGTGCGTAGGCACGAGTCACTATAAATTTTCAAAATAAACAATATGTTGACAAAATATATGCAGCAATATGTTGGCTCAAATGGAGTACCGTATTTAAGGGTTACAGAATATCTTTAATGTGAAAAAAGACTATAAGTTTCTTGATCAACGAGACAAACCTTTCAGGTTGACAGTGTCTACTTTCAGTCAAACTACATCAAGCAATTCCAATGCAACACAATTAACTCCTACTTTTGTTATTAGTTCCACATTAGCATTATCTATACTTATAGTATGTAAAATAAATTCATAATAGAAAAACTAAATCTTTAAACGAAAAACAGCATACGTAAATAGACACGGACTATGATCCGCCAAACGTCAGCTACAGTATGGAGATGAATAGTAAACGAGTTCGCACGCAGCACGCTGACGTGAGGGAAGTGAATTTCCAAATAAAAACTTTTAAAACCTAAAATTAGTGTAAAAACATACTAGTATTCCAATTTTTATTGAAATCTGAAAACATTGATTTTTTGGCTGTTCTGATACTCCTGGTTTCATTTACCTGCAAAGCTGGGAATACAATTTTGCGCATTATAATGTTAGGAGAAGGTGCAGGCAGGCTTGAAAGTAGGCGTGAGGCTGTTGGGGATGATAAAAGTACTCTAACAAAGGAGTAGCAGGCTTTTCTAGTGTAAAACCCCCATAAGACAACGTACTGTGTTTAGTCGAAACACATTTTCTTTAATAACTCGGTAAATATTTATGATAGAATGACGAAAGAGGGCTTAAAACTTTCGTCTCACTAATTCCCATCTTTTTACATGCATTAATTTTACATTTGGGGCTTTTTAGACCCTTTTTGGGCCAAAAAACTCGAAATTTGGAAAATTAACCCCCAAAAAAGGGGTTTGGAGTTTTACGATTCTTTTGCCCAACGAACTTGTCCAACTGATTTCAGAAAGGAACGTCCCTACCAAATTTGAAGTTAATCGGACAAAAAATGTGAACATTAGAGTGCAAACACACACACACACACACACACATATATATATATATATATATATATAAAATTTTGAACGACCCCCCAAAACGTGTTCAGGGGGTCACGTTAGAAACTTCTATGGTGGTCCCGGGCTTAAGTTTCACCGTGCGGGTCATGCTAATAGTTCACTTTCCAAAGGAAATTCACTAACAAAGGGATGAGGGGAAAGCTACCCCCACAAAATTTATTTACTTATGCCATTAGACAAAGTGATTTGATTTGTATTTGTATTGAAAAATTTGATAGCAAACACCTTACTTAACACAATAGTGTTTTCATGGTTGAATGTGTCAATAAACACAGTATGAACAGAGGAGGGGTTACCTTTCTCCTTAACCCTTTGTTTACTAGATGGTCATCTCCTTACAGTTTCAATTAAAGCATTTTAAACAAACACAGCCACTAACGGTGCAGTTTTACACATAAAAACGAAGAATCACCATGCAATTATTGTATGCAATAGTGTTTTCATGGTTGAATGTGTCAATAAACAGAGTATGAACAGAGGAGGGGTTATCTTTCCCCTTAACCCTTTGTTTAATAGATGGTAATCACCTTACAGTTACAATTAAAGCATTTTAAACAAACACAGACAATAACGGTGCACTTTTACACATAAAAACGAACAATCACCATGCAATTATTGCCACATGTAGCACCCACTTCCCATTAACAAAACGTTTAAGATAAGATCCTCAACAGAATGGGCATCAACGACAGTTCTCATCCGCCATGTTGTCATTCATTCGTTACTACATCATAGTTTTTATCACCGTCCGCCTTCCCATTCATAAACTCAAGGTGTTCATTCCCAACTCCCATTGTGTAAAATACGTCAAATTGCACGCTGCAACCGTAATTATAGAGTTAAAGGGACTCGAATTTTTAAGATGCAAGTTTCTTTAGACACCCCCTTTGTTTTTTCATACAAGGTCAACAGCCTAAAAGTTGTTTTTTGCTCAGTAAAAACATTACCGCATACAATTTCCTGTTTGAATTGATTGTTTACAAATATAAGTAAACAATGATGCCGTTTGGGCCCTCGCTAGTCTAACGGTTAGCGTCTTGGACTTCGGTTCAAGGGGTCTTGGGTTCAAATCCCGGGGTGCCCACAACAATTTGAGGGGTTTTGACCGCTTTCTCTAAGAGCTTTTATGTACTTTATTAACAAAAATGCCGTTGACGTCGAAATAGAAAAAAATCAACATTAATAAATTGTATACTCCTAGCCATTTAAGTTTATTCTTCACGATCAATGTAATTGAGATAATATATCACAAATGTGGATTTTAAAGACAATTCCCAATAACAACATCATTAATAATGGTTTGTTTAATGTTTTGGATAGGATGTCTCCCAAAACTTACTTAACATTGGGGTAGAATAGAACATATCATAGGGAACAAAATATGAAACTGAAATGGTGTATAAATCGCTTGGTTTTCGTTTCGTCTGTCATTACAACAATTTTCAGACTTAAAATGATAGCTCAAATTACAACTTAAGGCTCTAGATATGTTTTTAATTTTCCCAGAAAAAAGTATATTAGGCGAAAAGTCATATAGTTCTTGGATAAATGTAACTTTAATTATTGAGAGTTTAGGGACAAATGAAATTTGCATGTATTTTAAATTATACAGGATAAAAAAATGACAACATGATGCTACATACTACTAAATAAATTATTTTAAATTAATGATATTTGTCCTTTAAATTATTTAGATTTTCTGAAAAACCAAGTAACTGATGTCCTTTTATGTAGCATATGTCCAATATGGTTGCTTCACGGAAGTTTCCCACTTTGTATGAACAAAATATTGCAAATTTGTATGATTCATAATATGTTCCAGTATTACTACGTCTGTCGGATTTTAATTAACAGGGTTGTTTGTAAATTTTAGAAAATAACAATATGTTAACTATAATTGTTTCTTTAAAAGATTTTGAAGTAGCTGAGGATCAACCAAATTAAGGATAACGAACTCTTGAACTTTGATTAGGGGGAATTCTCTTCGGTTATGGAATTCTCTTTACTTTCATAAGCGAAATGATATGAAAAACGATCGATTGTTTTATAAATTATTTAGGTTTAGACAAAATAAACAAATGTCTTGAAATCTGTCCAGATAACAAACGTGATGCAGCTACAGTGACGTCATAACTAGCATACTGATTATATAATATTCTACAATTGATAAAACAATCGAATCAATCGATATATCGAAAGTTTTGTTCGGTTTATATCGCTCCCTTTATGAAAGTGCACTAAAAACACTAGGTACAAAAGAAGTGTGCCGTGATCGTAAGACAGCAGGATGCGGCTGCGATAGGATAACCCGTGTAACCGAGAGCTTCCTCTTGCATCAGCTCCAGTGCTCCTGTGACTTCTTGAGTACCATCACAAGGACCGTGATCTATGAGCTTGTCAGCCTGAGAGCACAACACTTGTTTGGAGCCTCTGTCCACACGACTGATGAACGAACGTGAGGGAATGGTTTCTGGTTGCGAGACTTGAACTGGTGAACTGATGAACCGGAGCGGGGTTAGGTTTACCGGAAGCTTGTTAGAGTGTTTTCCTAGCGTTCTAAATTGGGAAGACATCTTTTACATATGTAAGGACATGTTCCTGAAGGTATTAAATTGTCTTTGTTTCCTGAAGTTTCATCTGGTGAATCCCAAACCCAACAAAAACAGAAGAAGGGTTGGGGGGGTGTTTGCTCTTAGGAAAATTGTATCAATGGAGGGTTACTTTCCCGGCTTACTATTAGGTTTTGATCAGCTGTTATGATTGATTGGATGTGATTTGGAACTCCTTGAGCCAATAGTTAACTTTTTAAACTTTCAAATCAGTTTTCAAATAAAATTTGACTGTTTCTGGGTTTAAGGATTTTGCAAATCGACAAATCGATTTAGAGCACGAGAAACCTTATAAAACCTTATTAAATAGAAAACAATTAATTTGTATGAGGATTTTGAGTTTTAGACTTAGGTTTTAGATAATTTGATTCTTTGGTAGTTTGCTAAAAATAACGTTTATTGTTAAGTTATCTTAAGGACCAATTAAAAACTACATAAACACGTGTTTATCCACATGCGTTTCACATATGAAAACATGTTATCACCTTAACCTGGTGTTATCATAAAATAAAAACCTATTAATCTTCTATATCTATAATCCACTAAGGCGATTTTTGTGAACAGAACTCCTTTGTTATTCCTGGACCAATTTTGACGATTTAGGGAAAAAAATGGCCCAGATTCGTAGTTGTGCAAAGTGGTTTTCAATTTGTTTTACTGAAGGGAACAGGACACCCTCAAAGTTCAATTGTTTCCCACAAATATAACATGGAGAGTAGTTTGAATTCAGTTGCATTCTAAAACAGGTGATGATACAGTAAAATACAGTAAGAACAGTAAGTAAACAGTAAGAACAGCTGATAACTGATATAAACAATAACAGTTTGTTTTGCTCGATTTAGAGCAACAGGTCCACTAGTATAATATATTGCACGTACAACTAGAGTAAATACAGGGTGGGAACCAAACAAAGATTTTAATTTAATTGTAGGGCCTATCTCACTCTGTTTCCAATCTGTGTTTTTTAGTAAAAATATCAAATACATCACATTTTAGGAACCACTTGAACTTCTGACATGAATCTTTGGGGTTATACTGTATTGAAAATACGGGTATTATACTTGTGAAGACTAAGTTGGTATTGAATTTGAAGTTTATAGCTTTTACCAATTAAAAATGGCTGCCATTTAAAATTGTCAAGCTTAATATCTTGAAATTAACCATAAAAAAATGATTCAGACATTCAAAAAATTCAAAATTTTAAGCCAAAAACGATGGTGGAAGGATTTTAAACATCGCTGAACTCATAGTTAAGCAATTGAAATTTAAAGAGTCAAATCGGGCAAATTTTTTTGTATTAGCACATCTTTATTTAGATAAATTGCAATTACTCAGCCGTGGTTTGAGTGATATTTAAAATTTTAAATATCTCGATAGTTTATTTTTACATTTTAGCGAATTTACCTTATAGAGAAGAAGCTAACACCGTAGTCGGCATGGTAAGACCTAGGCCCGGGACAATGATAACTTTTCGTTTTAAGGCTACCAGATGCCAAAAACACAATTCGTTCAAATTCATATACATTATATATATATATATATATATATATATTCAAATTAAAATATATATATATATATTCATATTCAAATTTATATGTGTGTGTGTGTGTGTGTGTGTGTGTGTGTGTGTGTCCGTAGGCACGATAACTTTCGTAAAAACTGTCCGATCTTTATGAAATTTGGTATAAACGTGTAAGGCAGCATATATTTTCATGAGTTCCAGAACCAGACATGTCGCTCTATTTTAGGGAGGGCTTTGGGGGGATTTAGTACCCTAAAAATGGGTTTTATGAACTTTTTACACATCATTCTTTTTAATCCCAAATTTTGGTTTACACCATTAAATTAAGCTTAAAAAACAAAAATTTAGTATTTTGATCATTGCTCTATGTGAATTAGTTACCGAGATATTGAAAGTGCGAAACATAGTACGTTGTCCAATATTAATCTTATGGAGGATAAGTAAAACTTTATATCTTGCTTACTAATGAACATATTCTAATGATACTTGATATGTGGCTTCATGTGGTTGGGGTTTCCTGATAATTTTATTTAAAAACCCTGATACTTGTTGTCCCCATGGCAGCAAACCTGCGTACTCAGCAGCTATAATGTTATTCTTATGGAGAATAAGAAACTTGTGATACCTTGCTTGTTTATGAACATAAATTGGTAAAACTTGGTATGTTTCTTTATCTAGCGGTATCCATTGGTATTTGCATAAAAACTCGATTTTTGTGGTCCTTGATGCAGCAAACCTGCATACTCAGTCATAATGTTTTTCTTACAGAGAATAAATAAAAAGTCATATCTCGCTTGTTTATGAATATTCTTTGATGAAATTTGGTAAGTGGCTTTATGAGGTAGTGAAGTACCATTTGAAATTCGCTGAGTATGCAGGTTTGCTGCAACGGGGATATTTGTTTTCAAATAATAAAAAAGATTGAAATAACCACCATTTATTTGTCCCAGTAAAGTCTATTAATAATGTCAAATTCAGTAATAACTTGTCCTCAACAACTGTAGTACACTTTCCAAGTTTCAGGTCAGTACCTCAAGTTGTTTCTAAGATATGATGTATTGATAAAATACACATATAGACGGAAAACTGAGCGAGATAAGCCCTAAATTTATGTCAAATACCTGTTTATTCTTACCCCAGGAACAGGTTATTGAAGGTTTACTTAGATAGTAAAAAACAACATTTATATATTTGAAATAACTACTAATAAATAAATGAATTCCTTCCTAATTGGTGATTTTGGTTTGTAGTTTGCTAATGGTTGTCAAACGTTTTTAGTAGCTTAAGCAAACATAGCTAGTATCATAAACACTTCAGTGATGGCTCAAGTCACTAAAGAGGTCTTTAATAATATTACTGAAACAAAAGTATATGAGTAATTTATAATTGAATAACTCTTTTGTTTGTTTTGTTGTTAAAACTGTATTGAATATCCAAAAGTAATATTTTCAGGATTCCATATAAGCCGCCTAGTGAACTACATCAAAAACTACAAAATACTTCTTTAATAGTAAGTACCTGGGGGCCGAGCTTTGTTCGGGGAAGGCCAGTTAGGTTTAGATGACTGGGAGTAAGCCTAATATTTCACCACATCCCCCAACTGATTACCATGTTTTTTTAGCTCATTTGTCTCTTTCCTGAATTTTTAAGGTCATTCCAGTTGTTATTTATAAGTCAATGTCCCTTTGATTTATTTTACTAACCGTATATATGTAATCTTCACTCAAATCTTTAAATCTCTGCTCTCAGGAAACCACATGTTAAATAATCATTAACAACATGAGTCCCTTTGACAGTTCCCTGGTTGATTATGAACAGCTGTTACAATTCTTTTGTTTTGATTTGAAACTCCATAAGCCCAATGTTGATTTTGTTAACTTTTCATTTTAGTTTTTTTAATTATTTGATTTTTCCTGGGAATGAGGCCTGTCTAGAACTTATTTTTATCTCAGAAATTAGTTATTTCGAACATTGGAAGGAATCGTTGGAGCCGTTTTTGAGATCCGTGTCGCAAGCAAGCAAGCAAACCTTATTCATATTAGAGTATAGGATAATAGTATAAAATCAAATAAAAACTCGTGGTTTTTTTTAACGAATTATCAATTATACACATACTAACATCACTGCGACATCTAATTACAAAAGTACCCCTTGAAAATGTGAGTTGGTAACCATAAGGCTGATATTACTTTAATCCATCCATACCGTTATAAAAGGATGGTGTTACTGCCCCTGATACCCTCGACTCTGTTGCAGAGTCGCTGAAGAACTTAACCGGTTGAACATAAGTTTCTCATGTATATAGCTCAAATAAATGTACTAGGTACACAAACTGATTCGTATTGACCCCATGGATCTCCAAAGATACAAAACTCCGACGTTGTTTTATAGATATTGTTTTGTTAGTGAATTTCCTATGGAAAATGAACTATTAGCATGACCCGCAAGGTGAAACTTAAGCCCGGGACCACCATAGAAGTTCCTAACGTGACCCCCTGAACACGTTTTGGGCGGTCGTTCAAAATTATATATATATTTATATATGCACTCTAGCGGTCGCATTTTTTGTCCGATTAACTTAAAATTTGGTAGGGACGTTCCTTTCTATAATCAGTTGGACAAGTTCGTTGGGCAAAACAATCGGAAAACTCTAAACCCCTTTTTTGGGGATTAACCTTTCAAATTTAGAGTTTTTGGGCCCAAAAAGGGTCAGAAAAGCCCTTGATGTGAAATTAACGAACGTAAAAAGATGGGAATTAGTGTGGCGAAACTTTTAAGTCCTCTCTCGTCATTCTAGCATATATATTTACCGAGTTATTAAAGGAAATGTGTATTGACCAAACACAGTACGTTGTCTTATGGGGGTTTTACATTAGAAAAGCCTGTTAATAATTTTTTGTGTACTTTTATCATCCCCAACAACCTCACACCTACTTTAAAGCCTGACTGGACCTTCTCCTAACCTTATAATGCGCAAAATTGTATTCCCAGCATTGCAGGTAAATAGAACCAGGAGTATCAGAACAGCCAAAAAATCAATATTTTCAGATTTGAATAAAAATTGGAATAATTGTATGTTTTAACTGATTTTGAGTTTTTATAGTTTTTTATGTGGAAATTCACTTCCCTCACGTCAGCGTGCTGCGTGCGAACTCGTTTATGTTTGGAAAAGTGAACAATGGTATTTTGAAATATCATTGTTTTTATAACTCCGTACAAAGACCGGGAAATCATCGGGTGAATTAAGTTAATCGAAGGCTTAGTATAAAATATTGAAAAAACATAGCATAAAACCTACCATATAATAATTCATATTGATGAATATGAATGGTAAACAATTATTTAGTATAATACCCATGATGCATGACAAGAAAGATAGAGACAAATTTATTTTGAATTTATTTCGATTAAAATTATATGACGTATTGTGTAATGGCATAATTTCTAATATATGATACATTTTACATCTGCATACTAATGCTGAGTATACCCAACTATTAAATTATTCTCTGTATATTTAATGAGAGTACATCTGAGGGAAATTTTTGTAAGGGGTACTTTGATAATATTTGAAAAATAAGTAACTACGTCCATGTAGTTTAAAAGTCCATTAATAAATTTTTGGAATATAAAATAGGTTGTGATAAGGTCATTTCAATCATAAAAACTGTGGAATATCTTCCTTCGAAAGTTAATTAATCTATTAATTTATATAATTTGGATTAAGTTCTCGATTTATATAACGAACTTTCATTTCTAAAAGTGGGCTAAATGCATGTTAAAAATAAGTTGTCTAATTAAGACAATAATAATAAGACTTAAGACTCAATGTTTACCAAACAAAAGTACCAAAATAAGTACCAAACAAATATTATAACATTGAAAATGATACAACACCAAATGTATGTGCGAATTAAAAGCTTGAAATGTCTTATGTTACAAGTTTTATGGTGTAGTTGTTATTGAGGAATATATGTATATATATATATATATATATATATATATATATATATAAATAAGTAAATATAATGCAGTTATAATTATACAAAAACAGTTTTAATAATAAACAATCTACATTAATTATATTAAATCATTATTACTATTTTGTTGTTAATCACATTTTTATCTTGTATGAATTTATTCCTTTTTAGAATGTAATTCTATTACAAAGTTGATTTTTTGTTTTAGTTAAAACTTAACGTTGACTCTTCTTAGATAACCAATCTACGATTGTTATAAAGAGAAAAATAATAAATAAACATGTCAGATTCCAGTGCTAAGGATGACACGGGTTCACACATTTCTGATTCGTCCTTGAAATAATTTGATGAATGTTGTTTTTAATATATTGAAACAGCCGTGAACGCAATAAAGTAAAATTTCCAAAACTGATGACATCAGCTGAAAATAATATAAATAAATCATATAAAACGCTTCACGCAGTACTTTGACACTTTACAGAACAATTGAAAAACAATTATAAATTTTATATACAAAATATTACCACTCGATTTTCTTGGTTGTTTGCAAAATTAGTTTAACATGTTAAAATAAATATACGCTCGGAGAAAATTACAACATACTTTAAGTGAAAAAGTTATAGAACTGCTCCTATTTGTCAGAAATAGTGACTGTACCTTCATATCCGTGCTGGGAGGAGCAAAGTGGAGCACTGACTGACAAACGCCGCGACGCCGCCATCTTTATATAACATCACCCTCGCCGCCTCCGCCTGGACCGCGACCTTGGTCATCTGCCGGGCGACGGGCGACATCCACTCACCATCCCGGGGGCGATGTCCGAGGGTCCGAGAGTCCACTCGCCAGTGTCGTCAGGGAAGGGCAGAGCCCTGATGCAAATTGGGGTCTCAATAACCTGCTGATGAAACAGGTATTGTTAACAAATGAAAAAATTACGTCAATCCTAATCTTAATATTTAATACACGACAGATGTGTCACGCTGAAATCTCGGGATTGATTAGACCGATTATTATGATTTAAGTATCGTTGGAAAGGTATCAATGCGGAAGTTTGCTTGAAATCATAAACATTTACATCGCCCTCAGGCCTTCAAAGTTGCAATATTATTATCTTGTGGAAGAACAGTAATCTTTGAAATTGAGCATTTTACCGCTGTTGAAGGTAACAAAACACAGGACAGAAACAACATCAGTTGTTTTAAGCTAACTTCTGGAATGGCATCACGATTTAAACTAACAGAACCGTATTTGCTCGAATTCGAACAGCTTGATTTGTTAGTTAATCTTAGATCGCAAACAGGAGTAGAGCTTGTTACCCTAAAAATGAAACTTGCGTACGGGCTTCGTTAACGGTACCCGAGACCTTTGTTATTCTAGTAGAGATTGTACCTACTATTATGTTTGGAAATTTATTAATGTGACAATTTAATGAAATGGTACCTTTGAAAATTAAAGAGAAGTGTTCAGCTATTACGCCAATGAATCTTGGTCCTTGATATAAAATAAAGCGGATTTATTCACAATGGGGAAAGTCGGATCGGGTTCTTCGCCTTCGTTTTTAAATTTTGTAGTTGTAAGAAATTAAATTCCATCTAAAACGTTTTTAATTTTGCAGCTACTTAGTCAGATTAAGCTGTGAATGAAGATCTTAAACGGGAAAATATTTCTCTCTTTTGGGTTTTGTTTATACTTATGAATGTAGTAGTGGCAACAACAAACTTTTACCCTTAATTCAAAAGTAGGGAAAAATGTTCAGTGTTTTATGAAAACCCGTATATTTTCCTTCTCAAATAGAATGACACATGATCAAGACAAAAGAAAGTAAAACTATAACTACTAATATTTTTACCTCTTATTTTAATTTTGAAAGTCCTTGTGTGGCACGGGTCCTTAGTTAGTTGCCGTCCATACAATTATCATGGGGAGTAAAGGTAATTTAAATATATGCGAGGATACACAAAAATTGACGAATGGACGAACAGCGAAATCAAAATAAAAACGAGTTCGCACGCAGCACGCTGACGTGAGGGAAGTGAGTTTCCAGATAACAAACTTTTAAAACTCAAAATCAGTGTAAAACATACATTTATTACAATTTTTATTGAAATCTGAAAACATTGATTTTTTTGCTGTTCTGATGCTCCTGGTTTCATTTACCTGCAATGCTGGGAATAAAATTTTGCGCATTATAAGGTTAGGAGGAGGTCCAGACAGGCTTGAAAGTAGGCGTGAGGTTGCTGGGGATGATAAAAGTACACCAACATATGAATAACAGGTTTTTCTAATGTAAAACCCCCATAAGACAACGTACTGTGTTTGGTCAATACACATTTTAGCGAATTTCCCCTATAGGGAAGAAGCTATTACCGTAGGTCTCATGGTAAGACTTAAGCCCGAGACCATGATAATTTTTTGTTTTGAGGTCCCCAGATGACAAAAACACTATTCGTTCAAATTTATATATATGCATATATATATGTGTGTGTGTGTGTGTCCGTGAATGCGATAACTTGAGTAAAAAACGTTCGATTTCGTTGAAATTTGACTCAAATGTGTAAAATGACATTCATGACTTTAAGTTCGAAAACCAGAAAAATCGGACCATGGGAAGGGGGGTTTATGGGGGTTTTAAATTTTCCAAAAATCATTTTTTTGCATTTTTCACCCCACAATTTTTTAAAAACTTAATTTTGGTTTTGACCATCTTATAGAGCTTAAAAAATATAGTATTTTGAATTATTAACCTAGGTTAAGTGGTTGCGGAGAAAATCCAAAAAAACCTACTCGTCAAATCTCCCATATTAATCTTATGGGAAAAAGGTTTTTGGCTTTTCCTAAGTTTATTTTAATGTAAACTTCCCATTTGCTTTTACCAATCTGTTCAGTTCCACAAAACAATAATTTTGGTGTTTAAATTGTGATTCTACGCCCAACCGTTGCTGAGATATTCAAAGTGCTAAACACAGTACGTTGTCCAATGTTATCCTTATGGAGAATAAATAAAATTTTATATCTCGATTATTTATGAATGTATGTTGATGAAACTTGGTATGTGGCTTCACGTAGTACTGGTATATTGATATTTGTACAAACAATTTATTTTTTATTGATTATTCCCGTAGCAGCAAACCTGCATACTCAACCCCCATGATATTCTTAGGAAGAATAAATCAAATGTAATGACTCCCTTACTTATGAACATAAATTAATAAAACTTGGTATATAGCTTCACTTGGTTGAGCTATACTGATAATTGCATAAAAACCCATTTTTTCCATGTTGCAGCAAACCTCCTTACTTAGCCTCCATGTTATTCTTATAGAGAATAACTAAAATATTATACTGTATAGTGCTTATTTATGATTGAATATTTATGAAACTTGGTATGTGGCTTCGCCTAGTTAAATTATATTTATATTTGCATAAAACCAATTGTTTGTCTTCCTTGTTTCAGAAAACCTACGTACTCATTACCAATGTTATTCTTATGGAGAATAATTAAAATCGCCTTTATGTGATTATGTTTTTATGAAACTTGGTATGAGGCTTTATGTGGTATTAAGACAAATATTAAGCACTGGAAATTCGCTGAGTACGCAGGTTTTCTGCGACGGGCGTATTCTTCTATAACTTGGTGAATAGTTATGCTAAAATGACGGGAGAGGACTTCAAAGTTTCGCCTTTCTAATTCCCATCTTTTTACATGAATTAATTTTACATCCGGGCCTTTTATGACACTTTTTGTGCCCAAAAACTCAAAATTTGAAAGATTAATCCCCAAAAAAGGAGTTTAGAGTTTTCCGATTGTTTTGCCCAACGAACTTGTCCAATTGATTACAGAAAGGAATGTCCCTAACAAATTTGAAGAAAATCGGGCAAAAAACTCGACCGCTAGAGTGCAAACACACACATATATATATATATATATATATAACATTTTGAACGACCCCCCAAAACGTGTTCGGGGGGTTACGTTAGGAACTTCTATGGTGGTCCCGGGCTTAAGTTTCACCGTGCGGGTCATGCTAATAGTTCACTTTCCATAGGAAATTCACTAATAATAACTACTGAAATGACAAGGGAATTTGTATTAAAATTTTTAGCTGAATGGCAACTATACACGGGGTTTCAGTAAAATTAGCTAGAGGACATTAACTAGAGGATAAAGCTTATGATTGTAAATACAGTTTACTTCAATCAAAGAATATCATGAATGGCCAACTCGTTTGGCAAGAATGAATAGTTATTAAAAATATAACATTGAAATTGAAAATATCGAACGATTGCTATGTGTACTAGGTATAAAATACACAATAGTTTCGTGACTAACACATTTATCTAAATTTATTTTCTATACATGTAAAAAAATATTATATGATAGCAAACCAAACTCCTCTTGTCGACTTTGTAAATAGGTCATCTGAACTTCACAGAGTCAAAAATTAAATAAACCATTTTCGTAAAAAGTTGAGAGTCAGACATAGCGAATTTCCTCTATAGGGAAGAAGCTATTACTGTTGGTCTCATGGTAAGACTTAAGCCCGAGACCATGAGAACTTTTTGTTTTGTGGTCCCCAGATGCCAAAACACCATTCGTTAAAATTTTTGTGTATATATATATATATATATATATATATGTGTGTGTGTGTGTGTGTGTGTGTGTGTGTGTGTGTGTGTGTGTGTGTGTGTGTGTGTGTGTGTGTGTGTGTCCGTAAGCAACAAGAGGAATCGCACCATCCAAAGGGGGTTGGAGGGAGGGGTTTCCCGAAAACTTTTTTTGGGTTTTCACATTTAATGTTTATTTAAATAAAATTGTAATTTATACCATTGAATTCAGTTAAACAAATCTGTTATTTTTATTATTGCTCTACGTCAATTGGTTACTGAGATATTGCAAGTGCTAAACACAGTACGTTGTCTAATGCTATTCTTATGGAGAAAAGTAAACATTTTATATCCCGCTTATTTATTAATATAAACTGACGAAACTTGATATATGGATTCATCCGGGTGTGGGTTGTTGTTGTTTGCACAAAAAAAAACAAAATTTTCACGTATGGTTCCCGTAGCAGCAAACCTAGGTACTCGGTTCCCATCTTATTCTTATGGAGAATAATTAAAATATTATATATCGCTTATTTATAAACGTATATGAGTGAAACTTGGTATGTGGCTTTACTTAGATGAGTTTTATTGATATTTGCTTAAAAAACCATTATTTTGTGTTCCTTGTTGCAGCAAACCTGCGTACTCATCCCCAATGTTATTCTTATGGAGGATAATTCAAATTGTATTTATCGCTTATTTGTGAATATATTTTTATGAAACTTGGATGCGGCTTTATATGGTATTAAGACATTGGAAATTCGCTGAGTATGCAGGTTTGCTGCGACGGGGGTATTTTTATTTATGTTTCAAGACCCAATCGGCAGGCTGTATCCCTCCCCAAGGTCGTGGTCAAGGTCGGGTCTTCTTCGGTCGTGACTGTCGTGCTAGCAAGACGAACTGTCGAACCAGAGGATCCGCTACGTCTGGGCCTGGAGCTGAGATGTGCTAAACGTATACTTTACGGTACCAGTTACAGACTATACTGGTACGTTTTTGTACCTAGTACTCACCATGAGCTATACCACAGATAAAGGATTTTCCTTTGTCTGTGGCTATACCCACGAAAGTAAATCATAGTTGCAATAAATGTAGATGTTGATTGTTATAATTTTGGCAATTTGGTAAAGATTATGGTAACTTGAGTCTGCTGAGTCTATCTAAAATAGTCTTAAATTACCTAGATATTTTTGATATTAAGAGACGAAGTAAAAAAAGAGATATAAAATACTAGATAGTCACAATGCACACCTGTTTTAAGTCGTATAAATTCAACAATAAGCTGCAGTTGTTTATTGGGGAGTCCTTTCAAAAGCAGGAGCCGCAGTTTCTGATCTCCTTTTAAGAAAATTACATTTTTAATCATTTATAATTTAAGAACCATTTAGTAATAAAATAAGATATGTAAATGTGCCTGGTTCTTAAATTGTAAAACCAATATATATTTAATACAGTCAAAAAATATGAGAACAATTTGATGCAGTAGAACAGTTTGGGACAAATTGTAATTTACATTAAATAAAAAAGTATGCAGTAAATATTTTATATACTAGCCTACCAAATTTAATTTCAACCCAACTTTTAAATTATATTAATTTTTTAAACCAAACCAATAGATTATTATACGTTCCTTGTTTACATACTTCTTTAAAAATCATTAGCACAATTCGTTTTTTTACTAAATTTCAAAACAATTAAAAGTACCTCATTACTGAACAACAAGTAATTAGTTGGTGTAGCGCCAGTTGGATGGTGATCCTAAACCCTTGAGAGAATTTGACAGCTTAATTTTCTAAATATATAACTTTAAGTTAACAAACAATAATAATGATCACAATTTTGTTGAATCCCCTTGTGCAATAGTTACTATCTTTTGTCGAGGTTTTAAGCTATCTTTATAATATTTGTTATTATTAAAATATATCGAGAAAATTCATTAATTTATAAAAAAACAAATTCCAACTATGTCGGAATAGTATTTATAGTTAGTTTAAGGGCTTAAGTTGTTATAATTAAGTATGCTTAGACATTGGCATTTTTATTATGTTTTACAATCGTGGCTGTAAGGACATATCGCTAGTCTAACGTTTAGCTTCTGGCCCTCGGTCCGAGGGGTCACGGGTTTAAATCCCGGGGTGTCCACAACAATTTGTGGGGTTTGGACTGCTTTCCCAAAAAGTGTTTGTATATTTTATTCATAAAAATGCCGTCGGTCTTGGAATAAAAAAACGAGTTCGCAAGCACCACGCTAACGTGAGGGAAACGAATTTCCGCATTAAAAAAGCGAATTCCCGCATTAAAAAAGCGAATTTCCGTATTTAAAACTTTAACAAAATCAAATAACGGGTTTAAATGTGGAATTTTTTTAAATGGAAAAATTGAATTTTTAGCTGTTCTGATGTTCCTGATTATGTATAAATATAATATTGGGATTGCAATGTTGTGCATTACAAGATCAGAGGCAGGTACTGTCAGGATAAAAAGTTGGTATGGGAGTATTGGGAATGATACAACTACATCGAAATATGAAAAACACCCTTTTCCCATGTAAAATCCCCAAAAAACAACGTACTGTGTTATTCAATTTAAATTTTCCTACTAACTCGGTAAACATTTAAGATAAAAATATGAGGAATAGCTTAACGGTTTTTGCTTTTTACATTCTATCCTTTTTGTTTAACTTCAAATATTGGGATTTTCTGACCTTTTTGGGCTCAAAAACGCAAAATTTGAAAAATAAAATCCCAAAAAATAGATTGTTGTTTTGCCAAACGAACTTTTCCAAATGATTATAGCAATAAATATCCCTACCAAAATGTAAGTAACTCGGAGGGGCAGAAACTATTACCACTAGAGTGCATATTTAAATATATATATATAGCCTAGTTTTTAAAGACCCTTCCAAAAGGTGTTCAAGAGGTACCGTAAGGAACTTCTATGGTGGTCCTGGACTTAAGTTTCACCGTGCGGGTCAAGCTAATTCCTCACATTTCCGTAGGAAATTCGCTAATAGATGTTAAATTTTGTTTAGGGGGAGAGATAGAGAAGACCCTATTCTCATTTCGGTTGACGGTAGAAGAGACCTGCGTGACGACGTTTAGGGCTGCGGCTGCAGTCAAGGCCGCGGTCTGGGTCTGATGTCGTGACTGTTAGAAGAGTCAAAATGTCGCACGGACCGGAGCACAAGGTTTGAACCCGTCAGCTCTAGTAGCGGATACGAAGCGATTCCAAGAGAAGGGGGATTGTCTAAAGTGTGGAGTTGCATTTTTGTATGGTGTGTTTGGAAGAAAATAGAAAACAATTAGTTGGACATGTTCAAAAGCTTCAGCCCAGTTAAGAGAGGTCATTAATGATTCGGGTGATTAAAAATACAAGGTATCTTTGATAGCTGCAAGTAACTATTTTGGAAACCTTATTGTTGTCATATATTAAAAATAGAAATAATACAGTTAAAGACATTATATTTTGGGGGATACACTACTCTACAATACTATTATAACGAAATTACTAATAACGCTCTTTGTTGAAGGCTTTCCTGCTAATAAACATTAAATTTTCATAAAATCCTTTAATAAAATAAAATAAAAATCTACAAAAGTGAATCAGAGCTTTTCAACATAATTTCGATATCATCGTATTTTTATCTCTAAAAACTAGAAGTTTGTTTTGGTTTCTGTGGCTAATGGAAGTTAGTAAAGTTATTCATTAATATAATTACATTAAATAACAAAATCCCAAAAAATATTTAATTAAAAAAAATATTAATGTAAGTTTTTTTTGTATGTAATTATTTGGGATGTGAATAGAAGATAACGAAACATTTTCTATTTGATTAATGTTGAGGCCGCTGTGAAAAATAAATTGCTTACGAAATACACAGGAACATTAATACTGCATTAATCGTGTAAAACAAAACAATATGTTTCTAGAGTTTAAGTTTCTTGCCCAAAACATCTTCAGTCACTTGATTTAAGTCTGGTTGTGTTTAAAAAGTTTAGTAAATAATCGTGTTTCGAGGTTTAAGACAATTAAATGGACGAGGAGTGAAAGAGACCATGGACTATTTTAATTCATGTTTTTGAAACTATAATTGTATTGTGAAAATAAAAACAAAACAAAAAACAGGCCCTATGAGTTGTAGTCTATGATTTTAAATTATAATTATAATAATTTAACCCTGACTAGACTATAAACCTAATTAGATCTTACTAATATTATAAATGTGAAAGTTTGTTTGTATGTTTGATTAGATATTTGTGGCTCAATCACGCTCTAACCACTGGACTGATTGAGCTGAAATTTGTCAGAGAGGTACTTGATAGTCCTGAGTAACATATAGGAATATTAAAATTGCGAAAATGCTATAGGGCTTTGTCCCCCGGGGGTTCAAAATTCCCATATATTCCTCATGGACATTCATTTTTGCGTGAGCTGATGAAAATACTAATACTCCCGTAGCAGCAAACCTGCAAACTCAGCGAATTTCCAATGCATATACATGTATCTTAATGCCACATAAAGTCACATACATTCATAAATAAACTATTTATCACATTTAAATTTTTCTCTATAAGAATAACAAGGCGGCTGAGTATGCAGGTTTGTTGAAACAAGGTACAAAAAATGGGTTTTTATACAAATATCAATATAACCCAACTAGGTAAAGCCACATGCCAAGTTTTATTAATTTATGTTCATAATTAAGGGAGATAACATTTATTTTATTCTCCATAAGAATAACATGAGAGCTGAGTACGCAGGTTTGCTGCTACGGGAACTATCGGCAAAAAAATAATTTTGTCATGCAAATATCAATAGACCACAACGATATAAAGCAATAAACCAAGTTTTGTCAGGATAAGTTGATAAATAAGCGAGCTATACAATTGTTATTATTCTCTATAAGAATAACATTGGACAACGTACTGTGTTTATCTCTTTCAATATCTCTGTAACAAATTGACGTAGAGAAATGATAAAAACACCAAATTGGTCGTCATTTTAAGCCAAATCCAATGGCGAAAAGTAAAATTTGATTTAATAAAATATTATATGTACGAAACTCTAAAAACCCATTTTTGGGGTACGAAACCCCCCCAAAATACCCCCCTTTGGTTAGAGCGATCTGGCTGGTTTTCGAACTTAAAGTCATAAATGTTGCTTTACATGTTTGTACCAATTTTCAAACGACACACACACAAACACACAAACACACACACACACACACACTCACACACACACACACACACACACACACACACACACACACACACACACACACACACACACACACACACACACACACACACACACACACATATACAGTTTTGAACGAATGGTGTTTTTGGCATCTGGGGACCTCAAAATGAAAATTTATCATGGTCCCGGGCCTAGGTCTTACCATGCCGACTACGGTAATAGCTTCTTCCCTATAGGGGAAATTCGCTAAAAGCTGATCTTGACTTGTAGTAGTTACAAGGGCTAACCACAGAATGCAGCACACACAACTGTCATAGTTTTTATAAATCATCTGCCGGGCGAAGCCTGCGGGTAACTACCAGTATAATACATAGGCTAAAAATAAGCTGCAGCCAACATAATAAACCAACATTACCGTTGGAGGCTGGATATAATTCAATCTGTCATTTGAACTAGATGCTATCAGTTTCTAGTTACGGAGCCATCTTCAGCCAACAGCGCTGTTATCAGGCAAGGTCAGTGAGCAGCGGGGGCAAGGCGGGCTGATTACAGCTATCAGTGACAGCAGAATGTCCTGAGGTCCTTGGTCCTGATCCTGAACTGGATGCTGAGTCTTCTGCGGTCATCCCGTCTCTGAACTTGACCTTCCTCCTGTGATTAGTCCAGTCTAACATCACCACATCCCATCAGCGGTTGCTGAAGGTCGGAGAGAATCAAATATAGTTTATTCATGCGGATACTGTTGCAATATAAGTCTTACCGTGTACTGTTCTACTGACATAAACTGGTGAATGATGTCTTAGGAAAAAATAAAACTAAACTAGCCGCTTGTCACGGCCTTGCACGCATAAACTGAAACATACGTTGTTTACTCTATGCCCTTACGTTTACAAACTATCTTCACTCCAAACTCACTACATTAAATTACATTTTGTGAATCAGTAAAGTTGTTTAAAAAACAACATAACATGTTTGCGTCGGCTGCTAGATTTTTTAAAAATTAAAATCGAATTAGTACAAAAATAAAAACTTTAAATTGAAATTATGGCCTCGACATTCCCTTCTTCTCAAAATGTACTTTCCCTAAAAATAATAATCATGAAAATGGTAAACTAAAATAATGATATAATGGCTGGTAAACTCAGGATCTCTGATAAGAATTTCAGGATAAAAAACACCAGTTTATTTTAATTCATAGAACATGAATTTTATCTGATCTTCGTGATATGACACTATTGAGAATAAATGAAATAAATGTATGTGTTATTTTATAGCTTTGAAAACCTGTTTGCTACGCAACATATATGTTCAACTTAAATTAAACTTTGCAGAGCTGTCATTGCCTTTTAGCGAATTTTCCCGATAGGGAAGAGGCTATTACCGTAAGCGGCATGGTAAGACCTAGCCCTGGGACCATGACAAATTTTCGTTTTGAGGTCCCCAGATGTCAAAAAAAAACCATTCGATCAAATTTGGAAAATGGCATTATAGCCAAAACGCGTTGTGAAATAAAAATGTTGAAAAAAGGGTACTCTGGAGGTTTTTTTTCAATCTAATAACATATGTATATATATATATGTCCGGATTACATATTTGTGTGTCCTGTCCGTAAGCACGATAACTCTCGTAATAATTTTCCGATTTTGATGAAATATGGTATACACGTGTAAAGCAACATTTATGACTTTAAGTTTGAAAACCAGGCAGATCGATCTATCTGAAGGGGTATTTTGGGGGGTTTTGTACCTCAAAAATGGCTTTGAAATGTTGTACATATAATATTTGAAAAATACAAATTTTAGTTTTCACCATTGGATTCAGCTTAAAAAAACACACAGGTTACGGAGATATTAAAAGTGCTAAACACAGTACGTTGTACAATGGAGAATTGTTATGGGCAATGTTATTCTTATGGAGAATAAGAATAATGTTATATCTCGCTTATTTATGAACGTAATACCGACCATACTTGGCATATGGCTTCACCTAGTTATGGTCTACTGTTATTAGCATAAACAATTTTTAAAAATGGTTTCCGCAGCAGCAAACCTGCATACTCAGCCCCCATGTTATTCTTATGGAGAAAAAATATTATATCTCCATTAATTATGAACATGTATCAATAAAATTTGGTATGTGGCTTCACCTAGTTGGGTCATATTCAAATTTGTATAAAAACCCATTTTTTATGGTCCTTGTTTCAGCAAACCTGCGTACTCATCCCTCATGTTATTCTTATGGAGATTATTAAACATGTTATATATATTGCTTATTTATGAACGAATACTGATGAAACATATATAGCTTCATCTGGTTGTGAACTATTGATATTTGCTCATAAAAAACATTTTTTCCCGATTGTTCCTTTAGCAGCAAACCTGCGTACTCAGCCCCCATGTTAACCTGATGGAGAATAATTCAAATGTCATAAATCGTTTATTTATGAATGTATATTAATTAAACTTATGTGGCTTTATGTGGTATTATGATACCTATATATGCATTGGAAATTCACTGAGTTAGCAGGTTTGCTGCTACGGGGATATATATAATATATATATATATATATATATATATGTGTGTGTGTGTGTGTGTGTGTGTGTGTGTGTGTGTGTGTGTGTGTGTGTGTGTGTGTGTGTGTCCGTGAATGCGATAACTTGTGTAAAAAACGTCCGATTACGATGAAATTTGGCTCTAATGTGTAAAGTAACATTTATGACTTTAAGTTCGAAAATCAGAAAAATCATTCTATGGGACTATCAGTCTATGGGATATATATATGTGTGTGTGTGTGTGTGTGTGTGTGTGTGTGTGTGTGTGTGTGTGTGTGTGTCCCGTGGGTGCGACAACTCTCGTAAAACAGATCAGATTTTGATAAAATTTGGTATAAACGAATAAAGCAACATTTCTGACTTTAAGTTCAAAAACCAGCCATTTCGCTCTATCAAAAGGGGTATTTCGGGGGGATTTTGTACTCCAAAAATTGGATTTTTGAACTTTTTACATATCATTTTTGAAATAATGGAACATTATTTTTCACCATTGGATTAAGCTTAAAAAACACACAATTTGGTATTTTGATCATTCATCTACGTCAATCGGTTACCGAGATATTAAAAGTGCTAAACACAGTACTTGTCTAATTCACCTAGTTGAGTTATATTGATATTTGCATAGAAACCAATGGTTTATGTTCCTTGTTTCAGAAAACCTATGTAATCATCTCCAACGTTATTCTTATGGAGAATGATTAAAATTGTAAATATCGCTTATTTGTGAATATATTTTTATGAAACTTGGTATGCGGCTTTATGTGGTATTAAGACATATATTACGCATTGGAAATTCGCTGAGTACGCAGGTTTGCTGCGACGGGGGTATTTTGGGGGTTTCACATGAAATTTTTATTTAAATCAAATTTTAATTTCCATGATTGAATTCAGCTGTAAAAAAAAAAAAATTTGGCATTTTGATCTTTGCTCTACGTCAGTTGGTTTTAGAGATATTGAAATGCTAAACACAGTACGTTGTCTAATGCTATTCTTATGAATAAATAGAACAATTTTATAACTCGCTTATTTATGAACATAAACTGACGAAACTTAGTATATGGCTTCATTTGGTTTATTGTTGTTTACACAAAATCATGTTTTCGCCTATGGTTCGCGTAGCAGCAAACCTAGGTACTCGGTCCCCATGTTATTCTTATGGAGAATAATTAAAATGCTATATATCGCTTATTTATGAATGTATATGGATGAAACTTGGTATGTGACTTCAACTAGATGAGTTCTATAGGTATGTGCATAAAAACCCATTATTTTGTGTTCCTTGTTGCAGCAAACCTGTGTACTCTTCCCCAATGTTATTCTTATGGAGAATAATTAATATTTTAAATATCGCTTATTTGTGAATATATTTCTTATAAATCCTGGTAAATAGCTTAATGTGTAAGTAAGACATATGTATTCATTGGAAATTCGATGAGTACGCAGGTTTGCTGCGACGAGGGTATTAATAAATACATTTATTCAATTACCCTTTTTTCTTAAATGTAAACGAAAAGGGAGGGTTGCCGATTGAATGGACGTAAGCTTCTATCCCTGGTATACTATTTTTATTATTTATATTTATTTTATATCTTTTGGACCAATGAATAGCTACAGGTAGAACTTATTTTCATAATTATTAAAATGTAATATTATAAAATAATATTCTGCAAAAATATACTAAGAAATGTTATTTAATTTATCAATAAAGCTGCAGCTGTCCAAGAGTAAGTTAATCTTTTTCAAAATTTACAAACTTAATGGTTTTTCAATATTTCAGAGTATGTTGTTACATTAAGTTTCTTTAATTTGTTTAAAATTCATAGTTTCTTGAGTAGCATAATACGTGTTGTTATCATTAACAGGATAAAATAAAACTAGGTCTCACAACAATACACAATATATTTACACTTATGCTCTACTTACATACAAAATCGAACATATACAAAAGTTGGTACAAGGCAATACCTTCTACAAAGCAATGCATTGTACCATATTTTTGTATATTTACCATCTTGTATGTAAGTACAGTATAAGTGTAAATATATTGTGTAGTGTTGTGAGACGTAGTTTTATTTTATCCTGTTTTAAATTCACTATCGTTCCTAGATTATTTTTGTTATATTCTAGATATTATTATCAACTGAAGACGGGATCAGATTCCAGATCCTGAAACGTCATGAACCCTGTTTTTCTCATTTAGTAATGGCAAATGTCCGCAATAATTTTTTAAATAACAGATTTATTTTCTTTGTTAGTAGGCTAATAAAACTCGTTTCACCCACAGGCCCACTCGTGGGCCATGCGGGACTATTTCCCATAAATACTTACAAATGTAATATTACTTACCTTAAATATTACCGAGACCTCTTCGTGGACGTCAAGCATAAGCAGCATCAAATATGCAAGGTATATGATGATTTTACAGTAAGAATCTAAATTAACTTAACGTCTTAAAGTAAGTATTTCGTTGTTGAGCACGCACAATATATATTGAGCTGTAATTAGACATTTTTGATACACATGATTTAAAATAAAAATCATTTAAAATAGCTAGTAAATCATTTCGATACTTTGCAATTAAATACAGTTCATTGAAAACTTAGTTAAACAAATGTATAAATAAAAATGTCAATGACCAATGAGTACACATATACTTCAGGCTTACGAGCCTCAATTATCTCAAGTATGATGAGCAAGGTGCTCATTTCGGTCCATTAAACATAGTTCGTGGCAGTTACCCTCAATGCTGCTGTTTTGCAAAAGTATTATCGTTATTTTGGTTTCAGTCGAGCATTTTTCCTTCGTCGGTTGAGAAGGCGCTTCAGTTTTAATTGTAGTAGTTGCAAGGCGTGCGGTCTGCCAAGGACGCGGCGTTGCGCCAAGTAAGGCAGGTTAATGTTGGAATAGTTAAAAATGGAGAATTTTATATATAATATTGTTTATTATAGAGTGCACTTTACAAGAATGTGATTGGTAGATCATACACCACCTGGTGAAGACGATTTAACTAGAAATTATATAATAAATATCCGATTATTTATTAAAATTTAAGTATTTAGGTATAATGTGCAAACTTCTTCAAATGGCAAAAAAGATACAGTATACGTTATTTGCATATATAAATTAGTTCAATATTTATTAGGAGTGTCACACGTAATTAATAATAATATCTATTAATCCTTAAATATAACACGTTTTGAGGCAATAAAAGTTCACTTTATGTAATGACTAGCTGTTACCCACAGGCTTCGCCCCGCAAATGATTTCTAAATACACCCGTCGCAGCAAACCTGCATACTCAGCGAATTTCCAATGAATATATAACATAACACTTAACAGGATTCATAAGAAATGTAATCACAAACAAGCGATATTTAAAATATTAATTATTCTCCATAAGAATAACATTGGGGATGAGTACGCAGGTTTGCTGCAACAAGGCACGGAAAATAATGGGTTTTTATGCAAATATCAATAGAACTCATCTTAGTGAAGTCACATACCAAGTTTCATCCATATACATTCATAAATAAGCGATATATAACATTTTAAGTATTTTCCATAAGAATAACATGGGGACCAAGTACCTAGGTTTGCTGCTACAGGATCCATAGGCGAAAAATTGTTTTTTTATGCAAACAACAATAAACCATAACCAGATCAAGCCATATACCAAATTTTGCCAGTTTATGTTCATAAATAAGCGAGATATACAATTTTTCTTTTTCTCCATAAGAATAACATTAGACAACGTACTGTGTTTAGCACTTTCAATATCTCGGTAACCAATTGACGTAGAGCAATGATCAAAATACCAAATTGTTTGTTTTTTTAAGCTAAATTCAATGGTATAAATTAAAATTTGATTTAAATTAAAATTACATGTGAAAACCCCAAAAAACACATTTTTGGGGTACAAAACCCCCCAAAAACCCCCCTTCGGATGGTGCGATTCATCTGGTTTTCGAACTTGTTCAAATAAATGGTACTTTACACATTTGTACCAAATTTCATTAAGATCGGACCTTTTTTATGAGAGTTATCGTGCTTACGGACACATATATATATAAATATATATATATAAATATATATATAAATATATATATATAAATATATATATACATATATAAAAATTTGAACGAATGGTGTTTTTGGCATCTGGGGACCTCAAAATGAAAAGTTATCATGGTCTCGGGCTTAAGTCTTACCATGAGACCTACGGTAATAGCTTCTTCCCTATAGGGGAAATTCGCTAAAACGATGACAGTTGTGTATGCTGCATTCTGTGGTTAGCCCGTGGAACTACTACGAATCAAGATCAGCTGTTTGTACATGTTTTTTGTTTTTTCATAAGCTCAAACAAAAATGAATGTCGATAAGGAATACATGGGAACTTTGTCGGGGTCTCTGGCGAAGCCCTAAGGTCAGATCAGGATGAAAACCATTTAGTTTTCCTATTTCATGCCTGAAGAATCAGTGCACAAAATTTCAACCCTCTAGGTAAATGGGAAGTAGGAGAATTTGTGATGAGTGAGTGAGTCAGTCAGTGAATGAGGGCTTTGCCTTTTATAGTTATAGATATTATTGTTCAAATACTGCGTTTTAATATTTGTTTATATTTTATTACTGGTCAGTATCCAAACAAGTCTTCTGTATGTATTTACCTTTTGGCTTAGCACTAATACATTTATTTTTAGCTTTTTGTGAATTTGAAATCACTGATTATTCTTTAAGCCTGATTATCTAAATGGATTGGTTAACCGAACTTCTCGAGTATCTATTAGTAGGGTATTAACGGATAATTACTTTAAATTATTTTCATCAACTTTTTATTAAGGCCCTAGTCAAATGTTTTCTAAATATTGTAAAATGCCACAACATACTTACCAATTAAACCAACCCGTTTAACTTCTCTACCGTTAGTGCTTATACACTGCAGAGATAGCCAGATGCATAAGTACAGCCCAGCCTCTGATATCGTAGTTGCTTTCTTCTTCCTAAGCAGGAGGATGAGCTAAGGCTCCAATGCTAACCAACAATATGCTCGACTCAGATGGTTCAACGTAGGATTAAAGCAGCCAATAAAAACCATTTATGTTGAGGACGATTATTTATTTCCACTTCTTTATTTACTTTTATGCATCGTTATGTGTTTTATTACTTCCTCTGCGAACCCTTTCCATTACTGTCGCCCTTGGCTGCTTCCTGGTGACCTGGTGTCCTCAGTAAGCCCTTGGATGTGTTTGAGGCTTACGTCCTACATACTTTTTAACCACACTGTGCAGAAAGTAGCTGTTTTCGATATCAGCTGTGAGTAACGAAAGTGACACTTTTCCACCCTAGTGCCGTGAAACAGCTGGTGTTTTTTGTCGCACTATCATTAGTGAATTTCCTTAGGAAAGTGACCTATTGGTATGACCCGCACGGTGAAACTTAAGCCCAGGACCACCATAGAAGTTCCTAACGTGACCCCCTGAACACGTTTTGGGGGTTCGTTCAAAATGTTATATATATATATATATATATATATATATATATATATATATATGTGTGTGTGTGTTTGCACTCTAGCGGTCGCATTTTTGTCCGATTTACTTCAAATTTGGTAGGGACATTCATTTCTGTAATCAGTTGGACAAGTTTGTTGCGCAAAACAATCGGAAAACTCTAAACCCTTTTTTGGAGATTAATCTTTCAAATTTCGAGTTTCTGGGCCCAAAGAGGGTCAGAGAAGCCCCAGACGTAAAGCAAATGCATCTATTAAGATGGGAATTAGTGAGGCGAAAGTTTTAAGCCCTCTCTCGTCATTCTACATACATATTTACCGAGATATTAAAGAAAATGTGTTTCAACTAAACACTGTACGTTGTCTTACACTGTAGGGTTTTACATTATAAATGCATGTTATTCATTTGTTGGTTTCCTTTTATCATTCTCAGCAACCTTACGCCTCCTTTCAAGCCTGTCTGCCCTTCTCCTAACATTATAATGCGCAAAATTGTATTCCCAGCATTGCAGGTAAATGAAACCAGGAGCATCAGAATAGCCAAAAAATCACTGTTTTCGATTTCAATAAAAATTGGTATAAATGTATGTTTTTACACTGATTTTAAGTTTTAAAAGTTGTTATGTGGAAATTCACTTCCCTCACGTCAGCGTGCTGCGTGCGAACTCGTTATTAGTTATTCTGACATTAGCAGCGCTAGTAGCTAGTTGCGCCTACCAATAGAAGTGTTGCACTCGAAATAAGATGATATTTTTAATATAATAACTAGATTAACATAAACACAATGTAAACACTCTTGTTGACATTGCGTTGTGAGATATATTACTCAGCAAACCTGATAAAAGTGTCTTCAAAAGATGTTTCATTATTATATTTACAGTGTGATGAAAATTATCTTTCATATTTCGTGCCTAAAATGTGTTTTCCGGTACTTGATCGAATTTCCGCGCTTGACTACCGCCTCACACGGAAAACCGCGTTTGGAACTAGTCGCGTGCCGGAAAATACCACTTTTGGAACTATTAATGAAATATACTATTAACAGCTGTTTTATTCTATACACATAGTCACTACCTTTCTTTTCTTAGCTAGTTTATTGTAAACATAGAACTGTCTTTTCATTAGCAAAGTTTATAAAAATAAAACACAAATAGGCCTACGCAGAATTGTGTAAACATTGAGTCGAGCACAAAACAAGTTTATTGTAAAATTAAACGCAACAAATTTAGTTTTGGTCAATATAACTGTACTTCGTTTTAACAAAGTTAATTTTTCTACCATAAAATGTTACCTAGAATAAGCGTCGTCGACCGTTAGGTAAAAATATTATCTAGTTTGAAATTATTATTTTACCTATGTGTTTATCAAACCTGGAGGCTTACCAAGTTGGATTTATACTCCGCATAAGAAACCATTGTTGAATGTAAAGCAAGAAATTACTGTGTGATTTAGGATGAAAAACCAAGCAATCATCTCAACCGATCATGGTTGAAAACATTTAGGTCGGCACTACTTTTTCAGCACACTTGTGTGTAACATAATCAGCGCAAGATATTTGTCGTTTATTTAAGAGTTTCGCCTCAAAAGCCTCGTCAGAAGCACTTCAACGTCCTCTTAAAGGGGTTTACATCAATATATATATACTAGCTGTTACCCGCAGCGTCGATCGTGACAAATTAAATCACATTAAAAATACTAACCTGACCAGCACTATCTAATCCTTGTTTAGTTTTACCATATGACTTCTTTTTCCCTAACCGACAAACAACTACAGCTGTTAATTTTATAAATCATATCCTCCATTTTATAAATGATAAGATTTGCATTAGAACTTACAGGGCCTGTGGGGATGAGCCCTAAGGCTGGATGCGGTCATTATCAGGTATGTATGTTAATGTGATGTGTAAGCTATGTTCAACCGAAATTTTAGCTTAATCGGTCCAGTAGTTTATCTGTGATGGAACTCCAAATATACATCCAAACAAACATCCAAACTTTCACATTTATAATATTAGTAGGATTAACAAAAATCTTCTGTAACTCACTTTGTGGAGCTGTTGAATGTAAGGATTAGATCATTGATACAAATGACGAAGGTTAGACTTATCCAAAAGGAAAGTAGGTTGTAAGCAGTGATCATCTTGCGACGTGACGATGAGTAGGAGTGGCAGCAGTACCTTTAATTGCCCCCCTTCTGCGATAGTGCTCATGTCCTTCTTGGAGTTTATTGGTGTGTAGGTCTTCACTGCGACACCACATTGCACACCATCGAGGGACAGATTTGGTGAGAAGTAATTGTGAGGTGATTGTGGAATATCACACTAATTCGTATGCACATTAGCAAAATGTGAATATGTTTAAAAAGAATGATCAGGATAAGAAAACAAACTATTTTTAATTTACTTTTAATGATCAAGAGGACAATTTGAGTTTAATTTTCGTTAATGCAGTTCTACATTCTAATTACTTTTAATAAATAGGAGTACAATACAAACTGAACTGTTTTAAAAGACACTGGGTTTTGATTAATACAAAATTGCAATTGAACTAGTAGAATAGTGGTGTAATTCGCTGGTACGAGGTGAGAATTAGAGTCTGAGGAAAGAAGGTCAGAAATCAGACCACGGGCACTGGCATTCAGCCTTGTTAGAAGTAGGCTGTATTCATTGTAAGTAGGCTCCAACAGAGATAAAATAAACGTCTAGTTCATACTCGAAATGAGAAAATTCATGATTATAGAACTCCAAGAAAGTACAAGTACCCCCAGTTTGTTGTTTTGCAGTTAAATTATAAGTCTTCATTGTTACTGGTAAACAGGCCACTAATTGATCAAGTGATCCTTACCTTAAAACTTCAGTCTACGTGAAAACAAAACATGTTTCACATACTAACCTCATGATAATACTGTCATCCTATTAACCTAATTTGAGTACGGTTTGTTTGGTCGCTTGCTTGCTTGCAACTCTGATCTCAGAAACGGCTCCAACGACTTTCTTGAAATGTTGGAAATAACTAATTTACGGGATAGTAATTAGTTTTAGTCTCATCCCCAGGCAATATCAAATAATGTAAAAATTAATATGAAAAGTGAAAAAAATAACCTTGGGCTTATGCAGTTTAAAATCAAACCAAAAGAATCATAACAGCTGTTTACAATCAATCAGTGAACTGTCAAAGTAATATTCATGTTGCAGTATTAAAATGTGGTTTTCTGAAAGCAGTGACTAAAACCATTGAATGAAGATTACATATAGAGTGGTCATGCCATATCCAAAATAAATCAAAGGGACATTGATCTACAATAACAACTGAAGTGACCTTAAACATGCAGAAAAGAGGCAAATGGGCTAACAAATCTGCTCGTCAGTAAGGGAATGACCTTTCCCGAGCAAAGCTCGACCCCTAAGTACTTCAAAATAAAATAAACAGTATCCAGGTTAGCGGTTAGAGGATCATCCCGTTATCCAGTAGCGGTTCATTCAGTACCGCAATTCATGAATGGGATGATAGCATACGGGTACGTCACTGTGATTAATATGATAATGGCAATTACCATGACAGTCTCGAGACCTTGGGTGCAGTTGCGTCATCACTGCTCAGCTCACGTGGGGCTGCGTGTCGAGGAGGAACCTGAACTGTGGAAGTTGGTTCCTGGGAGCTGGCTCCTAAGAGTTGGTCCCTGGGAGTAGGTTCTTGGAAGTTGGTTTCTGGGAGCTGGTTTCTAAGAGTTGGTCCTTCAGAGTAGGTTCCTGGCAGTTGGTTTCTGGGAGCTGGTTCCTAAGAGTTGGTCCCTGGAAGTAGGTTCCTGGAAGTTGGTTTCTGGGAGCTGGTTCCTAAGAGTTGGTCCTTGAGAGTAGGTTCCTGGCAGTTGGTTTCTGGGAGCTGGTTCCTAAGAGTTGGTCCCTGGGAGTAGGTTCCTGGAAGTTGATTTCTTGGAGCTGGTTTCTAAGAGTTGGTCCTTGAGAGTAGGTTCCTGGCAGTTGGTTTCTGGGAGCTGGTTTCTAAGAGTTGGTCCTTGAGAGTAGGTTCCTGGCAGTTGGTTTCTGGGAGCTGGTTCCTAAGAGTTGGACCCTGGGAGTAGGTTCCTGGAAGTTGATTTCTTGGAGCTGGTTTCTAAGAGTTGGTCCTTGAGAGTAGGTTCCTGGCAGTTGGTTTCTGGGAGCTGGTTCCTAGGAGTTGGTCCCTGGGAGTAGGTTCCTGGAAGTTGATTTCTTGGAGCTGGTTTCTAAGAGTTGGTCCTTGAGAGTAGGTTCCTGGCAGTTGGTTTCTGGGAGCTGGTTTCTAAGAGTTGGTCCTTGAGAGTAGGTTCCTGGCAGTTGGTTTCTGGGAGCTGGTTCCTAAGAGTTGGTCCCTGGGAGTAGGTTCCTGGAAGTTGATTTCTTGGAGCTGGTTTCTAAGAGTTGGTCCTTGAGAGTAGGTTCCTGGCAGTTGGTTTCTGGGAGCTGGTTCCTAAGAGTTGGTCCCTGGAAGTAGGTTCCTGGAAGTTGGTTTCTGTTCCTAAGAGGTGGTTCCTGGGAGTAGGTTCCTGGGAGTAGGCTCCTGGCAGTTGGTTTCTGGGTGCTGGTTCCTAAGAGTTGGTCCTTGAGAGTAGGTTCCTGGAAGTTGATTTCTCGGAGCTGGTTCCTAAGAGTTGGTCCTTGAGAGTAGGTTCCTGGCAGTTGGTTTCTGGGAGCTGGTTCCTAAGAGTTGGTCCCTGGAAGTAGGTTCCTGGAAGTTGGTTTCTGTTCCTAAGAGGTGGTCCCTGGGAGTAGGTTCCTGGGAGTAGGCTCCTGGCAGTCGGTTTCTGGGTGCTGGTTCCTAAGAGTTGGTCCTTGAGAGTAGGTTCCTGGAAGTTGATTTCTCGGAGCTGGTTCCTAAGAGTTGGTCCCTGGGAGTAGCTTCCTGGAAGTTGATTTCTCGGAGCTGGTTCCTAAGAGTTGGTCCCTGGAAGTAGGTTCCTGGAAGTTGGTTTCTGTTCCTAAGAGGTGGTCCCTGGGAGTAGGTTCCTGGGAGTAGGCTCCTGGCAGTTGGTTTCTCGGTGCTGGTTCCTAAGAGGTGGTCCCTGGGAGTAGGTTACTGGAAGAAGGTTCCTTGGAGTTAGTTCCTAGGAGTTGGTTCTTAGGAGTTGGTTCTGGAAGTTGGTTTTGGAGTTGGTTCATGGGAGTAGATTCTTGGGAGTTGGTTCCTGGGAGTTGGTTCCTGGGAGTTGGTTCCTGGGAGTTGTTTCCTGGGAGTTGGTTCATGGGAGTAGGTTCTTGGGAGTTGGTTCCTGGGAGTTGATTCTTGGGAGTAGGTTCTTGGGAGTTGGTTACTTGGAGTAGGTTCATAGGGCTTGGTTCCTGGGAGTTGGTCTAATGTTTAGGGCACTACAGAATGATTATAGTTGAGGGTAGTGTGTAAACAGAACCTGAGGGAGATTAAGTAATGGGCATTGCCGCTTTTAGTGTGCACTTATAAGGTGGTTAGTGGGTGGTTTCTTCACTCTACACAGTCAAGTGAACTGAGCCAACTTTTCGGGTAACATTAAATTTGATGTCTATAGGAGATAATGGAATACAAGTCACTGCAATAGTTTTGAAAGAATATCAAAGTGTTAGAAAAGGGTCAGAAAACCCTGGAATGTAAAATTATTGCATACTAAACATTTGGACGTAAAAAGCCAAAAATTGTAAGCCCTCCCTGATCATTCTAGCACCTTTATTTGCCAATTTATTAAAGAAAACGTTAATTGACTAATCACAGTATGTTGTCTTTTGGGGATTTTTTTGAAAAAGGCTGTTTTTCATATCTTGATGTAGTTTTATCACCCCCAATACCCTTATACCAACTTTTGATTCTGGTAAGATCTCCTAACCTTATAATGTTAAACATTGCCATCCTAATAATGAATTTAAATAGAACAACGAGCATCAAAACAGCCACAAAATAACATTTTTCCATTTTCAAAAAAAGTTCACAGTGTTTGTTCAAACTCTTAATTTTATTTGTTTAGTTTTACTGCGGAAATTTACTTTCCTTGTGTCAGCGTGTTGCGGGTGAACTCGTTTTTTAATTAAAAAAGTTAGTTGATATAAAACGTGTCTGTAAGACTGATAATGTCTCTGTGGGTTTCAGTCATTTTGGACTTGGTTGTTTCTAAAGAATCGTTTATTGGCCCATTAATAAATAATTAAATCACATCTAAGCTTATTAATACGTCTGAGTCATCTATATTTTGTGTTAATTCGTTAATTGTATCAATCAATATTCATTTTTTAAGTCTAAGAACATAAATAATACACCCGTCGCAACAAACCTGCGTACTTAGCGAATTTACAATGCATATATATATATGTCTCATTACTACGTAAAGCCAGTTACCAAGTTTTACAAAAATATATTCATAATAAAGTGATATATAACATTTTATTTATTCTCCATAAGAATAACATTAGGATTAAGGACGCAGGTTTTCTGCAATGAGGAGGATATGTAATGTGTTGCTTTTGAAATTATAAATATAACTGAACCAGGTGAAGCTACATACCAAGTTTTATTAATTTAGGTTCATAATCAAGGGAGATACACAAATTTACTAATTCTTCATATGAATAACATGGGGGCCGAGTATGCAGGTTTGCTGCTACGGGGTCTATCAACAAAAAACTTGTTTTTGTGCTAATATCAAGATAACACAACTAGTTGAAGCCACATAACAGGTTTCATCAATATACAATCATAAATAATCGAGATATCAAATTTTATTTATTCTCCTTAAGGATAACATTGGGGAACGTACTGTGTTTGTCACTTTAAATATCTCTGCAACGGTTGGACGTAGAACAACAATTAAGACAACAAAATGTTTGTTTTTTGAGCTAAACATATTGATAAAAATAAATGTGAAGATTTTTAGTAAAATTATCTGAGAAATTCTAAAAACCTTTTTCCCATAAGATTAACATTGGACACGTTTTTTGGATTTTATGCGCTCTATATAATGGCTATAACCAAAATTGAGTGTTTTTAACATTTTGGGGTAAGATTTTCAAATAACTGATTTTTGGAAAATTGTAAACCCCCATAAAACCCTCTTCCCATAGTCCGATCGATCTGGTTTTCAAACTTAAAGTCATAAATGCTACTATCCACATTTGTGTCAAATTTAATCAAAATTGAACGATTCTTTGAAAAGTTATCGCGGTAACAGGCACACATATATATGAATTTGAACGAATAGTGTTTTTGGCATTTGGGGACCTCAAAACGAAAAGTTATCATGGTCTCGGGCTTAAGTCTTGCCATGCCACCTACGGTAATAGCTTCTTCCCGATAGGGGAAATTCGCTAATAAACAATCATGAGGTGGAAAATCTTTCAAGAATCAAGAAATATAGATAACCAAAACTTGACAGAGGTAAAACTTTAATACATTATTTGTCATTTATAAAAACCAAAGTAATTCTAAATCTGCGTGTAGTCAATTATCATGCCCTTAATGAAAATGATACAACTTTTAATAAAGCTAAAGATAATAACACAAATAGACGGATCAATGTCGGATGGTTATCAATTTATTAAACAGATTAGACAATTTTTAAAGAGAATATCAACATACACAGATAATTAATCTTGTCAACATTTTCAACAGAGAGTCAGTAGAACCAACAATACCTGCACTAGAAAATGAATTAGCTTTTTCTGTCTCTCTTAAAGTCAATCTAAAAAAATCAATAAATAACAGTTGTGAAAGTAGCGAACATACATTTACCAGAAGAGGAAGCTGAAGAAATAAGATCAGATCAAAACTACGCAATATACTAATACTACCTGGCAAAATAATAGTCTAATAGACAACAAATATCACTCATTATGTGTCTCTAGATTTCATTTTGTTCAATACGAACACAACAGCAACCACTACTAGACAAATTAATAGCCTAATAGAAAACAAATTGTCACATATTATGTATGTGTCTGTAGATTTCATTTTGTTCAATACGAACACAACAGCAACCACTACTAGACAAATTAATAGCCTAATAGAAAACAAATTGTCACATATTATGTATGTGTCTGTAGATTTCATTTTGTTCAATACGAACACAACAGCAACCACTACTAGACAAATTAATAGCCTAATAGAAAACAAATTGTCACATATTATGTATGTGTCTGTAGATTTCATTTTGTTCAATACGAACACAACAGCAACCACTACTAGACAAATTAATAGCCTAATAGAAAACAAATTGTCACATATTATGTATGTGTCTGTAGATTTCATTTTGTTCAATACGAACACAACAGCAACCACTACTAGACAAATTAATAGCCTAATAGAAAACAAATTGTCACATATTATGTATGTGTCTGTAGATTTCATTTTGTTCAATACGAACACAACAGCAACCACTACTAGACAAATTAATAGCCTAATAGAAAACAAATTGTCACATATTATGTATGTGTCTGTAGATTTCATTTTGTTCAATACGAACACAACAGCAACCACTACTAGACAAATTAATAGCCTAATAGAAAACAAATTGTCACATATTATGTATGTGTCTGTAGATTTCATTTTGTTCAATACGAACACAACAGCAACCACTACTAGACAAATTAATAGCCTAATAGAAAACAAATTGTCACATATTATGTATGTGTCTGTAGATTTCATTTTGCTCAAGACGAACACAACAGCAACCACTACTAGACAAATTAATAGCCTAATAGAAAACAAATAGTCACATATTATGTATGTGTCTGTAGATTTCATTTTGTTCAATACGAACACAACAGCAACCACTACTAGACAAATTAATAGCCTAATAGAAAACAAATTGTCACATATTATGTATGTGTCTGTAGATTTCATTTTGTTCAATACGAACACAACAGCAACCACTACTAGACAAATTAATAGCCTAATAGAAAACAAATTGTCACATATTATGTATGTGTCTGTAGATTTCATTTTGTTCAATACGAACACAACAGCAACCACTACTAGACAAATTAATAGCCTAATAGAAAACAAATTGTCACATATTATGTATGTGTCTGTAGATTTCATTTTGCTCAATACGAACACAACAGCAACCACTACTAGACAAATTAATAGCCTAATAGAAAACAAATTGTCACATATTATGTATGTGTCTGTAGATTTCATTTTGTTCAATACGAACACAACAGCAACCACTACTAGACAAATTAATAGCCTAATAGAAAACAAATTGTCACATATTATGTATGTGTCTGTAGATTTCATTTTGTTCAATACGAACACAACAGCAACCACTACTAGACAAATTAATAGCCTAATAGAAAACAAATTGTCACATATTATGTATGTGTCTGTAGATTTCATTTTGTTCAATACGAACACAACAGCAACCACTACTAGACAAATTAATAGCCTAATAGAAAACAAATTGTCACATATTATGTATGTGTCTGTAGATTTCATTTTGTTCAATACGAACACAACAGCAACCACTACTAGACAAATTAATAGCCTAATAGAAAACAAATTGTCACATATTATGTATGTGTCTGTAGATTTCATTTTGTTCAATACGAACACAACAGCAACCACTACTAGACAAATTAATAGCCTAATAGAAAACAAATTGTCACATATTATGTATGTGTCTGTAGATTTCATTTTGTTCAATACGAACACAACAGCAACCACTACTAGACAAATTAATAGCCTAATAGAAAACAAATTGTCACATATTATGTATGTGTCTGTAGATTTCATTTTGCTCAAGACGAACACAACAGCAACCACTACTAGACAAATTAATAGCCTAATAGAAAACAAATTGTCACATATTATGTATGTGTCTGTAGATTTCATTTTGCTCAAGACGAACACAACAGCAACCACTACTAGACAAATTAATAGCCTAATAGAAAACAAATTGTCACATATTATGTATGTGTCTGTAGATTTCATTTTGTTCAATACGAACACAACAGCAACCACTACTAGACAAATTAATAGCCTAATAGAAAACAAATTGTCACATATTATGTATGTGTCTGTAGATTTAATTTTGCTCAAGACGAACACAACAGTAACCTTGATATCAGCAGGCTGAGTGCCTTTACCAGACCATGTAACCTTGCTCAGTGATAGCGCCGTCGTCTTCGTCCTTCCCGCAGGAACAGGAAACGCTCTGAACGCTGACAGCCCAGCGCTATCAGCAGATGATCGACTTGGAACTGTTTCGTGGAAATTGGAGCAGTCGTTGGAAAACAATTAGACCAAAAGTGCAAGGAAAACGGAAATGTTATTTTGGGTTTGATGTAGTGCCAATCACGCCTCCCTACAATTAAGGTTTAAGAATAAAGATTGCTTAGACATTTTCGACTTGTAAGGGGATCATAAATCCTAATACCCCCGTCGCAGCAAACCTGCGTACTCATCGAATTTCCAATGCTTATATTTGTGACTCACTACTACATAGAGCTATTTACCAAGTTTCACAAAAATACATCCATAAATAAGTGATTTATAGCATTTTATTTATTCTCCATAAGAATAACATTAGGGTTGAGGACGCAGGTTTGCAGCAACGAGGAAGATAATTAATGTATTTTTGTTGCAATTATCAATGCAACTGAACCAGGTGAAGCTACATACCAAGTTCTCTTAATGTAGGTTCATAATTAAGGGAGATATACAACTTTACTTATTATCCATATGAATAACATGGGGCCGAGTATGCAGGTTTGCTGCTACGGGGACTATAAAAAAAACCTTTTTTTGTGCTAATATCAATATACCACAACTATTTGAAGCCACATACCACGTTTCATCAATATACATTCATAAATAATCGAGATATAGAATTTTATTTATTATCCATAAGGATAACATTGGACACGTACTGTGTTTAGCACTTTGAATATCACTGCAACGGTTGGACGTATTATAGAACAACGATTAAAACACCAAAATGTTTGTTTTGTTGAGCTAAACACATTAATAAACAGAAATGTGAAGTTTTTAGTAAACCTATCTGAGAAAAATCTAAAAACCTTTTTCCCATAACATTAACATGGGAAAAGTTTTATTTGGATTTTATCCGCAACCACTTAACCTAGGTTAATGATTCAAAATACTAAATTATTTGTTTTTTAAGCTCTATAGAATGGTTATAATCAAAATTGAGTGATTTTAACATTTTGGGGTCAAATTTGCAAAAACCCGATTTTTGGAAAATTGTAAACCCCCATAAAACCCCTTCCCATAGTGCGATCGATCTGGTTTTCGAACTTAAAGTCATAAATGCTACTCTCCACAATTGTGCCAAATTTCATCAAAATCGGGTGTTTCTTTCAAAAGTTATCACGGTAACGGACATATATATATATATATAAATTTGAACGAATAGTATTTTTGGCATCTGGGGACCTCAAAACGAAAAGTTATCATGGTCTCGGGCTTAAGTCTTACTATGCAACCTATGGTAATAGCTTCTTCCCTATAGGGGAAATTCGCTAAAAGTGTTAAGGCCACTTGGTTTGTCAGCTTGGCTAAATTATTTCACACAGTACAAGGTTTTAATAAAAGAATGGTGCGGTTTTGACTGATAATAAAAAACTTATAGGTAAATTAGAAAGCCCATTTGGTAACACTTGATTCTACAGCTCAAACAGTTTGCCTCCTCTAACTGTAAAAACGGATGTTTGTTTAATGGTTAAAGTTTTATTTTGTACAGTATTACAATTTATGTTTATGATTCGATTGTTTACTTTTAAAGTCATATTTCATGGTGGATATGGACAGGAGGTCCCATATCATGGCCTGCTAGGAGCCCAGATCTAACTCCAAGTGACTTTTTATGTAGGGTTATGTGGAAACTATAGCTTACTTACAAAAAATCGTCATGTGCTCATTTAAGAGACATAATTTATGTTTCCTCAGTAGCAAGGGACATGTTGCACCGTGTGGGTTAGTAATAATGTGCCAAACAAATTGTTTAATAAATTACCATTTTGAAGTACTTTAAAAGTAATGAACAAATACACATTATTTAAGTTTATCCTTGGAATATTTAAGGTTGTGACTAAAGGTACAAAGGCAAACTAGGTAACAATACAACTACTGTACAAACTAATATACGTATTATATATTTTAAATTGGTAAATTATTTATGTGTAATGGACTGGTTTTAATACAAGCAATTTAAAGATTACCCAAATATGCTAGACCTTTAGGCAAATAAATACAGTACCTGCCAATAAATTTTGACTATTACCTTACGTAGAGATATTCCGTAATTATGATAATGTTTAACAACATAAATAAATAGTAATAAATTAGTAGGAATATTAATGTGTATATTTTTCATCGAGTCAGTTTTGTAAATGATTTACTGATCGAATAAAGAATTATCGGGGATGTTTTGAACTGGTAAAAAAGTATATTAAGGCATATTTTAATTATTATTTATATAATTACACATTGATTTGGCAATTTTTATTGACGTATTAAACAATGGTTTAAACACTGACTATACACCAGTTCAGCTGTATAGTCAATGGTGTAAAACATGAGAAAGAGAGCCTGCAAGATCCACGGTGGCAAACCCAGGTACCGAACTGTTCGTAAGTTGCAGATTCCTGTATGAAGGCGGTTATGTAATCCCTTGATTAGATGTGAGCCATTGAACTACGGTATAGAGTTCTATGATGGGTGCCATAGAACTACAGTATAGAGTTCTATGATGGGTGCCATAGAACTACAGTATAGAGTTCTATGATGGGTGCCATAGAACTACAGTATAGAGTTCTATGATGGGTGCCATAGAACTACGGTATAGAGTTCTATGATGGGTGCCATAGAACTACAGTATAGAGTTCTATGATGGGTGCCATAGAACTACAGTATAGAGTTCTATGATGGGTGCCATAGAACTACGGTATAGAGTTCTATGATGGGTGCCATAGAACTACGGTATAGAGTTCTATGATGGGTGCCATAGAACTACAGTATAGAGTTCTATGATGGGTGCCATAGAACTACAGTATAGAGTTCTATGATGGGTGCCATAGAACTACGGTATAGAGTTCTATGATGGGTGCCATAGAACTACAGTATAGAGTTCTATGATGGGTGCCATAGAACTACAGTATAGAGTTCTATGATGGGTGCCATAGAACTACAGTATAGAGTTCTATGATGGGTGCCATAGAACTACAGTATAGAGTTCTATGATGGGTGCCATAGAACTACAGTATAGAGTTCTATGATGGGTGCCATAGAACTACAGTATAGAGTTCTATGATGGGTGCCATAGAACTACGGTATAGAGTTCTATGATGGGTGCCATAGAACTACAGTATAGAGTTCTATGATGGGTGCCATAGAACTACAGTATAGAGTTCTATGATGGGTGCCATAGAACTACGGTATAGAGTTCTATGATGGGTGCCATAGAACTACAGTATAGAGTTCTATGATGGGTGCCATAGAACTACAGTATAGAGTTCTATGATGGGTGCCATAGAACTACGGTATAGAGTTCTATGATGGGTGCCATAGAACTACAGTATAGAGTTCTATGATGGGTGCCATAGAACTACAGTATAGAGTTCTATGATGGGTGCCATAGAACTACAGTATAGAGTTTTATGATGGGTGCCATAGAACTACAGTTCCAAGTTTCATTAGTATACATTCATAAATTAGCGATATATACCATTTTGATTATTCTCCATAAGAATAACATGGGGAATGGTAAGAAGGTTTGCTGTAACAAGGAACACAAAATAATGGGTTTTTATGCAAATATCTATAGAGCTTATCTAAGTGAAGTCACACACCAAGTTTCATCCATATACATTGATAAATTAGTGATATATAACATTTTAATTACTCTCCATAAGAATAACATGGGGACTGAGTACCTAGGTTTGCTGCAACGGGAATCATAGGTGGAAAATTATTATTTTTTTTGCAAACAACAATAAATCACAACCAGATGAAACCATATACCAAGTTTCGTCAGTTTATGTTCATAAATAAGCGAGATATAAAATTTGGCTTTTTGCCCATAAGAATAACATTAGACAACGTACTGTGTTTAGCACTTTCAATATCTCATCAACCAATTTACCTAGAGCAATGATCAAAATACCAAATTGTTTGGTTTTTTAAGCGGAATTCAATAGTAAAAATTAAAAATTGATTAAAATAAAAATTGCATGTGAAAACCCCAAAACCCCCATTTTTGGGGTACAAAACCCCCTAAAACCTTCCATCGGATGGTGCGATTCGTCTGGTTTTCGAACTCGTTCAAACAAATGGTACTTTACACATTTGTGCTAAACTTAATTATGATCAGACCTTTTTTACGAGAGTTATCGTGATTACGAACATCAATATGCTTACGGACCGTATATATACATATATACAAATTTATACGAATAGTGTTTTTGGCATCTGGGGACCTCGAAATGAAAAGTTATCATGGTCTTGGGCTTAAGTCTTACCACCTACGGTAATAGCTTCTTCCCTATAGGGGAAATTCGCTAAAAACTGAAATATTGGAGTAGTAAACCTTTACAGAGCTCTCTGCCTCTCACTAGTTTAAACTGTCTCTCAGAACAAAACCTTGATCTTTCGGTTTACTGCCGCCTAACCGATTTTATCGAGTTCGTGTACATACTAGGGCCGCTCTTCAATCCTCATGACCATCTTTACTGCTGGTAGGCCAAAAACTATGTAATTAATGGTGTTTAACTACGCTATACGCGATGCGAGATGGGCGATGACGATTGAATTGTAAATTTAGATTGCCGATTGTTTCCTTGCATCCGTTACGGCAATCGTTGATACGATTCTTTTATCGTATTACATGAAGTAGGTGGAAAAGTGTCATAGTTTCCGCACTAGAGTACATTTCATTAAAAAACGACGGAAAACTGTCATACCGTATTTGGCCAGTATAAATACAATGAGAATTATTCGACAACAGGGGATTCTTTCAGATCAAATGCAGAGGGAAGGGTGGTGAAATGTTTATCCATTTCCTAATTAAAAATTTCTATATTATATATTTTTCCCAACAGGTTAAAAGTAATAAGAAACCAGCTCGGAATCGTATGAAAGGCAGTTTTTAGCGAATTTCCCCTATAGGGAAGAAGCTATTACCGTAGTCGGCATGGTAAGACCTAGGCCCGGGACCATGATAAATTTTCGTTTTGAGGTACCCAGACCCCAAAAACACCATTCGTTCGAAACTGTATATATATATATGTGTCCGTGAGCACGATAACTCTCGTAAAAATTATCCGATTTTGATGAAATTTGGTATAAACGTGTAAAGCAACATTTATGACTTTAAGTTCGAAAACCAGCCAGATCGCTCCATCCAAAGGGGTATTTTGGGGGGGTTTTGTACCCCAAAAATGGGGTTTTCGAGTTTTGTACATATAATTTGGGAAATAGTCAAATTTTAGTTTTTTCCATTGGATTTAGCTTAAAAAAACACACAATTTGGTATTTCGATCATTTCTCTACGTCAATTGGTTACCGAGATATTGAAAGTGCTAAACACAGTACGTTGTCTAATGTTATTCTTATGGAGGAAAATAAAAATGTTATATCTCGCTTATTTATGAACGTATACTGACGAAACTTGGTATACGGCTTCATCTGGTTGTGGACCATTGATATGTGCTCAAAAAATTTTTTTTCCAAAGGCTCCCGTAGCAGCAAACCTGCGTACTCAGCCCCATGTTATTCTTATGGAGAATAAGTAACGGGTTATCTCCCTTAATTATGAAAATAAATTAATGAAATTTGGTATGTGGCTTTACCTACATGAGTTATATTGTTATTTGTATAAAACCCCATTTTTTGTGTTCCTTGCTTCAGCAAACCTGCATACTCAGCCGCCATGTTATTCTTATAGAGAATAATTAAAATGTCATGAATAGTTTGTTTATGAATGTATATTGATGAAACTTGGTATGTGGCTTGATGTGGTATTAAGATACATATATATGCATTGGAAATTCGCTGAGTACGCAGGTTTGCTGCTACGGGGGTATTTTGTTTCAACGCGAACGGCGGTTTAGGTCAGAGCTTATCTTGAACAATTTTGAGGGAAAGCGGACAAAATCCCTCAATTTGTTGTGGACACCCCGGGATTTGAACCCGATATCCCTTAAACTGAAGCCCAAGATGGTCCCGTTCAGTTAGCGAGATGCCCCAAAAACATGTACACGGCATTTACTTTTGAGATGGTAGTTATACAAAAATAAACTACCATGAAAATAAAATTGTAAATTTCAAGACCCGTGGAAGACCACAATTGCAAGACCATTTGTAGCCCAATGTTGGTTTTACTTGGTGATACTGAGTGAATTCTAGCTTGGCTACGGATGCTGAACTAAATGTAAGCTAACATAACAATTTACTGCTTCCAAAAACTGGGATAACCTAAAGATCAGATCGTACTTAACCCAGAGCTGTGTTATACCTCAAACCAGATTTAAGGAACTGTTACATGAACATTTATTCTAACTCTAAATCCTGATTTGATCAAATAGTCGTCACGCGGATTTAACTTTTTTTTTTCAAAATGCAAATTGGGATGACAAAGATATATGTGAGTTATACATTTTACAATTTTAATCAATCGGTTCAAGAGATATTACTTAATTCCAAAACAGCCATGACTACAGAATAACTTTCCTTCTATTTTGATAAACAAAATCCAAAAATTAGCACCTTATTATGGTTAAATCTGTTACAAGTCGAAAACACACTAGAAATTCTGCTAAAGAGTTTAAATATAAAGCCTAAATTGAAGAGAACAAAGACAATTTATAAACTAGGCGCTAAACTCGTTTTAACGGTTTTTTAAATTAAAAGTAGTAGGTCTGAATATATTTGTGTTTGTGAAGAAAAGTTAAATGTTTAATTACATAAATACAATCCGACGTAACCTATCTTCGATGTTATAAATAACCACTTTAAACTCTATCTAAGGACTACCAAGGTTTAATGTTAAGGATTTACACCTTAACACATTGTTATTATTTTAAAGATTTACATTTGTAATTTTCGTTTGATCGAGGAGAAGTTAATAACATAATCAACTCATTTGGTGAAGGCGTAACATAACAATAGTCACAGTAAACTAAAAAATTATTTTTACTTTACCTATCACTTCAAGTGTTTAAAACTACACTACGTTTCGGGAGGCGAGGAAACTCCTCCGAAATTTTTAGTGTTATCTACAGTTGTAACGGATTCAAATTTAGGAAAAAATCAACCAAAGTTTTTAATACTGGACGTGTTGGTGACATCGATATAAATACCACTGGATCGCGCGCTGCCCGTAAAGGCACGGGTGCAGTGCAGCTTTCCGAGCGCATACAGTTACGCGTTGCGGGTTGCAGCCGGAGGTATCTTGCAGGCGAAATGGGCAAAAGCGATAACACGAAACCGTGTAGGTCGCCGACTGGCCGCGTGAAAATCTTGTGTAACATATGTTTAACAGCTGATTATCCCCTCCCTGTCAGACACAGCTTTCATTTGGCGGGAAATTGCCTCACTCATCGACTCATCATTGTTCTTCCGCGATTACTGCTGAATAAATTCGTCTTGATGACAGTTTTTAGTTTTTAATCCTCGGTTTTGTATTATAATGTCCTTTGTTTTGACGTATTATAAATTAATTTAATGGTGAGGAGTTATATTGCTTATTGCACGTCAAGGTGGAGGAAAGGGACCGGCATTTATTTTCACTTTTAATTTGTAATACATTATTCGATTATTTGTAAAATATATTTCTGTAGCCTACCTCAAGCAGCATTTACCTGTATTTTCCTAACTCTTTCATCTTAATTCCCTAAAATGAACACTTTTTTTATAAAGTGTGGTAATTGCATGAGCGCTTTTTATTGCAGTGATTCCTTAAATTTATTAGAAGTAGGCCTTTGGTCTGACATTAGCAGCGGAGAAACTGGTTTTATTTCTTATGTTGGGCGTTCTTTAAAATTGATCACTTAGTATAGTGGTATTTACATCGATGGCTGGCGATCATGTTAACATAGTATTTTTAACATAGTTCTATATTTTATGAACAAAATCAGGCTTGTCAACAATTTGTGTATTTACTCCCATTTTCAGTAACATTCAATATCGACATAGTCAACAATCTTTTCTAATCATCAAGTAATTGAATGTTACTTAAGTTACCTGGATATTTGGATATTGGTAAAAAAATTAGTATTAATATTAGTATAAAAATTTATATATTTTGCAGAAATGAAACAGGCACGATTGTCAATTCAATTTACAACAGACTACGAACTAAACTTTTGTGCCTGTCTCTGTTCGAAAATTTAGAAAATATATTATCCATGGTCAAACGAAGTAATAAATTTGAATAAAATATGTTATTTTTTATGGTCTGTTTCCTTGAGAAACTCTTTAAGTAAGCAGACTTGAACAAGGATCGTATTTAGTTAGCCTATCAGTTCTCTTAAACGGTTGGCAGAGACGTATTACTGCTTTAGACTCAAGTAATAGTTCAGTAAGGGCATCTTTTCTACTTGATTGTTATTTGTGGAATTTAGTACTCAATAACAAATAGCAATGCAAATCACTCATAAATATATTTGAAATCTAATGGTCGAAAATATAAGGACGCATGAACAAGGATTTTAAGGTTATGTTTTCAGGTTTATTTTTTAGGTGAATTTTTATGAAACAAAATTTTGATTAGCATATTACGTATTGTTATTACTTACACCTTACTAACAGGATGTAATAAAATACGTCTTACACCACTTAAAAATATATTGACACTTATACTGTAGTCACATAAAAGACGGTAAACCTTGTACCATCTGTTATATATGTTTACCGGTTGTTATGTGATTACAGTATTAATGTACATATATTTGTAAATGCTGTAAGACGTCTTTTGTTAAATTCTGTAATTTTTATGAGTTACGAGTAACAATATTTGTGTGGTTATTATTCATTTATTTTGCAGTCAATGAATATAAGTTTTCGCATAACAATATACACTGAGACATGAAAGAACAGTGTAGCCCTAAAGAGTTTTATACTTAAAATTTCCAAAGAAAATATAAGAAAAAAACATTGAAGATTTCTGTCTATGGCTAAACTGGGAGAGGCTGTGGATTTTTGGTAAAAGGTATAAAATGTATTTACTATTAATATTTTAGAAAAAAAAAACGAATTATTGGAAACATATCCAATAATCATAATCACTTTATCACGTTTTCTTAAGGGTTCAAAATATATTTTACATTAAAAACGTTTACAGAATTTGCAGTAATAGCTAGTTTATTCATAGATTTTTCTCAGCTTTTAAATAACACTCACAAATTAAAAGATACAAAGGAAATAAACAAGTTATAATAATTTAAGAAAACGCAAAAACGAATAAAGTAATATAGCTTTTGTGGAGTGCCCATGTAAATATTGGTACCTTATGAACTAAAATTAGTGACAACTATAAGCAAAGGCACTTTATACTTTTAATAAACTAATTACATCAAGTAGCCATTGCAAATTAAATTTATTAAAGTACGAGTTATATTAATACAACGGAAACTGACGATGTTTTCTGGAAGATTTACAATCCTTCCGTATTTGGAAACATTTATCAGTAAAATTAGCAATCGCAGCGTGTTGCGGTAGCTCATCATATCCCATATCGGTCAGATACGCTCATATACGTCGTGTTCTCTTTAATTTAAGACTCTGCAAATCACAGGACACGCAAATGCGGCGTGAACTATTTAAGTTCCATAAGTGAAAATGCCTTTTAAGGATATTTATTAGCAAAATGTTGGTTATAATTTCATCAACAAGAGGATTGGCTTTCTTTGGAACTGATGTTTCACTGGCCTTATTAAACGTATCTGTGATTAAGCATGCCAACATCAATTGCAACTTTGATTTTATTTAAGTTCCAGCCAAATCTAAATCGTTCTCATTTTTAAGGAGTGCAAAAGCAAAAACAATTTATTGCTTTTTGCCTGTGATGGTTTTTAGTTACTGTATGAATGAAGACATGAAGTAAACATGTAAATACAACGTGGGTTATAAAGGTATAGTAAAATAGTGTGTCTTTACTGTGCTTGGGTATTCTACGCTGCAAGGATAAAGTATCAAATTTAATAATACGTTAATGAATGATATAAGTATATTCTAGCACAATCCAAATACTGATGCATACACAGAATTTAGTAATACAAAAATCATAAGTTAACATACAGTATATAATATAAATATAAAAATGAACATGCTCTTGAGAAGTTAAGTTAAAACATTTATTGTTATAGTTTTTTATTTTATTTTATTTTATTTTTTTAACAACACAAAGGTTACGGGAATAATACGACCATTAGCTCTATCTTACCGCTTAAAACCCAACCTCACTAAAAAACGTGGGGCCTTGTTAAAACCCTTTATAAAGGTGTAAAACATACCTTTCAAACATTTTTTGTTTATATATATTTGTAATGTAAATTAAGTTTTAAATGAAGCCAAAGTATACCATCCTTTATATTAAAAGGAACTGGTATTTTTCCGGAACTATTCTGAGACAACCATTAGATGTATGCAATAACTCTTTAAACATTATGTGGAACTAAGCTGTGTTGCTGCTTGCAAAAGTAAACTAAATCAGATAATTCATTTGTTTATAATGTGGGAAAACGGTACTCATGAAAATTAATAGATGTAAATTTTAAGGCGATCAATGAAAAATAAAATTAACACGAATATGAATGTGAATGTCAATGCTAACGCAAGAGCTGAAATGTCTCACACCGGGTGGGTGGCGGATGGTGGGGTGGGGGGCGAGGGAAGGGTGAAAGTGCAATGGTCAAACGAGGACCACCGTAATCTCCCGCTGATACCAAGAGCCGAAACAAAAGGGTTTACGTTACCCCCCCCACCCGAGCAGCTGACTTTTGCCTCCGTTTTCAACCTAAGCAACCATTCTCATTCCGTACCTCGTCTTTTGAATTATGGAAGGGGAATTCGTTAGTTTTAGAAAAGGTTTTATACATTGTAATGTGGAAATTTCAATTCTAGATGAATAAGTGTTATGTGAGCAAGAAGTTAGAGAAATATGTGATTGCAATTATTAAGAATATTAATTAATGCTGACAGGTAGAATAGGTTTAATGAGACAGGGTGCTAGTCGGGCATAGTTTTCTCTTCCTAAAATTACTTTTTTAAATGAACTTTCCGTTATATTCTCTGGTACATAAATACTTATGACACATCCAACCCATACACATAGTACATTATTAGCGAATTTCCCCTATAGGGAAGAAGCTATTACCGTAGTCGGCATGGTAAGACCTAGGCCAGGGACCATAATAACTTTTCGTTTTGAGGTCCCCAGACCCCAAAAACACAATTAGTTTGAAACTGTATATATATATATTTATTATTTTAAACATTTTAAACACAGTACCCTGGTTTAAATTATTTTATTTCAAGACCGACATGTTTCGGACCTTAAGGCCATAGTCATGGTCGTAAACAAAACATAACCTCACAATTATTAAAAAGAAATATAAATGTAAACCATAAATTTCTGACAATATAATCATATGACTTTTTCCACAGTTCTTTTAACATGCTTCTCAACTATTGTGGCTTAATAGATCTTAGTTTCAATTTTACTGAAAATGACATATATATATATATATATATATGTGTCCGTGAGCACAATAACTCTCGTAAAAATTATCCGATTTTGATGAAATTTGGTATAAACGTGTAAAGCAACATTTATGACTTTAAGTCCGAAAACCAGCCACATCGCTCTATCCGAAGGGGTATTTTGGGGGGGTTTTGTACCCCAAAAATGGGGTTTTCAAATGTTTTACATATAATTTTGGAAATAGTCAAATTTTAGTTTTTCCCATTCGATTCAACTTAAAAAAACACACAATTTGGTATTTTGATAATTTCTCTACGTCAATTTGTTACCGATATATTGAAAGTGCTAAACACAGTACGTTGTCTAATGTTATTCTTATGGAGGAAAATAAAAATTTTATATCTCGCTTATTTATGAACGTATACTGACGAAACTTGGTATACGACTTCATCTGGTTGTGGACCATTGATATTTGCTCAAAGAAACAATTTTTTACCAATGGCTCCCGTAGCAGCAAACCTGCGTACTCAGCCCCATGTTATTCTTATGGAGAATAAGTAACGTGTTTTCTCCCTTCATTATGAAAATAAATTAATGCAATTTGGTATGTGGCTTTACCTACATGAGTTATATTGATATTTGTATAAAACCCCATTTTTTGTGCTCCTTGCTTCAGCAAACCTGCATACTCAGCCGCCATGTTATTCTTATGGAGAATAATTAAAATGTCATAAGTCGTTTACTTATGAATGTATATTGATGAAACTTGGTATGTGGCTTTATGTGGTATTAAGATACATATATATGCATTGGAAATTCGCTGAGTACGCAGGTTTGCTGATACGGGGGTATTTTAGTTTAATTTTCATTGCGAATGGGATTTATCTGTCTGAAAGCAAAATATATATTTTCTAATCACATGCTAATGTAATCAAACTGTATGTAACTCGCACGCCTAAGATGTTGATCGAAATAGACCTCTAAATATGTTTATGACTCTAATTTAAATTAAATTGCTCCAAAAGAACAGTTGACATTAAGATAATCCCCGCTAGTATGGATTATGAGGTCTTGCAAATTGTAATATGAATTTTTCATGAACTTGGTTTTTGAGGACTTTGACGAAAAGAGATATTCGTCAAGCCATTTTTTCGTTAACATGAGATCATGAAATGAAAATTGACTTTATTAAAGAAGTTCAGCTAGGAATAGCAAGTCTTATCTATCGTTTAACCTTCAACAAAAGAAGTAAATTACAACATACTTCAGTAAAAATAAATATCACTATGCTTATCTGACTTTTCAACCAGAATAATTGCAATTTTCATCAAGCAAAGCTTTATAGCAAAGATATTTGAACTCAAACCTGTTAAAGGATATCGATATCAGGGTAACTGGTCTCATGCTATTTGGTCCTCAAGTAATATCATGGGGATGATGGGGATATCATGGAAAGACAATTACGAAAATATATTACGTTTTAATGCAGAAATATGGAAATATAGTCAACGTTTACAGAGGATGAGTTTAGCAGTTGTTATCTATTGTCTTACTAGAAAATATCTAAGATATACTTAGCTAGAATCAGCAAAGTATAAGGTATCAAAATATTGCGTTCCATTTGAGTGATCTTCGGTGAGTCGGAGTCTAATCGCCGGCCGGCTTGTGCGTGTCTTAATTTGTGCGAAATGTGTGTTTAATGTCGTGTTGTGTGTAATGTTGAACTGTATTAATGTTTAACAACAAACAAATTTTAAATTTTGACGAAAATCTGTGTAAATTACGGACGTTTTTGGTATGACCGGAAGATGGAATTCTAGATTCCGAAACATGTCGTCATAGTATGAGGCTGCATATATTTTTGAACTGTTTGGTCGGAAAAGGTATGTAAACCTGGTTTTAAATTATAATTTAAGATAAATTGTGGACTCTTGTGAAACATGTTAAGACTTTAAAAGGGTGTTTGGATTAGGCCACTAATTAAAAATATATATCTACGTATTAAATTTCAAATTAAAATGTATCCTTGACAGATACGCTTTCAAGGACGTTATCATTATCGGTGTAATCTATAGCCAGGGCTGACAGTTAATTAGGGATTGAGTTTTCGAGAGTGTTTTGGTACCCTTGAAGACAACTAATGGTGTTACTAGGACTTAAGTCCAAACATGTCTAGATAAGAGTAGGAATAAAAAATAAATGCTTTTACAAAGTGCCACCATATAGGACCCTAATCAATTCAACCCTTTTTACTGAATTTATTAGTGAATTTCCTTTGGAAAGTGATTAGCATGACCCGCACGATGAAACTTAAGCCCGGGACCACCATAGAAGTTCCTAACATGACCCCCTGAACACGTTTTGGGGGGTCGTTCAAAATTTTATATATATATATATATATATATGTAATAGACATATATATATATATAAAATTTTGAACGACCCCCCAAAACGTGTTCAAGGGGTCACGTTAGGAACTTTTATGGTGGTCCCGGGCTTAAGTTTCACCGTGCGGGTCATGCTAATAGTTCACTTTCCAAAAGAAATTCACTAATAAATTCAGGAAAAAGGGTTGATTTGATTAGGGTCCTATATGGTGGCACTTTGTAAAAGCATTTTTTTTATTCCAACTCTTATCTAGACATGTATATATATATATATATATATATATATATACATGTATATATATATGTAATAGACATATATATATATATATGTGTATGCACTCTAGCAGTCGCATTTTTTGTCCGATATACTTCAAATTTAGTAAGGACGTTCCTTTCTGTAATCAGTTGGACAAGTTCGTTGGGCAAAACAATCGGAAAACGCTAAACCCCTTTTTTGGGGATTAATCTTTTAAATTTCGAGTTTTTGGGCCCAAAAAGGCTCAGAGAAGCCCCGGATTAAAATAAATGTGTGTAAAAACATGGGAATTAGTAAGACGAAATTTTTAAGCCCTCTCTCGTCAGTCTAGCATAAATATCTACCGAGTTATTAAAGTAAATGTGTTTTGACTAAACACAGTACGTTGTCTTATGGGGGTTTTACACTAGAAAAGCCTGTTATTCCTTTGTGAGAGTACTTTTATCATCCCAAGAAACTCACGCCTACTTTCAAGCCTGCCTGGACCTTCTCCTAACATAATGCGCAAAATTGTATTCCCAGCTTTGCAGGTAAATGAAACCAGGAGCATCAGAACAGTCAAAAAATCAATGTTTTCATATTTCAATGAAAATTGGTATAAATGTATGTTTTTACACAGATTTTGAGTTTTAAAAGTTTGTTCGTGGAAATTCACTTCCCTCACGTCAGCGTGCTGCGTGCGAACTCGATATTTTATTTACTACTACCGATCACTTTGTTCCAAGGCCATTTCGTCCCCTATGAAAAATGCGGATATATCATCCCACCTTTGGGAGTGGCTACCTGGGTCGGGTTTGATAATGATCTCCAACATATTTCTGGGCGTACACTTCGTCCCATCTGAGGGAAGGGTTGCAGAAAGGTCCATATTATATAGAATAATTGATCTAGCCGCCTTTCCCTTATAATACGTTATAATATGGATTAGGATTTTTTGACCTATCAGATTTACAAATTTAAGTAAATACTCGAGTTTGAAAGCTGAAATCTAAGCTGAGTCTAAGCTGAAATCTTAAGGACGGGTAATCCGGTTATGATAAAACAAAGTTTAAACTGAAGCTATTTTAAATTGATTTCATCTGATAACAATGACAACATTTTCGGTTGAGCGAAACATTTGTTATGGATTAAAATGTGTGAAAATTACCGGGTGTTCAAGTCACAAAGTGTCCGGTAATCTTTCAAAGATCAAGAATAACCATTGAGAGTGAACCGCACTTTTAAGTGGTACGTCCTTATAAATGTAACTAAATAATTTAGTATAGTGAGGGAAGGACGGTCAGATAAATTACTCTATATAAGGACTTTTCTACAACCTCCCCAAAGGGTACGGGCATTGGTTTGCCAAACTAACGTAATAGGGACACACAATAAGCTTCGGTTGACGTGTGAGGATCTTTGAATCTTTGGATCTCTGAATCCGCCCCTTCAACAACTCATAAACATAAACCCTCCCCTGGTGGGACGAAATGTCCGCCTGGAAATAATTTGAGATCAATATCAGATCTGACCTCAAAAAGTGGGACGATATGTCCGCATTTTTCATGGGGACGAATAAATGTCCTTGGGACGAAGAGTCCGGACACCTTTTTTACAAGGAAGTGGGAATCCATTTACGGACGAAGTTTGGGACTCACCGAAGCCCTACCCACTAAACCCACCCCTATGCCAGGCTTTGTCTCCCCGGCATTGTGTTCGTTACTTCGGGGAGGCCGAGAGGTGATACTGGATTTATTATAAGAACAAATTACCGTATTTTCTGCCCTAGTGACCAACCTGACAACGGCAGTGATCTTCCTCCACGAGACGCAAGTAGACAAAGACCCAGCGATCACGAGTGGGTCTTACCACACTGCGATCCAACAAGTGTGGCGCTGTAACGCTGAAGCGTTACGGTTTTATAAAACTAATGAACGTTCAAGTGTCGAGTACAAAATATGCAATCAGAGGGGGAGTCACGGCGAAGTGTTGTGCAAGAGGATGGAATGTCGAGTGCCAAGTGCCAAGTGCCGAGCCGAGCCGAGCGCTGCCGGGTCCCCCTTCTAGGAACTGTCTACCGGAGACCTCTTCATTGATGAATGATGCTACAGCTGCGGATCTGACTCCGGCATCGGTTTATTGTTTATATTAATAATCTGTTCTTTGTTTAAAATTGAATGTTGGTGATGGTTAGTTTAGGTCATTTAAGAATTTACTGTGGACAATATAGCCATTAATAAATGAGAAAAACAAATTAATTTGCGTTTCGAGATCTAAAATTTAATCCCGCATTCAGATGAGAAGAGTACCAAGAAAATATCAAAGTTAGTGGCACCGTCCAGGCAAAGCTGGGAAAACACAAAAAGCTACAGAGAACTGTACAACGGATTTTGTTTTTATGTTTGAAAAGATAACGTTTTGTGTATCCATCATGAGATTAGCATGAGATAACGTTTGATTCTCTCCAAACGTTTGATTCTCTCCAAACGTTAGATTCTCTCCACAACTCATGACCCATCAAACATTTTATTAAAAGTAATTGTCAGATATCGACTGAGAACACAACAATGTTTACAACATGTGTAGAGCAAATTTAGTAAAACTTTGAATACCCCCGGATAATGTCATAATAAAATCCATCGCCAATTGATATCAAAACACAACTGATATCAAATTCCGATGTTCTAGCTTAACCATCGAGTACCGGGGGACCGAGCCTTGCTCTGTGTTTGATTCCGCAGAATAGGCATTGAATTTGTTTTATTTCTAACACTCGTTCATTTTCAACATGAGCTCGTTCGCTTCGCTCCCTCGCCTCCCGGATAAGCTCGTTCCCTTTGCTCAATCAGCTCCCGGATTAGCTCATTCGCTACGCTCACTCGCCTCCCGGATTAGCTCGTTCGCTACGCTCACTCGCCTCCCGGATTAGCTCATTCGCTACGCTCACTCGCCTCCCAGATAAGCTCGTTCCCTTTGATCACTCGCCTCCCGGATTAGCTCATCCGCTACGCTCACTCGCCTCCCGGATTAGCTCGTTCCCTTTGCTCACTCACCTCCCGGATTAGCTCATTCGCTACGCTCACTCGCCTCCCGGATTAGCTCGTTCGCTACGCTCACTCCCCTCCCGGATTAGCTCATTCGCTACGCTCACTCGCCTCCCGGATTAGCTCGTTCGCTTCGCTCACTCGCCTCCCGGATTAACTCGTTCGCTACGCTCACTCGCCTATGGAAAAATTAGTTTGAGTTGCCATTCAAGTATTTTTTTTTATTTCCATCATGAGAGTTGCCATTCAAGTAGATTTTTTATTTCCATAATGATAAACAGCTGTTTACAATATTTAATTTATAGAAGCTGATTTAATGGTTTGTTTTTGTTATTCATAGTAACCGGTGTTATGATTTTAAACTCCATAAACCTAATGTTAAAATTTTCAATTTTCAAATGAGTTGTTTAGAAAAATACGAGTTTTCTTGACGTAGTGGTTTTCACCAATCGATTTTTTAGACCCAAAAGCCCCTAATCCCAAACTTTCAGCAAAATCCTTCCGCTAAATCTCGAGATAAATTTTGCAAACAAACAAACAGACATAACTCGTATTAGATAGTATAGGATAGTATCAAATCGTCAGTAACAATATTTGTTAAATATTTTATGCATTTTATTTACAGCTATTTTATTTAAGTGAAAATAATAACTTGAAAAAATGGATCAATAATGATAATAATGTTGCTAGTTCCCGTACAAAATCCGTTTAGAAACTCAAATATGATAAATAAATATTATAGTTTAAGACCAATATACTTTAACCTTAATGCCGCTATTTTACAAAAGATGACTGTGGAATAGTATATATAAAAAATCAATTGTTTACCTTAGAGTAAGCTTACCAGAGACAATGTAAAACCTAGAGCTACGTCAAATTTGCAGAAGTTTATGCTTTAGTATGCATAAAATATGGTTTTTTATGACTTTCGTTTAATTAAAAAAATACAATGTTAAAAAAATAAAAAGCTTCGTTTTCAATATAGTTTCGTTATTCGTATTGCACTAAGAGTGATCTATTATGGAGAGAAAGAAAATAGATCATTCTTAGATGAACTAGCTCCAAATATTGTTATTCAATCAACAAGATGTAATATAATCATTGAATCATTATTGCATACAGCGTAATGCCCGTTAAAAACTCAACGGCAGTTATTAGGATTATCTACCGACATCAATAAAACACCAACCAATAAATCATTTCGTAATGGAAAAGTAATCGTGGTTGTTGCCTATAAACTTAATAATATTTGCTTTTTTTAGGCGGATGACTAAACATTTTCAGTTAAACACAGTATAAACGTATATAAATAACCAACTCTTTGTTATTAAAATACTCTAATCTCATGAGAGTCCATTATGGTGAGTTTTATTATCTTCCATAAAAAACATACAATGGAAGGTTGGAAGTGAGGGCTATTTCTTTATAAGGAAACCATAAATAATAAATATTATAGAGGCTTACGGAAATTATAATTATGATTATTATACAATTTAAGATCATAAAGCAAGATTAAATAATGGGTAAATATATGTTCAAAAGACTCCCCGATTTTGCAAAATCGTTTATATAGGTAGAGCGTGAAATCATAGAGTTTCACTGCTGTATTATGAATAAATAGCGCATTGAGGGAAAAATTGTATTTATTTATATATTATGGTGCATTTGTTTGAAGAATAAAGAGATTTTCAACTTTTGAACTTGAGCATGTGTAGGCTTTATTTGATGAACTCGGTTTGTCTTCCTCCAATCTATCCCGACAAGATGGTGCAGTTGATTAAATTACAGATTGGACTTTCCAGTCTTCTGACAGTTTTTAACTAGCCTAACTACTGACCTTATTACACGACCCAAGAGGTCAAGGTAGCATATTTTATTTTTAATTACCGCTTTAATTATACTATTCGATTGGACGTTATAGAAGACAATTTCCGAACGACGAAAGGCTACAAAACATTAACCGGGCCTACAGTCTGTATACGGTAGGGTGGCGCACGGACCCGCCAGCTACCTGAGTCGGTCCCTTCCTCCGCCCGGCACTCGCGGCTGTTTCCTTAATGAGTCACCAACTAGCCCCTCTAATAGAATTATTAACTTTTTTTACTTTCTCATAATATCTCAATTTTAAGAAAGGGCATTACTTAAAGGGCTGAATTTTCGGAACAGTGGCGCTATCCGACGGCGGAAGTTTAAACTACGTGTCTGATTGAAAGTACGTTATCCATTCCCAGATGTTATCATAGGTTTTAATAGCAGATGTTTTGTTAAGTTGTTTTACAACTGAAGTAACCTGTCGATGGGTACAAACTTGCTCGGATTCGAGCTACAGTACAACTAGTTAAAAAAAAAAAAATAATAATTTGGAAACTCTTTTGATTTTAACAACTTGTTCATTCGCCTCACCAGTATATAGCGCCCGGCGCCGACGGCGCGGTGACTACACACAGTTTACTTAATCAGTGTTGCCTCCAATATTTAGTTAGAGCTCAGTGTTTGCAACCCACCTTCCATAGCAAGTGTGTAAATTAACTAACTATGAAATTCAATACGTGCAGAAATAAATCTACTCAAGCATAATCGTAATTTTCCACTGGCTATTAACAACTGGAAACTACATGGTCAATTGAATTAACTACTGTAGTGAAAGTTGAATTGCCCCAAACAGGTGTTCCTTTCAAAACTGTTAACGTATTTGTAAATATAGAGAAGTTTTGGCCCTTTATCAACTAATGAATTAAAGAGTTATAACAAATTAATGGGGTTTCTTCTTTTTCTATTTGTAACGTAAAACAATTATTTACAGTGCAGGGCCTTTGAGGTACTTGAAAATAAGTTTATGCTCCTCTACGACCTAAAAACTATTTAGGATATATTTTAATTGGGGCACTTCTGGTTTCTAAGAACTGTTCATCATTTCGTCAGACATAAAATAAACTGGACTCACTCACTCACTTAACGAATTCTCCTACTTCCCATTTACCTAGAGAGTTGACATTTTGTACACTGATTCTTTAGGCATAAAATAGGAAAACTAAATGATCTTCATCCTGATTTGACCTTGAGGCTCCGACAGAGGCCCTGACAAAGTTCCCATGTATTCCTTCAGGGGTATTTAAGCTGATGAGAATACAAACAGCTGATCTTGATTCAAGACAACTGTCTTTGTTTTTAAAAATAATTTGCGGCGCGAAGCCTGCGGGTAAAAGCCAGTTAGTAATGAATAGAGAAACTTATTTGTTTACTATAACCAACTAACGAATGTGGAATTAAATACCCCCGTCGCAGCAAACCTGCATACTCAGCGAATTTCCAATGAATTAAAACATAACACATTAAGCCACTTAACATGATTCATAAGAAATATATTCACAAACAAGCGATATTCAAAATATTAATTATTCTCCATAACAATAACATTGGGGATGAGTACACAGGTTTGCTGCAACGAGGAACACAAAATAATGGGGTTTTATGCAAAATATCAAAGGAACTCAGCTAAGTGAAGTCACATACCAAGTTTCATCCATATACATTCATAAATAAGCGATATATAACAATTTAATTATTTTCCATAAGGGTAACATGGGGACCGAGTACCTAGGTTTGCTGCTACGGGAACCATAGATGAAAAATTGTTTTTTTGTGCAAACAACAATAAACCACAACCAGATGAAGCTATATACCAAATTTCGTCAGTTTATGTTCATAAATAAGCGAGATATACAATTTTTCTTTTTCTCCATAAGAATAACATTAGACAACGTACTGTGTTTAGCACTTTCAATATCTCAGTCACCAATTGACGTAGAGCAATGATCAAGATACCAAATTGTTTGTTTTTTTATGCTGAATTCAATGGTGAAAATTAAAATTTGATTTTAATAAAAATTACATGTGGAAACCCCGTAAAACCCATTTTTGGGGTACAAAACCCCCCCAAAACCCCCCTTCGGATGGTGCGATTCGTCTGGTTTTCGAACTCGTTCAAATAAATGGTACTTTACACGTTTGTACCAAATTTAATTAAGATCGGACCTTTTTTACGAGAGTTATCGTGCTCACGGACATAAATATATATATATAAATATATATATATATATATATATATATATATATATATATATATATACATATATACAAATTTGAACGAATGGTGTTTTTGGCATCTGGGGACCTCAAAATGAAAAGTTACCATGGTCTCGGGCTTAAGTCTTACCATGAGACCTACGGTAATAGCTTCTTTCCTATAGGGGAAATTCGCTAAAATCATATATCTTTTTATCCTTAACGACAACATTTCTAGCTTTAATTAATATTTCACAGAACGGGCCCTTGATAATGAACTTGAAAATATATTCCTGCACCCCTACGACCTACGATCTTGTAATTGGGGCACTTCAGGTTTCTAATAAATTTTCATTCGGATACCGAACTTTTTTTATTTGGTGATTATATAATAAGATCATGTTGACTAAAGACGGGAAGTGAAATAGTTACCCGACCTCGACCTTGAAACGTAATCCGCTGCAAGGATTTCGGATAGAGTTCCTTTCTACGCAGGATTATTATTAATTTGAATGAGTCTAGTGAAGCTTATTCAACGGATGAGGAGGTTGATGACCTTCCTTGTCTTCAGGTTGCTCTCGGTTGAGAAACAACCATATCTTCAATCCGATATCGCACGGTTGGGCAATTTTTGGAGTCAGTTTTAATTAGTTATAGAGTCACTTCTGTTTTCTGTAGAAGAGAAAGTTATATGATAGTGGGGCTCACGGATTAATATGCATTTTAGCGAATTTCCCCTATAGGGAAGAAGCTATTACCGTAGGTCTCATGGTAAGACTTAAGCCCGAGACCATGATAACTTTTCATTTTGAGGTCCCCAGATGCCAAAAACACCATTCGTTCAAATTTTTATAAATGTATATATATATATATTTATATATACATATAGATATATGTGTGCCCATAAGCACGATAACTCTCGTAAAAAAGGTCCGATCTTAATGAAATTTGGTAAAAATGTGTAAAGCACCATTTATTTGAATGAGTTCGAAAACCATACGAATCGCACCCTCCAAAGGGGGGTTTTGGGGGGTTTTGTACCCCAAATATGGGTTTTTTGGGGTTTCCACATGTAATTTTTATTTAAATCAAATTTTAATTTTTACCATTTAATTCAGCATAAAAATAAACAATTTGGCATTTTTATCATTGCTCTATGTCAATTGGTTTCTGAGATATTGAAAGTCCTAAACACAGTACGTTGTCTTATGTTATTCTTATGGAGAAAAAGACAAATTGTATATCTCGCTTATTTATGAACATAAACTGACAAAATTTCGTGTATGGCTTCACCTGGTTGGGGTTTATCGTTGTTTGCACAAAATAAAAAATCTTCACGTATGGTTCCCGTAGCAGAAAACCTAGGTAATCGGTCCCCATGTTATTCTTATGGAGAATAATTAAAATGTTATATATCGCTTACTTATGAATGTATATGAATGAAACTTGGTAAGTGACTTTACTTAGATGAGTTCTAATGATATCTGCATAAAAACCCATTATTTTTTGTTCCTTGTTGCAGCAAACCTGCGTACTCATCCCCATTGTTATTCTTATGGAGAATAATTAAAATTTTTAATATCGCTTGTTTGTGAATATATTTTTTATGAATCGTATTAAGTGTTAATGTTTTATGTTATATATTCATTGGAAATTCGCTGAGTATGCAGGTTTGCTGCGACGGGGGTATTATATAACGTACTGCATATTTAAATTATTATTATACCATCAATTGTGTCAAGAAATAATTTTGTTGATAATTGCATAATTGAAGGTTACCGTAATGTACAAAGTAATAAAAACTTGTAAATATTAAAGCTTAATTAACTTTGCTAGAAGGTATCTAGTTTTTACAGACTCACTTCGTACATACATCGAGAAAGTTTTGTTTCCGTAAAAATTGTGAATTTAAGTGGTTTGATATCATTTAGTATTTGAAGTATTCGCTTGGTTTTCTCGGTGATTTTGGTCTTTAAGTGAAGATACCTAGGGACTAATGTAACAATGCTGATGCAATTTTGGTATGTATGTGCTAAGATAGGTGTTTTAATATGCCATTGCAATTTTTATTTTAAAGGGTTATTATTTTAAAATAATGGTACAATCGTAAACAATATATATTTTATAAAAATGGGCCAAACGACTTGTATCATAGTATGGTGGATTATAGTGGTTCAAGTCCCAAACAAAATGCCGCGACCCACATTTCTGAGGAAATTATACGTCAGATATCGTAAAAATTCAGCTTCACAAAATTCAGTTTTATTTTTTATTTTGCACAGATCCAATACATTTTTACAAAGTGCCCTAAACACTGTTAAAACATTGGTGTTAAATTAGTTATCGTTAGGTTTATAGGTGGGTTGGTAACGGTTGTAGATCAAACTGATAATTTTAATTACAGGTAAAGGCAATACTGCCAACCGTTATTATTATTTTTTTTTTGAAATGTTACAAAACTGTTACACAGTAATTGAAATACCCCCGTCGCAGCAAACCTGCATACTCAGCGAATTTCCAATGGAGATATAAATGTCTTAATACTACATAAAGCCAATTACCAAGTTTCATAAAAATATATTCACAAATAAGCGATATATACAATTTTAATTATTCTCCATAAGAATAACATTGGGGCTGAGTACGCAGGTTTGCTACAACAAGGAACACAAAAAATTGGTTTTTATGCTAATATCAATATAACTCAACTAGGTGAAGTCGTATACCAGTTTTGATTAATCAAGGGTCATAATTAAGGGAGACAGAGCATTTAATTATTATCCATAAGAATAACATGGGGCCTGAGTACGCAGGTTTGCTGCTACGGGAGAATTATGCAAAAACAATTTTTTGGAGCAAATATCAATAGACCTCAACGAGATGAAGCTGTATACCAAGTTTCGTCAGTATTCGTTCATAAATGAGCGAGATAAAAAAATTGCCTTTTCCTCCATAAGAATAACATTAGACAACGTACTGTGTTTAGCACTTTCAATATCTCGGTAACCAATTGACGTAGAGGAATGATCGAAATACCAAATTGTGTTTTTTTTTAAGCTGAATCGAATGGTCAAAACTAAAATTTGACTTTTTCAAAAATTATATGTAAACAATTTAAAAAACCCATTTTTGGGGTACAACCCCCCCCAAAATACCCCTTTGGATAGGTCGATCTGTCTGGTTTTCGAATTCAAAGTCATAAATGCTGCTTTACATGTTTATACTAAATTTCGTCAAAATCGGATAATTGTTACGAGAGTTATCGTGCTCACGGACACACACACACACACACATCTATATATACAGTATCGAACGAATGGTGTTTTTGGGGTCTGGGGACCTCAAAACGAAAAGTTATCATGGTCCCGGGCCTAGGTCTTACCATGTCGACTACGGTAATAGCTTCTTCCCTATAGGGGAAATTCGCTAAAAGAAAATAAACAACGATCAGTGACATGGAACACGCATAAGAGTTATAAATACTTAGGTATTACCATTGATTTTGAATACAGAATAGATGAACCGAACTTATGGCCCATCTGTAACCCAAAAAATAAACCATGTAACTAGTGCTACCCCATCTCAAAGGAGGCGCTGGCAACCAATGTTTCAATTTGCGGGATTTTTACCCCTTTTCCGGGATTTTCGATCCCTCCACAGGATTGAAATGGGATGCGGAAAAAACTCCAATATTACCTTCCTCGTACGTCCCGCATCACAGGTTAGAAACATTTTCCTGGATTTAAAAATATAAACATATACGATACAATTAAAATAGAACAGCTAGTAAAATTAAATAGAAAACTATTTCATTCTGCAATCTAGCGGAAAACATATCAATTATCTCAGATTTTATTTCTTGATTTATTTGGACTTTACCTATCGCTTCTAGTGTTTAAAACACTAGTGTTTTAAACACTAGAAGCGATAGGTAAAGTCCAAATAAATCAAGAAATAAATTCAAATCCATCGCTATTATGAGTTTCAAAAATACAGTATCTCCGATTAAAAGGGATGAAAGGGGGTGAAAAGGGAATTTTAAAGTGATTTAAACGGATAAAACGGGATTTTTTTGTATGAAAAACGGGTTTGTTATTTTGTTTCGTATGCAGCTGATATATTTGTCTGATTTGTGGACCAGCTGGTCCATGTTCCTGGCCTCAAAAATTAACCAGTCTTGGGATATCTATTCTGCATTAAAAATTAATGGTATTACCTAGTATAACTTTCGAATAATTTATTTAACTATGACTGGTTGAAACCGTTTGAAACTACATTGCCTTGAACTGTATGGTCGGGCGTACTCGATTTGCGCACAGCGGCCACTAAGGATCGCTCGCGCCTCGAGTCATTTTGCGCACACGGGCAGTGAATGATGCACTCATAGCTCCGACCACTGGTTAAAATTTCGTAGTCATGTATAGAATACAAACATATTAGGTATCAATACTAAATACCCCCGAAGCAGCAAACCTGCGTACTCAGCGAATTTACGATGCATATATATGTATCTTAATACCACATAAAGCCACATACCAAGTTTCATCAATATACATTCATAAATAAACGATTTATGACATTTTAATTATTCTCCATAAGAATTAAATGGCGGCTGAGTATGCAGGGTTGCTAAAGCAAGGAACACAAAAAATAGGGTTTTATACAAATATAAATATAACTCAAGAAGGTAAACTAAGAGAGATATAAAAAACCCCCATACCAAAGAGATATTTGGTTTTACCCCATACCAAATTTTATTATTTTATGTTCATAATTAAGGGAGAGAACACGTTACCTATTCTCCATAAGAATAACATGGGAGCTGAGTACGCAGGTTTGCTGCTACGGGAACTATCACCAAAAAACCTTTTTTAGTGGAAATATCGATAGACCACAACGATATGAAGCAATATACCAAGTTTCATCAGGATAAGTTGATGAATAAGCGAGATCTACAATTTTTCTTATTCTCCATAAGAATAACATTGGACAACGTACTGTGTTTAGCACTTTCAATAAAATTTGATTTTTTTTAAAAGTACATGTAAAAAACTCAAAAACCCCATTTTAGGGTTACAAAACCCCCCCAAAATACCCCTTCGATAGGTCAATCTGTCTGGATTTCAAACTCAAAGTCATAAATGCTGCTTTACACGTTTATACTAAATTTCATCAAATTCGGATAATTTTTACGAGAGTTATCGTACTCACGGACACACACATATATATACATATATATACATATATATACATACATATTGAATATTTCTGATTGATTAGGGCTGCTGATAATAATAATAATATTAACATTTTAAAAAACAAACACCCTTTTTTTAAGATCTTTATTATTTTATTATTTTTTTTTTTTTTTTTATTTTTTGACTGACATGTTTCGGCAATGATGCCATTTTCAAAGTCAATATAACCTCACAAAAAGTTGTATAAGTAAAAAAACATCTGTATAAAATAAATTAATCTAATCATATGGTCCTAAATCAAAATTAATTTGTTTTATATAAATGTATATATACTATATTAAATATATCTATTTCTTTTGTCCTCTTATTTGTTTGATTTTATCATATAAGGAATGCTGCTGTTTTATTTGCATACTATTTAGCATGTTTGGTGCATCTTTTTTGTAGTTAAAATAGATATGCATTTCTTCTTTAACGTTTAGTTTTTCCGATCTCCTTTCATATTCAAGAATGTTTAAATTTTCTTCTAAATTTTTGTAGTTATGACCTGAATTTAGTAGATGATCAGCAAAATTAGATTTCATTGTTGTTGCATTCTTTGATCTCAGTGCTTGAATATGTTCTTTGAAACGAATTTTAAAATTTCTCTTAGTTTGCCCGATGTAGTAGCTGTTGCAATCACTGCAATTTATTTTGTATACTCCAGGTTGGTTGTAGTCTTGAGCTTGAATTTGTGGACGATTTGAAATTTTATTGTTTATCATTTTAAATATATTGTTTTTAGTTTTATAGCTAATTTTGAAGTTTGAGTTTTTAAATGTTTTTCTAATGGCTTTGTTCATATATGCATTGTAGGGCACGCATATAAATTTAGAATTCTCGTTTGATGTTGTATCTTTTCTGATCGTTCGTTTCTCAATTTTTCTTTTGATCAATTTATTTATCATATTAGGGTTATATCCATTAGTTTTAGCTAAATACATTATTACTTCTTTTTCTTTTCTGAAATTTTCTTTACTTAGTGGTATATTAATAAGCCGATGAGTTAATGAATGAAATGTGGCTATTTTATGCTGCCAAGGATGATTTGATTGTGAAGGAATTATGACGTCTGTTGTTGTAGGTTTTCTATAAATGTTAAATGAATGAACATTATCTTTAATTTCTATTTTTACATCTAGAAAATTGATATGGTTGCTCTGTATTTCTTCTGTAAATTTGACAGTTCTTGATAAACTATTAAGATATGTTAAAAGGTCTTTTGCTTCCTCTTCATTGCCTTCAAATAAACAAATAACATCATCAACATATCGATACCAATATTTAATTTTCTTGTAGAATGGATTGGAGTTATTTGCTATTTTATTTGATTCCATTTCGTGCATATAAATATTGGCTAGAAGTCCTGATAAGGGAGATCCCATAGGCAAACCATCTTCTTGTAAGTAAAAATTAGAATTATAGCTAAAATAGTTTTGTTTTAATGTCATTTGTGTTAACTTCATTGTATCATCTATTTCACTTTTTTTAAGAACTTTAGCATCGGTTAGATATTTCCTTAAAATATCTAATGTTTCTCTGATGGGAATGTTTGAATACATATTACTAACGTCAAACGATAGTAGTAATGAGTTAGGTAGAATATTTATATTTTTTATTTTATCGATTAGTTTGTATGTATTCTTTATATTGTATCCATTTTCCAAGTTGATGCTATTTTTTATTTTGTTATTTAAGTATTTGGATAACTTATATGTTGGAGCATTTATAAAGTTAACAACTGGACGTATTGGGCAGTCCTTTTTGTGAGTTTTTGGTTGCCCTTTTAAAGTTGGAGCTTTTGCATTTGTGACTTTTATTTGGTATTTTACTTTTGTTGGCATAGTTTTACTTTTTGTTATAGATGCATTTACGGTTTTATTAAATTCCTCTGTAGGATTTTTTAATAAAAATAATAAAATAATAAAGATCTTAAAAAAAGGGTGTTTGTTTTTTAAAATGTTAATATTATTATTATACATACATATATATATATTTATATACAGTTTCGAACGAATGGTGTTTTTGGAGTCTGGGGACCTCAGAACGAAAAGTTATCATGGTCCCGGGCCTAGGTCTTACCATGCCATCTACAGTAATATCTTCTTCCCTATAGGGGAAATTCGCTAAAACAGAACAACAAGAAAAACAATATCTTTAAAAATTATGAAATGGTGAGAAAATTAAAATTGTTTCTAATAAAAATGATGTGAGTAGTAATTGGTAAACAGCTTACCTGGAAAAACTAGATTGAAAATATTTAAAAAATACTAAACATAGTGTGTTTCTGTTCAAGGATTCTCTCGAATTGTGTTGATGAGGTAGTGTTTGAGAGTTGCACTATTCCGAAATACCTTGACAGATTATTTTCATATTTGTTTTGAACAACTATGCAAACTAAGATTTAAATTTTTTCGTCTGAAACACCCACCTACTATTGAAACCATAAAATACCCCTGTCACAACAAACCTGCATACTCAGCGAATTTCCAATGGAGATATAAATGACTTTACACTACATAATGCCACTTACCAAGTTTCATAAAAATATATTCACAAATAAGCGATATATACAATTTTAATTAATCTCCATAAGAATAACATTGGGGATGAGTACGCAGGTTTGCAGCAACAAGGAACACAAAAAATGGGTTGTTATGCTAATATCAATATAACTCAACTAGGTGAAGTCGTATACCGGTTTTTAATTATGTTCATAATTAAGGGATACAGAGCATTTAATTATTCTCCATAAGAATACCATGGGGGCTGAGTACGCAGGTTGGCTGCTACGGGAGTCTTTGGCAAAACATTTTTTTTGAGCAAATATCAATAGACCACAACGAGATGAAGCCGTATACCAAGTTTCGTCAGTATACTTTCATAAATAAGCGAGATATAAATTTTTTTACTGTGTTTAGCACTTTCAATATCTCGGTAACAAATTGACGTAGAGAAATGATAAAAATATCAAATTGTGTGTTTTTTAAGCTAAATCCAATGGTGGAAACTAAAATTTGACTATTTCAAAAATTAAATGTAAAAAGTTCAAAAAACCCATTTTTGGGGTACAAACCCCCCCCCCAAAATAACCCTTCCGATGGAATGATCTGGCTGGTTTTCGAACTTAAAGTCATAAATGTTGCTTTACAAGTTTATACCAAATTTCATCAAAATTGGATAGTTTTGACGAGAATTATCGTGCTCACGGACACACACACACACACATATATATATATATATATATATATATATATAATAGTTTCGAACGAATGGTGTTTTTGGGGTCTGGGGACCTCAAAACGAAAAGTTATCATGGTCCCGGGCCTAGGTCTTACCATGCCGACTACGGTAATAGCTTCTTCCCTATAGGGGAAATTCGCTAAAACCAAAACAACCCCAAGATGGTGGTGATAAAGGAATTTTTCGGTTTAATAAGTAAGCAGCTGTAAGAATCAACGGCCGCATGCTTTCATTATGAGGGCTTTCTCCGCTGAGAGCATCTAAAATACATCATTCTTTGAATCCAGCTCAGTCTTTTCTTAGTAATTCAAAAGAATATAGCAATTATAATTGTATACAGATACCGTTGTTGGTTGATAAAACGTAACAAATATGCCATGCTATTATCTGCAATGACGTGGCATATGCAACACATTCAATTATGGAGAGAATGTGAAGGATTGTTATCCAAGCTACTCTTATGGAAAAAAGTGAATTTCAAGAGTGGGCCTGTGCCATTCTGATAGGATGAATTGCAAATTGAAAACCACTTTGCACAATTAAAGATCGAAGCAATCTTTCCATACCTTAATCGTTGAAAGTAGTTCACTACTAACGGATTCAGTTGATTAAAATTGCATTAGCGTGTCGTAGATATAGATTCCACACGGCACAGTGATCCTTTGAAATACTAAACAAGCACTGTGAAAGTGTTACCTTCGTGCCAACAGGAGGAAGCTGCAGGGAGAGGAGCTCACAAGCCTGGGTCGTCTAGACACGAGATCATGTCGTGTATGAACTAGTCTTCCTTGACCCCCGTGGAGATTCTCTGATACCATTTACGGTGGCTAAACGTCGCGTCGTCTTAATAAATTATTGTAGAGTTCATCTCAATCATAAGTTTTTTACTGTGATTGATTGTATGCTATTTTTAGACTTTTAGCGAATTTCCCCTATAGGGAAGAAGCTATTACCGTAGTCGGTATGGTAAGACCTAGGCCCGGGACCATGATAACTTTTCGTTTTGAGGTCGCCAGACCCCAAAAACACCATCCGTTCGAAACTGTATATATATATATATATATATATGTGTCCGTGGGCTCGTAAAAATGATCCGATTTTAATGAAACTTGGTATAAAAGTGTAAAGCAACATTTATGACTTTAAGTTCGAAAACTAGCCAGATCTCTATTTTGGGGGGGTTTTATACCCCAAAAATCTTTTTTTGAATTTTTTAGTGTAATTTTTGAAATAGTCAAATTTTAAATTTCACCTTTGGATTCAGCTTAAAAAAACATACAATTTGGTATTTTGACCATTCCTCTACGTCTATTGGTTACCGAGATATTGAAAGTGCTAAACACAGTACGTTGTCTAATGTTATTCTTATGGAGGAAAAGAAAATGTTTATGTCTCGCTTATTTATGAACGTATACTGACGAAACTTGGTATACAGCTTCATCTCGTTGTGGTATATTGATATTTGCTCAAAAAGAATATTTTTTGCGAAAGACTCCCGTAGCAGCAAACCTGCGTACTCAGCCCTCATGTTATTGTTATGGAGAATAATTAAATGCTCTGTCTGCCTTAATTATGAACATAAATGAATATATACTGGTATACGACTTCACCTAGTTGAGTTATATTGACATTAGCATAACAACCCAATTGTTGTATTCCTTGTTGCAGCAAACCTACGTACTCAGCTCCAATGTTATTCTTGTGGAGAATAATTAAAATTGTATATATCGCTTATTTGTGAATATATTTTTATGAAACTTGGTAAGTGGCTTTATGTAGTATTAATACATTTATATCTCCATTGAAAATTCGCTGAGTATGCAGGTTTGCTGCGACGGGGGTATTTATATTTTACAACTAGTAGTGAACAAAAACTGTTGTAACATTATTTAGAACCTCCGTTTTAACAAACAATAAAAATAGTTAAAATATAGGTTATTGAATTCGAAACAATGCTTAACTTTGGGTTTCCATGAGCTCTCTAAAAATATATGAGCATGTGACCATTCTTTGGTTGGGCTTGATGATGACTGGTATGACCGGGGGAAATCGATTACCTTCTACCATATTTATTTATGTATATTTTACCGCACTGTAAGAAAGTTCAGCTAAGTATAAATACATATTGTAGTGTTGCGAGACGTAATTGATTGTTTTTTGTTGAAATTTATTAGAATAATTATTGATACATAGATTTTTTAATTCTTTTTAGCGAATTATTAAAACAAAAAATAAAAACAAATACAATTTCAGGGGATTGTTAAATTGAATACTAAGTTTTATAAAGTTAAGCTTTTGGTTTTGACCATTTTGACAACAGACATGCTGGAATAACCGGGAAAACCATTGTATATGTTTCAGGAAGAATCGAAATAAAAGTATCCACTTATAACTCAAATTTGAGTACTTTTATGAACACAATACTTGATCGATACATATCTTATTGATGAACCAAATACTCGCATTGTGGAAAATAAATCAATAAAATGGGACCTTATTGAGATTATTAGAAAGAACAGGTTATTAACGCTGAACAATATTTCGAGTGACAGTTAAATGTCTATAAATTAACCCCTACGCCTTATTTTGTACTAAATAATGGTTAATTAAGATGTATGACTTATGGTTTCAGGAATAATCTCATAAGGTTTCGTGAACAATCTTCATAAACAAACATTCACCCGGACATTCTCACTTTGTACTTAAGACATAATGTCGCAAAAATGTTAACACTGAATACAATAAACGGTACCAGGAAACTGACACATACTTTCTCCCTTTTAGCCCAACTTTAACGAATAAATTACTTTTAATTTACTAAATATAGAATACAAAGCACGGTCGAATGTACAGAAAATCTTGTAAACAAGTTGTTTTAAAAAATGTCCAACCAAATCCCTGCTTTGGAGGCACTACAGAATCCATTGCTACACTCGTGGTTTTAAAAGGGGAAATGCCCCCTATTACCCCCCCCCCAGGGTTATTAAGGGGCAACATATTTCGAATTTCCTCTGTTGGTCAATGCTAAATTGACATGCATATCAAATTTGAATGAAATTAATCAGTAAATAAGAGAGAAATAGTAATTTTTGTATTCCCCATACGAATAACATTGGACAACGTACTGCGTTTACCGCTAAATGAAAATTTTGATTTTCTCCGAAACCAGCAATCGTAGAGTAGTAATTCAAAATACTAAATTATTTAGTTTTTTGAGCTCTTTTTAATGGTGAATAGTAATTTTTTTATATTTATGTCTTTTTATGAAAAATCCAAAAAACTGAATCTTTGATGTTTTAAGTCCTGTAATGTCTGAACCCGAATTTTTACAGGAATGCGGGTGGTGTAATTTTGTTTGAAAACTAAAGTTCTACAAACGACTAAAGTTTAATCAAAATCGTTAGAGCCGTTTTTGAGAAATTTTGATTTTTCATGTTTTTTGGCGGTTTTTGGGGAATAATTACCCTTAAAAATAAAAAATTCAAAAAAATGAAAAAAACGCCTGGAGATATCGTGGATTAGTACCTACATACCAAATTTCATAAGAATCGCCTCATTGGTTAGGGCTCTAGCTCTGTACACATCCACACACACACACACACACACACACACACACACACACACACACACACACACACACACACACACACACACACACACACACACACACACAGACACACACACACACATAGACAGACATCACGTAAAAACCGCTTTTTTGGGTTCAGGGAGCACCAAAACGTATATTTCCACTAACAACTCAAATTCTAAAATTTTGACGAAAACAATACTTTCTCCATATACTATGTATAGGGGGAGAAAGTAAAATTGGAATCCAGCTGTAAACAATACAGCAATACAAATTTATTCCATTTACGCTGTTACATAACCACAGGCCTACCTGTGGTTACCTGTATGTATGAAACCCTCTTTTGATATGACCCCATAAAGGAGGATAACCCTGTTTAGATCGCTTGATTATCAGGTGGGTTCTGTAGAGGCCATTGTCCGCCGGGCAAGGGGTGTTCGAGATGCAGGACTTCGTGTGGTCACCACCAAAGACGGACATCCCTGACGTCACTGTGACTCCGCCCTCTTGATTCCTCTAATCTTCTGCTATACTACATTCGCTCGTCTTTGCTCCACATTCCTACATGTCCTTGTTTGTTCAATTATAACGTAATCTAATCATAGCCCCACTTATTTCCGTCGATTTCAAGGTAGTTCGTCATAAGAGTACCGTCAGTTAAATTAGTTTTTGCTGATTATAACATAATGTCCCTGCACAAAGAAGGTCATGTAGGAATTACCTAAGGGACCGGGATGGTCAAAGATTTAATGTTAATAGTTACTACATAACCATAAATTTGTTGAGGTAACAAACGGAAAAGTGCTATCGTATGATCAAAACGTCACTTTGTTACGTTTTCATATTTTATACTATCAGCTTGACGTTTACTGCCAAATAATAAATACATTTTAACACCAGTTACGCTATCTTCCAACACCATGTATATATATGTCTGAGGTAAGGTGTGTCTAGCGAATTACAAAATACTTTACTTAGAAGGATGAAACAAAAATATTTCCTACTATAAACTCTGTCCCACGTTCACTGTACCGTATGGAGTTGTATTAGCCGTCCTGAAAGCACTTACTTGATCGGGTCGCGGAGTCAGTTGATGCTACCAACAATGTACTCAGCTCAGGTAGTAACATGGTCATCTTCCATAAGACCCGTACTGCACGGTGGACGTGGGACAGAGTATAAATTGACCCCGAGGAATAGCGTAAAATGCCTAGTATCTCTTCTCACGCTTTTGCTAGCAACAAGAAGCGTAATTTTCCCATACGCTTGTTATTTATTTACGCATAACACTTCAACACCTGTTGTCTATTTTATCTATTTCTGCATAATCTAAATAATATTGCGTAAAATAAATACTGCGTACTGACTCATCACGTAATCTCAGGAATTGAACAGATGAAATAATAATAATGAGTTTAATCTATATCTATAAATACGAAAAGACGATCATTCCCAAGGATAATAAACCTCTACACCTTCAACCACGAAATTTGTCATGTATTCTCTTTCCATAACATAGGTAACCACTAAGAAAGTAATTTAAGAAGTTCCTATAGAGATCCGCCCCTCGGGGTGTCAAAGTTCAAATCCTGTGTTATTCTTCTGGACAGTCACTTTAGTTTGAGCTGATGAGAATTACTCAGCAGATAATGACACAATGCAGCACTCACAACTGTTGTACCCGTGTGAAACCGGCTTTAATATACTCATATAATATGAATATTAATAATTTAAAACTTAGCTTCTTTTTTTTTAGGATGAAGACGTTCAATTAAAAACAGTACAGAACTCCCCGAGGATTCTGCCCTATTAGCCTCCAAATATTCAATGTTATGTGATTGTAAGCAAAACTGCGGGTAACAGCTGTGTAATTTAATATGTTTTTATAGCAAAAAAGAGAAAAGAGTTATGGATGTAATATATAAAGTTGCTAAGATTTACAGGGCGTCTCAAATGCTATGTTTTTCACGTTACTGTTTGAATATTTCAATTTTAGGCTCATACAAATGACCCAAACAAGTTTTTTAATATTATTTTTTTTTAAATAATAAATTTATGAATATATCAGAGGAAAGAAGAGTTTATTAAAAGTAAGAATTTTGAATCGAAAAAATATATTTTAGTTGTTTAAAATTGTATAGAAATAAAATAAAACAAGTTCAACAAACATTAAAAACGTTGTATATATTGGAGAATACACAATTAATTTACATAAATTAATTATTTATTGGAAAATAATTTCGGTAATTATTTAGATAATTATTGGTAATTATTATTGCTAATTTAAAGATGCACTTTATATCTGTATATTATACGTCATTTTGTAATGTTTTACTTTAATTTTGAAATCAAGAACTGAAGTATTTGCTTAGTTGAGTGTCTGTTTCTACAAATTAAGAATGCGAATACTTGTAAATAATCAAACATGTTTTTTTTTCTCAGCGGAAATCACAATGAACATGGACTTCAATTGACAGTTATCTCTATGAAAATTACTATGCATAGTATAAACATTATATTTCCGTTAAAAATGAAATGAAAGTCGATAAATGTAACACTCCAAACCAACATAAAAGCATACGGGCCATTGAGAAACAGACCGTACCATGTAACCAGGGTTGTTTATGTTTCCTTTCACCGCCGAAAACATCTGATTCACTGCAGATCGGAGCCATCTGATCTCGTCGGTTGTTAGATAACATGAATTGTCGTCCTCGGCGGTGGTCAAATAGTGTGCACTAGTTTTGGGTTTGTACCACAGACCATAGAAACAAATAGACACCTGTCGTCCTCAACGGTGGTCAAATAGCGTGCACTAGTTTTGGGTTTGTACCACAGACCATAGAAACAAATAGACACTGTCGTCCTCAACGGTGGTCAAATAGCGTGCACTAGTTTTGGGTTTGTACCACTGACCATAGAAACAAATAGACACTGTCGTCCTCAGTGGTGGTCAAATAGTGTGCACTAGTTTTGGGTTTGTACCACAGACCATTGAAACAAATAGACACTGTCGTCCTCAACGGTGGTCAAATACGTGCACTAGTTTTGGGTTTGTACCACAGACCATAGAAACAAATAGACACTGTCGTCCACGGCCGTGGTCAAATAGCGTGCACTAGTTTTGGGTTTGTACCACAGACCATAGAAACAAATAGACACTGTCACCCTCAGCGGTGTTCAAATAGCGTGAACTAGTTTTGGGTTTGTACCACAAACCATAGAAACAAATAGACACTGTCGTCCTCGGCGGTGGTCAAATAGTGTGCACTAGTTTTGGGTTTGTACCACAGACCATAGAAACAAATAGACACTGTCGTCCTCGGCGGTGGTCAAATAGCGTGCACTATTTTTGGGTTTGTACCACAGACCATAGAAACAAATAGACACTGTCGTCCTTGGTGGTGGTCAAATACGTGCACTAGTTTTGGGTTTGTACCACAGACCATAGCAACAAATAGACACTGTCGTCCTCAGCGGTGGTCAAATAGCGTGCACTTGTTTTGGGTTTGTTCCACAGACCATAGAAACAAATAGACACTGTCGTCCTCGGCGGTGGTCAAATACGTGCACTTGTTTTGGGTTTGTACCACAGACCATAGAAACAAATAGACACTGTCGTCCTGAGCGGTGGTAAAATAGCGTGCACTTGTTTTGGGTTTGTACCACAAACCATAGAAACAAATAGACACTGTCGTCCTCAGCGGTGATCAAATAGCGTGCACTTGTTTTGGGTTTGTACCACAAACCATGGAAACAAATAGACACTGTCGTCCTCAGTGGTGGTCAAATAGCGTGCACTAGTTTTGGGTTTGTAACACAGACCATAGAAACAAATAGACACTGTCGTCCTCAGCGGTGGTCAAATAGCGTGCACTTGTTTTGGGTTTGTACCACAAACCATAGAAACAAATAGACACTGTCGTCCTCAGCGGTGGTCAAATAGCGTGCACTTGTTTTGGGTTTGTACCACAGACCATAGAAACCAATAGACACTGTCGTCCTCAGCGGTGGTTAATAGCGTGCACTAGTTTTGGGTTTGTACCACAGACCATAGAAACAAGCAGACATTGTCGTCCTCGGCCGTGGTCAAATAGTGTGCACTAGTTTTGGGTTTGTACCACAGACCATAGAAACAAGCAGACATTGTCGTCCTCGGCGGTCATCAAATAGCGTGCACTAGTTTTGGGTTTGTACCACAGACCATAGAAACAAGCAGACATTGTCGTCCTCGGCGGTCATCAAATAGCGTGCACTAGTTTTGGGTTTGTACCACAGACCATAGAAACAAATAGAACCTGTCGTCCTCAAGGGTGGTCAAATAGCGTGCACTAGTTTTGGGTTTGTACCACATACCATAGAAACAAATAGACACTGTCGTCCTCAGTGGTGGTCAAATAGCGTGCACTTGTTTTGGGTTTGTACCACAGACCATAGAAACAAGCAGACATTGTCGTACTCGGCCGTGGTCAATTAGCGTGCACTATTTTTGGGTTTGTACCACAGACCATAGAAACAAATAGACACCTGTCGTCCTCAGCGGTCGTCCAATAGTGTGCACTTGTTTTGGGTTTGTACCACAGACCATAGAAACAAATAGACACTGTCGTCCTCAAATAGCGTGCACTTGTTTTGGGTTTGTACCACAGACCATAGAAACAAATAGACACTGTCGTCCTCAGTGGTGGTCAAATAGCGTGCACTTGTTTTGGGTTTGTACCACAGACCATAGAAACAAGCAGACATTGTCGTACTCGGCCGTGGTCAATTAGCGTGCACTATTTTTGGGTTTGTACCACAGACCATAGAAACAAATAGACACCTGTCGTCCTCAGCGGTCGTCCAATAGTGTGCACTTGTTTTGGGTTTGTACCACAGACCATAGAAACAAATAGACACTGTCGTCCTCAAATAGCGTGCACTTGTTTTGGGTTTGTACCACAGACCATAGAAACAAATAGACACTGTCGTCCTCAGCGGTGGTCAAATAGCGTGCACTTGTTTTGGGTTTGTGCCACAGACCATAGAAACAAATATATACTGTTGTCCTCAGCGGTGGTTAATAGCGTGCACTAGTTTTGGGTTTGTACCACAGACCATAGAAACAAGCAGACATTGTCGTCCTCGGCCGTGGTCAAATAGTGTGCACTAGTTTTGGGTTTGTACCACAGACCATAGAAACAAGCAGACATTGTCGTCCTCGGCGGTCATCAAATAGCGTGCACTAGTTTTGGGTTTGTACCACAGACCATAGAAACAAGCAGACATTGTCGTCCTCGGCGGTCATCAAATAGCGTGCACTAGTTTTGGGTTTGTACCACAGACCATAGAAACAAATAGACACTGTCGTCCTCAGCGGTGGTCAAATAGCGTGCACTAGTTTTGGGTTTGTACCACATACCATAGAAACAAATAGACACTGTCGTCCTCAGTGGTGGTCAAATAGCGTGCACTTGTTTTGGGTTTGTACCACAGACCATAGAAACAAGCAGACATTGTCGTACTCGGCCGTGGTCAATTAGCGTGCACTATTTTTGGGTTTGTACCACAGACCATAGAAACAAATAGACACCTGTCGTCCTCAGCGGTCGTCCAATAGTGTGCACTTGTTTTGGGTTTGTACCACAGACCATAGAAACAAATAGACACTGTCGTCCTCAAATAGCGTGCACTTGTTTTGGGTTTGTACCACAGACTATAGAAACAAATAGACACTGTCGTCCTCAGCGGTGGTCAAATAGCGTGCACCTGTTTTGGGTTTGTGCCACAGACCATAGAAACAAATAGATACTGTTGTCCTCAGCGGTGGTCAAATAGCGTGCACTAGTTTTGGGTTTGTACCACAGACCATAGAAACAAACAGACATTGTAGTCCTCGGCCGTGGTCAAATAGCGTGCATTAGTTGGGTTTGTACCACATACCATAGAAACAAATAGACACTGTCGTCCTCAGCGGTGGTCAAATAGTGTGCACTAGTTTTGGGTTTGTACCACAGACCATAGAAACAAATAGACACTGTCGTCCTCGGCGGTGGTCAAATAGCGTGCACTATTTTTCGGTTTGTACCACAGACCATAGAAACAAATAGACACTGTCGTCCTTGGTGGTGGTCAAATACGTGCACTAGTTTCGGGTTTGTACCACAGACCATAGCAACAAATAGACACTGTCGTCCTCAGCGGTGGTCAAATAGCGTGCACTTGTTTTGGGTTTGTTCCACAGACCATAGAAACAAATAGACACTGTCGTCCTCGGCTGTGGTCAAATACGTGCACTTGTTTTGGGTTTGTACCACAGACCATAGAAACAAATAGACACTGTCGTCCTGAGCGGTGGTAAAATAGCGTGCACTTGTTTTGGGTTTGTACCACAAACCATAGAAACAAATAGACACTGTCGTCCTCAGCGGTGATCAAATAGCGTGCACTTGTTTAGGGTTTGTACCACAAACCATAGAAACAAATAGACACTGTCGTCCTCAGTGGTGGTCAAATAGCGTGCACTAGTTTTGGGTTTGTAACACAGACCATAGAAACAAATAGACACTGTCGTCCTCAGCGGTGGTCAAATAGCGTGCACTTGTTTTGGGTTTGTACCACAAACCATAGAAACAAATAGACACTGTCGTCCTCAGCGGTGGTCAAATAGCGTGCACTTGTTTTGGGTTTGTACCACAGACCATAGAAACAAATAGACACTGTCGTCCTCAGCGGTGGTTAATAGCGTGCACTAGTTTTGGGTTTGTACCACAGACCATAGAAACAAGCAGACATTGTCGTCCTCGGCCGTGGTCAAATAGTGTGCACTAGTTTTGGGTTTGTACCACAGACCATAGAAACAAGCAGACATTGTCGTCCTCGGCGGTCATCAAATAGCGTGCACTAGTTTTGGGTTTGTACCACAGACCATAGAAACAAGCAGACATTGTCGTCCTCGGCGGTCATCAAATAGCGTGCACTAGTTTTGGGTTTGTACCACAGACCATAGAAACAAATAGACACTGTCGTCCTCAGCGGTGGTCAAATAGCGTGCACTAGTTTTGGGTTTGTACCACATACCATAGAAACAAATAGACACTGTCGTCCTCAGTGGTGGTCAAATAGCGTGCACTTGTTTTGGGTTTGTACCACAGACCATAGAAACAAGCAGACATTGTCGTACTCGGCCGTGGTCAATTAGCGTGCACTATTTTTGGGTTTGTACCACAGACCATAGAAACAAATAGACACCTGTCGTCCTCAGCGGTCGTCCAATAGTGTGCACTTGTTTTGGGTTTGTACCACAGACCATAGAAACAAATAGACACTGTCGTCCTCAAATAGCGTGCACTTGTTTTGGGTTTGTACCACAGACCATAGAAACAAATAGACACTGTCGTCCTCAGCGGTGGTCAAATAGCGTGCACTTGTTTTGGGTTTGTGCCACAGACCATAGAAACAAATAGATACTGTTGTCCTCAGCGGTGGTTAATAGCGTGCACTAGTTTTGGGTTTGTACCACAGACCATAGAAACAAGCAGACATTGTCGTCCTCGGCCGTGGTCAAATAGTGTGCACTAGTTTTGGGTTTGTACCACAGACCATAGAAAAAAATAGACACTGTCGTCCTCGGCGGTGGTCAAATAGCGTGCACTAGTTTTTGGTTTGTACCACAGACCATAGAAACAAATAGACACTGTCGTCCTCGGCGGTGGTCAAATAGTGTGCACTAGTTTTGGGTTTCTACCACAGACCATAGAAACAAATAGACACTGTCGTCCTCAGCGGTGGTCAAATAGCGTGCACTAGTTTTGGGTTTGTACCACAGACCATAGAAACAAGCAGACACTGTCGTCCTCAGCGGTGGTCAAATAGCGTGCACTTGTTTTGGGTTTGTACCACAGACCAAAGAATCAAGCAGACATTGTCGTCCTCGGCGGTGGTAAAATAGCGTGCACTAGTTTTGGGTCTGTCCCACAGACCATAGACACATTTATTCGGCATCGTATAACTATAGCACTGCAGCTGGTGCAGCCTTTTTTGGCATGTCCCACCATACTCATTGCGGTCCAAAATACTAAAATACGAATAATAGAGATTTTATGTTTCTCAGAATCATGTTAATAAATAATTTGTTAAGGGTGTGTTTGCCTGCATACCATATCTCCTACAATACCTAATAAAACTAATAATTTAGCCATCATTTTGAGAACCAACTGAAGGATAAATGGAAAAAAAAAATAAAAAAAAATTTAAAACCATAAAAATTATCATTAAATGCGTGATTTCTTCTTGTTTATTCACAATGTACTGGTAGCACCATCTGACAGCAATCTGCTTAGTCGAACCTGGTGTATCAATGTGCAAGAAGCGCATGGAGTTCTCTATTATGTATTCAATGTTGGATATAGTAAAGTATTCATTTTGTGGAGATTTTAGGCTCCCAAATATAGTTAAAGTTAAATCTAGCTCCCAAGTTCAGTTAAAGTTTTAAATATATATCTTCGTAAGGGATTTTATTTTCCCTCGTAGTTTAATATGCTTACTGCACTCTCATTCCTACAGTCAGAATGCTATTCTGTATATCTGATATAGTTTTAGTCATAATCATCATAAACTCTGGTTTGAAATAATTTTGTTGGCTGTTGTAAAACAAATCTGTTTAATTTATTTTAATAAATGAATTGGTCTGTAACGGTTAAAAACTATTTAACCATTTACTAGTCATTGGTGTTAGTAAATAAAATATTTGTTTATAGTTATACCACTTGATAAAAATCAGAAAGATCTATGGGGCCTCTGAGAAATGGTAGGCCGCCATCTTCGTAATCCAGGGTGCTTTATTTCCCTGGTAGCTCGGTCTTCTTTGTTTCTATTTCCTGTGGTTTATACTCTAAGTTAAACACATTTACAAATATATTTAACTATGTAAACAAAGTCACTGGCGAAATGCAAATTTTTTGAGTTTTTAACACATTTCTTACTTTAAAACAAACCGGTCAACATATTTTTGAGATATTTAACTGAGATTACAGAGGTTCCACCGAAGGCAATTCTAAACAATCCAAAAACATTTTTCTTGAGAATGTAACAGGGAAATCGGTTAATATGTAGCTAAAGATTGGTTTGTTATTTTTTTTTATTTAAACAACGAAAATTAAATATTTTTATCAGTTTAGGCAAATGAAATAATCTGTATTCAAAGTTAGCATAGCATTTATTAGTGTAAATTTGTAGTAAAAGTTAAACTTCTAAAAAAGTCCAGATAGCCTTGAAAGGATAAGAAAAGAAAGTCAAAGTTACCTGACACTATTACTGATGTATGTGTGTCTGTCTGTCTGGATGTGTACAGAGCTAGAGCCCAAACCGATGGACCGATTTTGATGAAATTTGGTATGAAGGTACAATGTCTTCAGGTATTTTTAAATTTTCTTAAATTTTTCATTTTTAAGGGTAATTATCCCCTCAAAACCTCAAACAAACATGAAAAATCTAAATTTCTTAAATACAGCTCTAACGATTTAAAATTAAAATTTACTGGTTTGTAGACCTTTAGGTTTCCAACAAAATGACACGACCCGCATGTCTGACAAAATTTCGGGTTCAGAAATTACGAGATATAAAACATCAACATTTCAGTATTTTGTTTTTCATGATAAAACATAAATGGTAACAAATATTTCTTATCATCATTAAAAATAGCTCTAAAAACTAAATAATTTAGTATTTTGAATTATTATTCTATGATTACTGGTTGTAGAGAATATTGAGATTTTCATTTTGCTGTAAACGCAGTCCAATGTTATTCTTATGGGTAATACAACATCTAGTTTTTTTTTCTTATTTACCGACCAATTTCGTTAAATTCGTTGAATATGCAGGTCAAGTTAGCATTGACCAACAGAGGATATGCGAAATACTTAACCCTGGGGGGATGAGGGGGAATTTTTCCTCTTAAAACCACTGTATGTAGTAAAGGATTATGCAGGGCTTCCAACAAAGGGATTTGGGTGGATATTTTTGAAAACAACTTGTTTAGCAAATTTTTTGTACATTCGATCGTACTTTATATTCTATATTTAGTAAAAAATAGTACAAACAAGTATTTTATTCATTATAGTTGGGTTAAAAGGGAGAAAGTATGGGTCAGATTCCTGATACCGTTTATTCCTTTTATTAAAAACGTTTTTATCTTTATGTATAATTCTGTAAGTGAATTTTTTAAATAAAAATTGTGGGAGTTTCACATATCGCAGTATGATGGGAGGAGGCTTAAATTAAAGGTCTTGATCCCAGGGACTCGGGAAAAATAGCGGTATTTCTAAAAGTTACCACCAAACGATAAATGAGGTAAAGCATCCTCCATAAGAAAAGCATGGGGATTTAAAAACATCTGCTCTGTTTACATTAAAACATGTGATTAAGTGTCTACTTTGTTTACGAACTGACATGTGTTCCTACTTGGAGCAAGGCTAGGGGTTGTCGCCCCTTCAGCCACTAGTTTTTTTATTGATTACAGTGTAATTCAACGACATTTACAACAATTTCAAAAAAAAATTTCGACCCTATAGAAAAAGCAGAATTATAAGTCCGCATTATACAAATGAAATCAAAATATACTACTGGATTGTAAAGTGTTTTTTCCATGAAAGCTTATGCCTGTTCTGGTAATCCTGGTTCTTGTTCCAAAGTGCCGATGTTTTGTATTATTTATGGATTATGGATTCTTATAACGTAATAAGATTTGAGCACCCTGGGAAAAATAATAAGGCTAGAGTTAAACTTAGGTACTTGTAAAAAACAAGTCCTTAACACATTAAGCTAAACAGTACAATATTATTTCCACAATGGCAAATGGAAAACCGCAATATTTACCAAGCGGTATTTTATTTGAAAAAAATTACATTTGGCTGTAAAAAACTGATGCAAAGTAAATATTACGCTTTAACTTATTAACTAAACTATCAAACCAGCTTTTTATACTAAAGATTATATTTGATGTTTACTTATACTTATTAATAAATTACTGGAAAATCGTTTACCCCATAATGTGAAGTACATCTGAAAACGTTACCAACCTTTGCCCAATTACTCAAATACATAGCCTTTGGGGTTCGTTATTTTAGTTGTAAAGTCTTAGAATTATATTTTACTACACTTTCATCCATTATTGTAAGACGTATAATATTTACATTTAAATTGGAGTACTTAAAAAACAAATTTTTTGAAACACTTTGAAATAATGATATAAAAACAAATAAAAAAATAAAATATCAACGACTTTATAAACTAGGAATAAATCAAAGTATTGACCAACAAGTAGTTCGTTTATTTATAAACCAAGCTGTATATTTATTCTCTTAAAAAGCTAAAAAAATTTAAATAAATGTAATCCATCAGCTGGGAATATTATGTCAATTGAATGCGACTACCTTCTTCCGCTCTAATACCTCAGAAATAATGTTATGGAGGTTTAATAGCTATCGTTATTGTATTATAGTGCAATATGAATACTATCAAAACGTCATTATTGAAATTACTTACTTTAAAGATTGTAAATGCAATTTAGCTTGTGCTTAAATGATTTATAATTTTTTTTGTAATAAACAAATATTTAATATGCTTTTAAAGTTCGATTAGAAAAAAAATACCCCCTTAGCAGCAAACCTGCATACTCAGCGAATTTCCAATGCATATTAATTTATCTTAATACACCATAAAGCAACATACCAAGTTTCATCAATATACATTCATAAATAAACGATTTATGACATTTTAATTATTCTCCATAAGAATAACATGGCGGATGAGTATGCAGGTTTGCTGAAATAAGGAACACTAAAAATGGGCTTTTATACAAATATCAATATAACTCAACTAGATAAAGCCACATACCAAGTTCTATTAATTTATGTTCATAATTAAAGGAGATAACACGTTAATTATTCTCCATAAGAATAACATGGGGCTGAGTATGCAGGTTTGCTGCTACGGGGACTATCGGCCAAAAAATGGGTTTTTGTGCAAATATCAATATTCCACAATGAAATTAAGCAATATACCAAGTTTCGTCAGGATAAGTTGATAAATAAGCGAGATATACAATTTTTCTTATCCTCCATAAGAATAATATTGGACAACGTACTGTGTTTAGTACTTTCAATATCTCAGTAACCAATTGACGTAGAGCAATGATTAAAACATCAAATTGTGCGTCTCTTTAAGCTGATTCCAATGGCGAAAAATAAAATTTTACTTTTTTTTTTTTTTTTACAAAGATTGTATGTAAAAAACCTAAAAAACCCCATTTTTGGGGTACAAAACCCCCCCAAAATACCCCTTCGGATAGGTCGATCTGTCAGGTTTTCGAACTTAGAGTCATAAATGCTGCTTTACACGTTTGTACCAAATTTCATCAATATCGGACCTTTTTTACGAGAGTTATCGCACCCACGGACACACACACACATATATATATATATATATATATATATATATATATATATATATATATATATATATATATATATACAGTTTCGAACGAATGGTGTTTTTGGGGTCTGGGGACCTCAAAACGAAAAGTTATCATGGTCCCGGGCCTAGGTCTTACCATACCGACTACGGTAATAGCTTCTTACCTATAGGGGAAATTCGCTAACAGTCACAAAAAGATGCATTTATAAAATAATCTGTTCATGAAAATTGCTTTCCTTTAGTAGATCCGATATCAGACCGATGCCCGATGATTTATTTCCACTTGCACAACCCCAGTCAGATTTCGTTGCTCTCTCAACTGACCTGTCCTAAATCGAATCAATCGCATGTTAATGGACCGACGAATCACCTCAAGTTATCCAGGCTAATCGTGCTTGGAAGGATTCTCGCGAATGTACAAGGCATGGACTGGAATTCTAATTTAAAATTCATTGTTGGTTAAGGTGAGTTTATGTTATTTAGAAATTATTCCGAACATGTTCAAATAAAAGGTTTCATGACATTTTGGGTTATAGGATCCGATCCGGATTTCAAGTGAGAAAAATACTTAAACATAAAAAAATATGGGCATAATCCAGGCAAATATGGAAAAACACAAAAAAGCTAAAACAGACTTTGGTTTTTTTATTGCTTTTACAGTTCTCTGTTTTAGATTTTTTGTGTTTTTTCATCTTTGCGTGGATTGTGCCACATGTTTTTAAATGTCTTAGACATTCTTCAAGTCACTTGCGTTGCTTTGTGTTCTGTTTGGGTTTATTTTTACTTTGTTTTCTTTTATCCTTCTATGTTTTAGCTTGTTAATGTTTTTCCCCTGTGACTGGGTTGTGCCACTAATTTTGTTATATTTTAGGTATTTTTTTTGTCACCTGAAGTAGGTGTGAGATTCCAGATCCCAAAACGTCGTGAAACTTGTTTTCCTCATTTAGCAAAAGTCCGTAATAATTTCTCAAACTCACGGACTGGAAGATAGGGGTAACGAGCGAGTAAACAGTGGGTGGTAATTAAACAACCACTCGCGCGTGCACGAACGTGTGTGTGTGTGTGTGTGTGTGTGTGTGTTGGTGTTACACCACGAATGTGGGGACTCGGGCCATGTAATTGCAGTCAGACTAATTAGAGGACAAACCTAGTGCTGCCATCTGGAGTCTATTGATCAATTAGCTCACAGCACAAGTGGCTCCCAGAACTTGCTAAATACTTCACATTGTCTGGGAGATTGGACTAGAGTTTAATTACGTCACATAAACTCTAAGAGTAATTGGATATTTCGTGTAAACGTTTCTATTAAATTGCAGTTTTTATGATGTAAGTTCTACTGATTTGTGTTTTTCAAAAACGTTTAAAAAATCGATCATGCCATAATTTTAATAGAGGATATTTATAAAATAAAGTTATAATAACATGTATTTATAATATCTAGTTGCTCTAATTCAAGGAACTATTTAACTTTTGTAATTACCCTGCTCAAATACGGTCCTATTGCGATGTCACTCAAAAAGTAGCTCGAATCAGCTGTTCTTTCTTCTGTTTTATGTATTTGTTAGCATCAACAGTTTTTAATATTTAATTACATTAATTTATTCTTCCGTAAGATTAAATTGAACGTTTTTAAATCTAGGTACACTTAAGGGGATTTTGGTGGAAAACCTAAAAGACATTCTAGACGTTGTGGGTTTTCTCTTCGTAAGAAACATTTAAAACATAACAGTTCCACTGGTAGCCTTGTCAAAAAATTGTCTTATTTTTTAAAAATATATTCCATTGGTAATAAATGTTGGTGTTGAAACAGTATTATTAAGCCAAGTAATAAAACATATCTTAGATGAAAAGCTTAATTGGGAAAAACATATAATAGAATTGAATAAAAAATTTAAGCTTAGCATTAGAAAGTTACACTTTTAAGGAATATCTGTGATGTGCAGTTACTAAGAAGTCTGTATTTTGCATTGATCCATTCCAGAATACAATATGAGTTAATTACTTGGGGCAGTACTTTAAATATGTAATTGAAAAAAAATAGAGTGACTCAAAATAATTTTTTACGTATCATAATGAATAAGCATATAAGATAAAGTTCATTTCCCGTCTTAGTTGACTTAAAAATATTGCAAATTCAACATAACTACATCTTTAAAGTATTGAGATTGTTTTATAGTAGAAGAGGAAACCAAGGAACGAATGAATTATATTATTACACTAGAAGAAATCTTGAGAAAAATATGTTTAGAATTCCGAAAGTAAATAAATCTGCCTTTAAACATTCTTTTATATATTATGCTCCAAAATATTCCAATCAATTACCAATTGAAATAAGATATTCACACAATCTCAAAGAATTTAGTAAAAATATAAACAAATGGTTCTTTGGGGAAGTAGATGTAGATTTCTTAAGTAGAACAAATGTGTAGTTAGGACATGGAAGACTAGAATTTTATTTTTATTTAAGTTACTATGCTTTATACTATAAATGAATTGAAACTGTATTTTATGTTATTAGAAATAAGAGTTGTAAATAGATAAGCTGTGGGTGCGTGTGCAGACTGCGGGGAACTGCTTTGTTATCAAGTGTTCCTTATTATGTAGCTAAACTCATCTTATCAGGACATTGAACTTTTATTTTTGAGTGAGTATTTTCATGCTAGCCATATACTGGTAACAGGCTAGCATTAATTCCTGAAAAGAATATTTTGTTTTGTATTTGTATTTGTTTTTGTTTGAAGGAATAAATTATTATTTAATTATTTCATTTCATTATTTCAATATTTCATATGTTTGTGGGTGTGATAATATTTTTCTCTAGAGTTACTTGTAATTTTGAATCGAACACCATATTTGCTTGGACGTATCCAGAAATGTCACCCATCACAGGATCATTGTTCGATATATTATTCTAGATCTAGCCAGATCTATATTTTAAATAGAGAAGGCCGCCATTATTATAGTCCGTTAGACGCATATTTAAAGTTCGATATTTGGATAAATTTACCTTTTTCTAATATATCTATATATATCTAATATTTCTATGCATTTATTTAGGTCCTTCAAATTTAATATTGAGGATTGTAAATTTAATAAAGTATAGCAAGTTTTTACTGGTTATTAGATCAGTAATTTAATTTTCATGAAGAACGAGTAATTTAAAAATGGAAATTTTTACATAACAGAACGTAAAATAAGAAAGTAAAATCGGCGGGAAGAAAAGGATTTGAGCAATGCAAATTTAAATATCGTATTGGATCGTAAATCGGGCAGATCTGCATTTCAGATCGGAGCTGGGTCGGAACCGCACGAGGTCGTGAACAAATCCAGAGCACCGACATTGTGTTCGCACTAGCTGAAGAGTAACATTCAAAATCGAATACTTCTCAGCTGATAACTCTTCCTTCAAACTTATCTGGGGTATTTTTCGTTCCGGGCTTTCCATTGCCATTATAGTTAATAACCAGTTTTGAAGTATAGAAACTGTTTATGATCACTAAAGTATGGAAAAATATATTTACTGCTTTTGTGTCTATTATACCCCGTTCGCAACCATCATTGCTATGAATGTAAGACGTTGTTGATCATCACGAGTGACTATCCCTATAGGAAGTAAAATGGTTGTAGCTTGCATCTACTGATACTAGGTTTTATGAAACAATCAGTTTATGTTTTGTTTTACGTTTATGTTTAGGTTCAATGAGAATATTTGACATAAATGCTATCATTTAACGTTGTAACAAATTAATTTAGATTGAACATGTTGAAGAAACACAACCATAATTGCTAATTTTAATGCTAAACGTCTGCATCTACAAACAACTATAAAGAAGGGAAAAAATTTTGTAAAGAAATCGTCTTTTTGCTCTAGAAAAAATGAAGGCAAATGAGGCTTCCTAATTGAATTGGTTTTAAATTGTCTTCGGTGTCTTATCGTCCTCCCATTGAACGATCACCAGCTTATATCCTGGTGCAGCAGCTTAGATAGAGTTAGGTTAGAGTATGTTGAGAATTCCTTTTTCTGTCCAACAGTGACTTTGCTTTAGCCTATTAATCATTCATTTTAAATTATAGAAAGACAAAATATAAGAATAATTATTAAAATAATGCTTCAATATATTTTTGAATTTAATTGAGTTGAATTTAATATTTATTTGGGTCTAGGTATATATGCTTTTCTGCAAACAGTTTCCATTTTTGTGAATTGTTACTGTATTGATATTGTTGTAACCGTGGGGAACTGGATTTATAAGAAGGATAACAGACTTTGTGTGGGTGATAAATACAAAAATAAAATATCTTGAAACCGGAAGGATGTTTAATTGACTGAGGACATTGCTGCAGATTCCCTAAATCTTAAATTGGCAATAGTCATGAATGCTGTATTCTGAAATTTTAAGAGTCGATCCAAAAGTTTATTTGAAGAGACTCTCCACAAAAATATTGAGTATGTAATGTGGGATTCAATAAGACGGTGATAAACTAATTTACTTAAATTCAAATTTTCCTTCAGAGCTCAATCAAACAGGCTGGAGAGAGTCGCAATCCTAACTTGGTCTAGCCATTTAAACTTCTAAATATCTCTTTTATGGTATACCACTTCAACACTGTTAAAGTATCTATACAATCGCATATTTGTAATAATCACGTTTAATAGCATAGCAAGTCGAAGGGGTAGTGAGTAAAGTTATATAAATCGGTGCACCACTTAAACATTTCTGTTAACTCTTGTCAATTATCAGTATTTTTTACACTGTCATGTTCATTTTTAAACGAATTTATAAAACTGAACAAAAAGCCGTTCAATGTGTGACTCTTTGGTTGTAATTTGCCTTGAATATTTCTGTGGTACAGAATATAGTTATAGAAACCCAAATGTGAATTTTACATACACTTGTTAATAGAAAGATTTGTTCAAACCAGCAAATCTGGTTTTAATCAATTTGACAAACAATTTAATTTAACGGTGCCGTACTCCAGTCGATATAGGAGTGAAAAGGTTATGTAACTAAAATAATTGGAACTTAATGAAAATTTCAAGTATTGCTTATGGGATCTACACCTAAGTTTTTAAAAATATTGTGAAAAATGTTTGGCAGCCAAAAAACCTCAAATTTTTGGCACATTTTTTCAATTTTTCGAAAATTAAAGTGATAAGTTTGACCAGTAGAATTTAAAGGAAGTTTAATGCTCTTCAACTTTCTAAATGCATATAGTACACAAAAGGTACTTAGTGTAAAAGATATAGCCAAAAAAATGAAAAAAAGTGCCAACATTTTGCGTTTTTCTTTGGCTGCCAAACACTTTCCACAAGGAATAGTTTTTGGCAAACTTAGGTTTAGATACACCAGGCACCCATAAACAATTCCTGAAAGTTTCATTAAGTTCAGAATTTTTTTAGAGTAGGTCCATTTATTTAACCAGGCCAACTGGACTATAGGTAGATATTACATTAGTTTAAACTATCCAAAAACACATGAATGCTGTGCAACCAATGCTAGTGCAACTCAAAATGTAAAAGGCTTAAATTTTGGTTGCATAAGTGAATTCAGTATTAAACGTGCGCTAAAAAAACTCTTTAATTATTGGTTAAGCGATTTTAACCATTGTAGTTTTAAATGTTATCGGAAAGTACCATTTAACGAGTGTTTTACTAATAGACTCTTGGTAAACTCACTCCCTGTTTCTACTTTATCCATTCAATTTTCTTTTCATAAAACCTTAAACCTAAATCGCATCCTCAGCACAAGTTACAGTTAACCAAGATGCGTCTCAGATGACCTTGAGACGCTTATGGTGACACAAATGGAAGAAGATAAACGGAGCAATCTGAGGTCCTTGGACCAGTAACAATACTGTAGCTTCCCATCCCGGGGGGAGGGGAGGGGGGAGTGAAGGTGCCGGCCCCTGTGACGTCGCCGGGGAGGGGAGGCTGGGGGATTGTTATCAGTCAGTTGTATATAAGCGACCTCCCGCTATCAGCTCATCACAGGTCGTCCCAACTCACAGACATGGCCAAGGTAGGTCAACCAGCTTCTGCTCTCAATTAGAATACTTTAATGGATATTATTATAAGTAACAACAACTTTTAAAATAAAAGATTTTTTAAAAATAATTCTAATTTCTAATTTTCATATTGTTTGTTTTAATCGATAAAAAGTCAATTTTCCCAATGGTTGCAAAATAATTTTTTTATGTACGATGCTCATGGCAATTACACAGGAAAAAGACAATAAATAACTCACATAACTAATTAAATGATGAATTAAAACTAAAATAATAGCTTAGATAACTGTTCGTTTAAATAATCATAGCAAAGAAGCAAAGCTAGCTAATAATGTTTTCTTAATATAATGAGTGAAAATTTAAATCCTAAAGAATAAAGTTGTTTAGCATCACTATGATTTTCGTGCCTTGAATATGATTAATATAATAAATAAATAAGTGAAGCAAATAAAGTTAAACAACTTATCAGAACCAATAAACGTTATCTAATAACATTTAAATAACTTCATTATTTTAATTAATAAGGTGCAATTTGTATATGGATTGAAAAACACTCGGTTGCTGTTTTTATGTTTTAGTTCATATTTAAAACGTTAAATACAAATTTAAAATTGTACTTAAATAATTGTTATACTTAACAATACTCAAATAAAGAACACATTCTTCAAAGTGTACTGATTCATCTCGTGATTAAAAATTGATAATTATATGAACTAGTTTTCTATAATAACCATCATGACTCTCTTGCATTTATTACTTAAACTATTACACATAGTTATAAAAGTCAAACATCATAAAACAATTATAGTAAGTTGATTCCAAATTAGTTCTAATTGTGACATTTTGGCCTCACAGTATAGCACAAATGACTGAAATGTTTCTAACAAACTGCCATGTTAAACGATAAAAAAACAAAAACATCTTTAATTCAAAATGAAACCCTTATATTATAATTAACTACATCAAAACCTTAAAAGGAATAAAAATTAAACAGAAAGTTGTCAGCATAATTTACAGGTTACAAATATTTCATTAAAAATTAACTGAAGAACATTTAGTATTAACACTTTTTCAAAGATGGAATTAACTGTTTAACGCAAAGATATTTTCAAAGACTTAGCTAAAGATGGAAATTATTTTTTAAAGGTAGATTAAAAAACATTTTTGAAATAATTAATGAAGTTAATAAATTACATTTTCGAGACTTAATAAATGAGTAATTGGTTCAAATTATTTATGTCTAAATAGTAATTTAATTTGCCAACTGCACAAGTTTTAAAAATTAAATCTGCATTTTAATTACGTCAGAAGTTTAGGAGACGCTTATCAAGTTACGAGATTTCAGAGTTGCACTAATGTTACTGTAGTTACTCTGATTAGGATCCTAATTGTCTATCTGGTGCATTTTAAACTGGGTGATTCGCGTTCTCACACTTAATTCGAGTCTCAACGAATTATGTTGTTACATAATTATGTCAATGTCACCTTAATTGCTCTTTAAGTCTCACTGAATGTAATAATTTAGTGGCCCAATTTCGGTGAACTATGGAATGCTGTGTTACAACTAAATTCTGACGCCTTTACAAACCCTCCTGACAATTTATATTCATACAAAATGTCCATTAGATCATCAATCTTTTTAGTGAGGCATTTCAAACGTAAAACATTGAAGCTTTTAATGAAAAGAAAGCTGTTATTTGTTTGTTAAAACCAAACCTATTTCAAGAATCAAATAATATGAATCACAAAATGTTTCTAATTTATTGTTTAAAATAATATAAGTTTTTATGTAAATGAGTAAATAGTTTAAAAATAGTTTTTGGCTTGTTTTAATTTGACATAAATTTCTTCAAAGTCGTCTTGTTATTAAAAAATACGGTGTAAATGTAGAAAAGGATTATTTACTTGCTTGTTATTTTGTGAAAAGTAATCATCTACTAATTCGTCTAAATAACTAATGAGTAATAAATGCACGCAGTTTACTGGGAAAATACATAACAAAACAGTTTTTGTTCTATAATATTCCAAAAATTTAGTTTCTTAATTATGTTTTAGTTAAAAAAAACTCCAATACTACTTTTATGAACTGAATTAAATATTTATTATAACAATTCAAAGACAATAACTTGTATGAAACCATAATAACACCGTATAATAGATAGGAAATAAAAAAAATTCTGTGGCAAAATAGTAACCCAAATCATTTTTAGATGATAAAACACATTGATTTAAATGTTTACCTATTACAAACACAAATTTTACATTTTATCTTAGGGTCTAATTTCTAATTAAAATTAAAAACAACGAAGCTGTCGTTTTAAAAGTAACAAACTTATAATCAAATTTGAGATTTACTGATCATAAACTTTTATATCTGTAAATTTATAATTCACAAGTTGGAATAATTTTGAGCTATATCTCTAAAAAGCCAATATTGCATATTAGAATGTCCCATACATAGTATGAAAATTGAAACACCTGTTTTGAGTAAGTTAAACCTGTCGCTGTAAGATGGTGATACCAGTATCTTGACAAATAAATAAGAGAGAATTATTTTTGCATCGCTAAATTATCCTTTTCTTGGTTTACAACTGTTTGTTTATTTTTCACATTTAGGGGAAAAGGTTATCTTCAAAATGATTGCTTAATTACTGGATTCGATGATGTTTTAAGGGAGGATATGGCCTACTGATAAAAAAAAACACCCTTGAGAAACAATGTTTAAGCACTAGTTTAAGGGGCCATAGCCTATACTATAAATTTGCTGTAATATTATGCCTCATCAGATATTTCTACTTTTTACATGCTGAGGAAAATAATACAATATAAGTAGGAACACATTTCAGTTCGTAAACAAAGTAGAGACTTAATCACAAGTTTTAATGTAAACAAAGAATCATATTTTAAACCCCATGTTTTTTCACGGGGGATGTTTTACGTTATTTCTCGTTTCCTTGTAACTTTTTGAAAAGACTGCAATTTTTCCCAAGCCCCTGAGATCAATAGTTTTAGTTTGATCGTGTGATATTTGCCAAACTCCCTCAATTACCAGTTAGAAATCTCGCTTACAGAATTATATAAAGATAAGGTAAACTAAATACATTACTTTGGTAATATATATTCTTTGGTAATATATATATCTTTGGATATATCGAAACAATAGATTGTATCGATTATATTCAAATACAAAGCCATTTTTGTATGAGACCGTATTCAATGAGGGGAACCCCCGTTGTCCAACAGTCGAAACTAGACCGCCCCAAACCAACAATTACCCATCACCTGACCTAACCCGGCCCGGTGGAAGTGGAGCGGCGCCGGGGCGCATCAGCGTGAGTAATCGCATCAAACAATCGTCCGCGAGCATTGTGCAATGACAACACGACGTATGTGAGAAAGAGGAAGAGAAGGGGGCAGATTAGAGCTGCAGGCGTGACGTAACAGTCTCAAGTGCGTTACGTCCACTGCTCCAGGCAGATGTGTAACAGACGGGTAGCCGGGAGCCTTCTGTAGCAGGGTCGGGCACGGTCAATGTGCGCACGACAGCTCAATTAGCCGTCAGGCGCTCTAGGAGTCGCGGGTTAGATAACCGGACGGCAACGCGAGGGGACAAGGCCATCAGTTCGCCCGCCCGTTCAAGTCTCCGCTTCAGTGCACCCGCTCGTTAAAGTCTCCCATCCTTTCACGGGTGTGTTTTATGGTACTACCGCATAGTTCATGTGCTCGTGAAACATATTGTCGTTAAACTGTCATTTTAGAGTGTAATCGGTTGTCTAGAGACTTAAGTGTTTTCGTGTGAACGTTAAACGTAACGATACTTCGGTTTTTGTGTAATTCATGATCAAAAGAGATAATCATTTTTATTAATAATTTTATAAATCAGCACCCTAACTATTTTAATTTAATGAAATTACTTCCTTAAGCCCTGAAAACAATATTAGAGTTTATTTTACAATTAAGTAAATTACATTAGTTTAATTCACTGAGGTTTCTACCACAAACAAATATTCTTTAAGTTCTGAAGAATGAATTTGAGTATTATACAATTGATAAGTACAATAAGGAATCAAAAAACAAGAACCAAGAATTCTTTATTGTCATTGACTACATAAATATAGCATGGACAATCGTCAAGTACATTAAAGTATATTCATTAGGCTTTATTTGGAACTAAATAAAATACTTATTAGGTATTTTATGCTTCAGGTAGCCAGTATATATGATGGATAACTCTGCATTCCTTCCACTAGGCAATATTTAAACCCCATCATGGTTATAACTATAAGATAAATGCAGTAGTTAATTTTACCTAATGTAACACTCAACCTTACCTCGTAAATGCTCAATCACAAATATATGTGTATAAACAAAATGAAAATATGTAAGGGAAATTTAAAAAATTGGTTGTATTTATTTTATATTTTGCAATAAACTAACCGGGTTGTGTATAGTTCTTTAAGGAAATTACTTATTTCATGTTTTAAACGTGTAGTGGAAAATGATTACCAAATTAGAATTATGATTTGTACTTGCTTCACACTATATATAACGTTAACCCCTATGGGGTGCAGATTCTTCTAGCGATATCAGCTGTGGTGGCGGTGGCGTTGGCGCGGCCAGAGCCTCCAGTGGGTAACCAATACCTCCCTCCAGGGCTCCAGACAGAAGCGGCCTTTGGTGGCCCAAGCAGTCAGTACGGTGCTCCCTCCAGTCAATTTGGCGCCCCCTCTAGTCAGTACGGCGCCCCATCGGGTGGATTCGGTGGCGGAAGACCTTCCAGCTCATATGGTGCACCCAGGCCCTCTCGACCTTCTAGCCAGTATGGAGCTCCTTCCAGTCAATACGGGGCGCCCTCCAGTCAGTATGGAGCCCCTGGTGGCGGTTATGGAGGTGGACGAGGAGGATACGATGAGGGTCCTTCGGTAAGTTTTTGGAGGCTTAAACCAAATTGGTGTTTTATTAAACGCAATACTATGAACCAAATTTGATAAATGATGCGCGCACAACAGTACAAGTTGATTGGCAAAATGTGTGTTAAAGCTTTATCAGGTTTAAGATGTATTAGTTCGACATGTCTATTCTGAATTTCAGCAAAATTGGATGAAAGGTTAACTTTTTATAACACACATTCAACGCAACGTTCAAAAATCATGTCCGCCATTTTGCAATATAACGGCAAGATTAGAAGATCATAGTGTGCAGTTTTATTTTTAAAATATGTTTGCACTATTCTCCATAGTGGTACTATGAGTCACAAGTATTACAAAAAAACGTGCTATGTACTATTTATCACCAAATACGATATTCATGGTCCATTAATTCATAATTTGATTGTCAAATCCATGTTCTTACATTATATTAATTGTCAATTTGGAGTCACAACAATACCCATAACTAATGAAAAATATGAAAATAGTTTTAAGCTTTCCTTTGGAAAGATGACTATGTATTTAAATTTATATTTACTCCATGTCTAGCCAATGTCTAGCCACAAGCAGTTTTACTTAAAATATCGGATAACGCCAATGCTTACTTTTGTAACACTCAAATTTTAAAAAGTTTTTAGAGGGTTTAGAGCTTTAACACTCCCAATGCCTATTCCAGGAGCCCGCCAACTACGAGTTCAAGTACGACGTGGACGCCCCCGAGTACCAGGTCAAGTTCGGCCACCAGGAGGCGCGACAGGGCGACGTGGCGCAGGGCAAGTACTACGTGCTGCTACCTGACGGCCGAACCCAGCTGGTGGAGTACACGGCTGACCAAGATGGCTACCATCCCAAGATCACGTACGAGGGCACGGCCAACAACGGCGGCTACGGCAGGGGGCCCTCGGGCAACGGCAACGGCGGCTACCAGTACTAGAGGACCCGCCTACCAGCTGTAACGGATACGCTTCACACACGATTACCATCCAGGCCTAACGGCTATGACTTTGTATATAGTATTTTTTACTTTTATAAATAAAATTTATATTTTTTGTATACATTTTGTTTTTTAACTGACCCGATATTTTGTCTGGAGCTAGTTTATATAGTTTTAATTTACTAAAGCTGGAACATTTAACATATATATGTTAAAAACCTGGTTTAACTGACAAATCTGGTTTAACCACGTCAGCTACTGATTATATATAACAGTCTGTTCAGTTACTTCTTGTAGTAGATCAATCAGTATCGGAAACTGTTATACAGTAATTACTTATAATCGTAAGTTATTGGAAAATGCAAGCATGTAATTTCAAGTATACAAATACCAAATTTACGTCATTAAGTAAAAAATTCATAAATACAACATAATTAATTTGTATCGTCGGAAATATTAAACGAAGCTTATCAAACTATTTTCAAGCATATCATTAGGTTATAATACATTATTTTATAGAATAATGTCTACAATGTTTGAAAATATAATATAACTTATCATTATTATGTAAATATCAGTATCATTGAAACAAAACCAACAATTTTGTTTTTAATGAGTACAAGATTTAAATATCCAGAAGAAATCTATGATAGGTGTGATTAGTGCGGGGTCAAATTGTAATAATAATGTAACAATTACCAGAATTATGAGAAACTATTTTAAATTACTTTGTACTTAACCTAAACTTTATAATTTAATAATTTGATAGATGCTAATAATAGTACACATAATCAAAAATACACTTGAATCTAATTAAATGTATCTTTTAAAAATGTAAAATAATTAATAACAGTAATGTCTTAAGCAGTACGACCAATTAAACAGTGACAGAGGGACAAGATTTCTAATCTGCAATCAGGCGTAACGATATTTTTGAGTTCTATCTCTCTTTCTTGTAGGTAGCTCTTTACTATGCTTAATTCCAAATGCTATTTATAATGAATCAGTACCTGATGCATATTTAGAAAAAGAGTCGATTTTTACCAAAATAAACTCCATTTATATACTTGAAATAATTACGCCACCGATCAACAACAGTTATAGTGTACAGCTCACCTTAATTTCATAGTTTTATTTTTAAACTACAGGAGAACCCCACTTAACCGAGCCTCATGGCGGTTAACGAAAAAGACCAGTTAAAACGATCTTAATGGTCTCAAATAAATTCAAATTCTTTATACTAATACAACTTACACAATAACCATTAAATGAGTATATAAGCTATTAATAACGAATCTACAAAATACAAAGACGACCCACTCTTTACTTGATACAGCCTTTTCTATTACAGTACTTTAATTAACCGTTTTCCAGGCATTCTTACACAAATAAAACAAAATAAAAAGTGCGACTAACATACTAGGAGTATAAAGTACCTACTACTAAATTCTTAGCTTATTCAGAAACGATAATTTGTTATTGGATTGCCAAGTATTGTATTGGAATGAGAACATTTATTGAAAGGGGCGGTTATGGTGAACTCTGATTTTTATGTCTATGAGTTTACATTTTATTTTATTACAATAACCTTAATGTTTCATAAACAGTTAAATATATGGTAGTTTTCTAAATGGTATGGATGTTTATCTCAATATTTAAAAATTCCTTTAATATTTAAATAATGTTCAGCGTTCCATTTTAAAATTGGAATGGTTTAAAATTTAAAATCTTCTACGTTTAATATCTAAAATCTATAAAATGCAAAACATGTTAAAATACAATACCCAAGTAGCAGCAAACCTGCGTACTCAGCAAATGTCCAATGCATATATATGTATCGTAATACCATATAAAGCCAGGTACCAAATTTCATCAATATACATCCATTAATAAACGATTTATGACATTTTAATTATTCTCCATAAAAATAACATGGTGGCTGAGTATACAGGTTTGCTGAAATAAAGAACACAAAAAGTGGGTTTTTTGAAAAAATCTGTATAACTCTATTAGATGAAGGCACATAACAAGTTTTATTAATTCATGTTCATAATTAAGGGATATAACATTTTACTTATTCTCCATAAGAATAACATGGGGGCTGGGTACGCAGGTTTGCTTATCAGCAAAATAACTGTTTTTCATGCGAATATCAATAGACCACAACGGTATGAAGCAATATACCAAGTTTCGTCAGGATAAGTTGATAAATAAGCAAGATGTACAACTTATCTTATTCTCCTTAAGGATAACATTGGACAACGTACTTTCAATTAATTCAAGTTATTTAGCACTTTCAATATCTTGATAAACAATTAATGTAGAGCAATGATCAAAACACCAAATTATTTGTGTTTTTAAGTAGAATTCAATGGTGAAAACAAAAATTGGATTTACTAAAATATTATATATAACAACTCAAAAAACCCATTTTTGGGTACAAAATCCCCCCACAATACCCATATGGATGGAGTCTATTTTTCGGTATATATATATATATATATATACATACAGTTTCGAACGGATAGTGTTTTTTTGGGTCTGGGGGTAACGAAAAGTTATCATGTTCCCGGGCCTAGGTCTTACCATATAGGTTCTTCCCTTTAGCGGAAATTCGCTAAAACGTTTAGATAATCTTAAAAAATCTAGAGGTTTGTCATATTTAACAAATATTGTAATAGATAACAGAGAAAACTCAAATTTTGAGATCAAAAGTAGGAATACGACCATTTTCAACAGAAAAGTAGGCCTACTTGTATCATTTTTGAGTAAAGTATTATATTTTTTAATTTCACATTATTCAATCTTTAGTATGATATACCATTATGCCTGTCATAAAGTTATCAAAATACAGGGTGTTTATAAAAAAACTCTACAACTTTAATGTTCTCCCATTCATGTTCCATGGGACATACAAGTTTCCTAATGCCGTTTAGCAGGCAGTTTAATCAGCTGATTCGTTTATATTGTTGACTGGTAAACAAAAACAAATAATTGAAAAGTCTCATTAAAATCGCAATGGATGCTCATGCTAAAGTACAGTGTTTTGGAAGCACATTGAAAGAAATTCTGATGTGGCTGTTCAATGGAGACTTCGATCAAGAAATTTTTTTTGGGGAACCCCAGTTAGAATAATTGCAATAATGTGTATGCCAATAAGGTAAACACCAAATAAGAACTGAGAGAACGAATCAGGGGAGCCTAACTGAAATGTAGACTTGATTATTTTGCGTGAAAATAATGGGAAACATATTGAAATTAGGTAAACTACTTAATATTTCACAAAATTTGATAAAATTTCTTATATTTTGGTTGTAATTTTATAACTTTACGTGGAAAAATTAAGGTTTTATGTTTGTTTGAAGTTGTAAAGTTTTTTTATAAACACCCTGTAGTTTGGTATACAGACAGTTTTTAGGGGAATTTCCCCTATAGGGAAGAAGCTATTACTGTAGTCGGCATGGTAAGACATAGGCCCGGGACCATGATAACTTTCGTTTTGAGGTCCACAGACTCCAAAAACACCATTCGTTCGAAACTGTATATATATGTGTCCGTGGGTGCGATAACTCTCGTAAAAATGGCCAGATTTTGATAAAATTTGGTACAAACGTGTAAAGCATTATTTATGACTTTAAGTTCGAAAAACAGAGAGATCTACCCATCCAAAGTGGTATTTTGGGAGGGTTTTGTACCCCAAAAATGGTTTTTTGAAGTTTTTACATTTAATATTTTAAAGAGTCAAATTTTAGTTCTCACCATTGGATTCAGCTGAAAAAAACACAAAATCTTTTGTTTTGATAATTTATCCACGCCAATTGGTTACAGAGATATTTAAAGTGCTAAACACAGTATGTTGTCCAATGCTATTCTTATGGAGAATAAGAACAAAATTATAGCTCGCTTATTTATGAACGTATATTAACGATAATTGATATTCTTCATCTGGTTGTGGTCTATTGTTATTTTCACAAAAAACCGCAATTTTTACCGATAGTTCCCGTAGCAGCAAACCTGCGTCCTCATCCCCCATGTTATTCTTAAGTAGAAAAATCAAAATGATATATATCGCTTATTTATGAATTTATATTGATGAAACTTGGTATGTGGCTTCACATAGTTGAGTAATATTGATAATTACATGAAACCCCATATTTTTGTTCCTTGTTGCAGCAAACCTGCGAACTCATCTCCAATTTCATTGTTATGGAGAATAATTCAAATTTGATAAATCGCTTATTTGTGAATATATTTTTATGGAACTTGGTATGTGGCTTTATGTGGTATTAATACATATATTTTGCATTGGAAATTCACTGAGTACGCAGATTTGCTGCGACGGGGGTATTTGTTGTATTATGACTGGTTTTATTTTTGTATTCAACATTGGATATTTAAAAATGGAATGTTGTAGAACCTAAATCCCAGTGTACTAAACACACAACGCATGAAGATACATTGATTAAGAAACTTTTATGGCAAATAATATATAATTTAATTAAACATTACAGAAACCTGCAACTTAGAACTACCAAATAACTTGTAAACAAAAAAACAATCTGTTTTTAATAATAACTTTAAAAACAGTCTTTTATAAAAACATCTGATAGAATTAATCTTTAACACTCCCCCACAATTCTATCAAATGTGGCACAACAACGAAAGTTGGAGATTATTTGTTAACTATTTTATAATCTTAATTATACCAATTTTAACTATTTATACATAACTGATTCACAATACATAACTAATATTTGAAAAACAACGAAAAAACACGTACAGGCTCACAGGCAAAAAACGAATCGACATGGAACAACAAATGCTTTTTTATTTTATTCCCTGACAACTACCCCGTAAAGGATCGGGCAGATGAAGCTAGGTTTCTGTGGATTCCCCATGCATATAAAGGGACTAGTACAAAGTAATTTGTCATACCCATTCGTCTCATAAATCTTTGCGTGAGAAGCAGTATGCATTTCACTATACTTAGTAGTCTTTCCATGCTTATAGGGGTGGAGGATGTAGGAATACTGAAGTCCTATATTTTATAATGTCAGTATAAACTCCTGTAGTAAAGTTCCACCATTCCTGTAGTATAAACTCCATCATAAACCTCCAGTAAACCTGCACGCACGGAATGTTATCATTAGATAAGCTTAATTACTATTTCATACGTTTTATATGGCCGCAAAATGGCCAAAGCCGTACTATGTTTGTTGGAGAATTAATTCTCTTTCAAAGGAAAACTTGTGCTACGTAGAGAAGAACCAACCAAGATTAAATATTAAACGAAATAAAATGAATAAGAAAGACAGTTAAAAATAGTCTGGTCACATAATAATACTTTCGTAAACAATATATGTACCACATTAACCACATGAAGCAACTAAGTTACATTAAAATATATCCATATAATGTAACTCTTATTTATTTTTATAACTTCGGTTTATTCTCTATAAGAATAACGTTAAGGTTAGCTCACAGGTTTGCTGCAACTTGAATCACCAAGAATGGGGCTTTATGCAACTATGTGAACTCAACTAGATGAAACTACAAACCAAGTTCTCGCAAAACACATTCTTAAGTAAGTGAGAGATAACATTTGATTTCTTGTCCCTTAAGAATAGCATTGGACAACGTACTTCAATACAATTAAATATAACTGTGTATGCATGTTTTATGTAACTGGGGTATACATGCAAATATAAATATATAATATAAGCCATGTTTTATCAATTTATATTCATAAATAGGCAAGGTGCGTGGATTTTTACTACCCTCTGTAAGAGTAACATTGGACAACGTACTGTGTTTAACACTTGAAATATTTCAGTAATTATAATATTCAGTGGAGCAATCGTTAACATTTTTTTAACTTAACCCAATATTAAAATAGATGTTTAAAAATATTTCATTTAAACAATATAAAATAATCCCTAACTCCTTTTGTATTGTGCGGTCTTTCTGGTTTCGAACATAAAATTGCTTTTAATGTATTACCAGAATATCGACATCGGATCCTTTTTACGAAAGGTTCCTTACAGATATATAATATGCATATATAAAAACTCGAACGAACTGTGTTTTTGCCTTCTGAGGACCTTTAAAATAGAAAATTATCATGGTCCCGGACCATATCGACTACGGTAATAGCTTCTTCTCTATAGGAGAAATTTGCTAAAAAGAGTTAAATAAGACTAAACACAAACCAATTCAACTTTTACAAACTCATTTTTAATTTTTTTAACATTTTGCACAAGCCTCAGACAAATACTTAAATGCTGATGGAGTAATTACTAGATGATAAAATACACAGCCCCTCACCCCACAGGTCTTTCCTGTGTAGAGAGGAAAACGGCAAACAAATCTGATAACATGTTTTTTATATTTTAAATCAAACAACATTGAACCTGTTATATTAATAGGTGTCATTAATTTGTGTTTGGAATTTAAATGTGTTACGATGAATGATGTTTAATATAGCAGAATCTTATACATAAATTCCGCATGGGTTTTGGAGAATTCCTAAATTTAAAGCATATAAAAGAATTCTTCAGACAGTTCATCTGCGACATTCACTGGACCGATTTGCACGTGGATTGTGTTAAATAAAACATTCTCTTTATTTCAGATTGTACATACTTTTATGATTAAAATCACGATTACTATGTTGAAAATTATTAAAACTGTGTTTATAAATTGATTCAAACATTCTATTTTTATCTTCTTATTCTGATTCTCTGCATATAACTTCGCTTCACACTCATTGTTTGACCTCTAAAATATTGAAATGGAACAAATAAACTCGGCATGCTTTAAAAAAAATTAGTTTAAAAATGAACAATAAAATAGAAATAACCCCCTCAGTTGGGTAAGAGTTTGAAACGATTTACATTTTCCACGTAAATATTTACAAATGTATCAGGCAATATACCTTCAGTATAGTATAATTTTCGCTGTATTTAATCTACGGATAGAAATGTAACCCAATTAATTAAGTTTTTGAGGGAGGGGTTCTACATTGCTACAGACTAAACAATTTGTCTACATTAATTTGCGTCAGAAATATTGTGATATATCTTATTACCACTATTTGGACACAACGTCATCTTACAAACATAGTTCGTTAAAAATATTTAAAAATGCGTCACGTTTGCCGATTAAAATAGAATAAAATTACATTTTTGCCTGAATTTAACCCAACTAAAAAATAAAATGGGTTCCAATAAAACTGCAGCTAATTTGAAGAAGACATTAGTACCGAGGAGATAAACAGCCAGAGAAAAAGGATGAACTTGATAAAATGGCGGTTAGTTTTAATAATAAATATTAAATTTCTCATGTCATCAAAGTTAAGCTATTATTCGTTTATCTTAATAATATAACTCATTAAAAATTTTGTTTTTAACAAAATTAAAGAGTGTGACCTTTTAATAGCAAGTAGGGCAAAGACTTAATAAGGCTTTGATGTATAAATTTGCTACATAGATATTCTTTTCTTGGTAAGTAACACATTAGGTGAAAGTATTTGTGTTAAAATATGTTTCGTCTATACTGTAATTTATATTTAGCCTAACATAATAACATTACAACATCAGTTTTATTTCTAACGGCTTAATCATTCCAGGTGTAATGAACTGTATTTGATGTAAGTTTTGTATTCTTATTGTTGTAAGTGTAAAAGTAATATATTTCGAAGACAACAAATTTTGTAATAGTGATGATAATACATCGTCAATTTTTGACATCAACGATTGTCGTTATCGTACACAATTTTGGTTATTATGTACTACCTACTTTAGAACCGGAAAAAGTTCGTAAATTTTTTATTATTTCTTGTGCTCTGACATTGCACAGTAAATCTTTACCTTTGAATTAAGATGATATCTTTCATAACCATAGGTGTCTTAAAATACACATGTACAAAAAATAACATAATACATAATTATTTTAAATACAAACTTCCATGCCCTTTTAATAATTTTAAAAATTACTACCTTTGTCCAAATAAAAACAAATTGGTACGTGTTTTTTTTTAATATGTAGTGGTTTGGTTTCAATAAAAATTAAACTAAAATATGACATCCATTATTGTAAAAAATGTTAAATACCTCAATTTAGAGCAATAATATATTTATATGCAATTTGTTTTTCAAGAATGATAATATGTTTAAATTTAATGTATATGAGCAGTTTGTGTGACTAAATAGTTAAAGATACTGCAATCTGAAACGCGTTTAAAATGTAAGGAGACTGCGCCTCAACTTCAAGAAACGCAACTTCACATTCTACCTGTTCGAATATTGCCAAGAGAAAGGGTGAAGGAGAACTCCAACCATACAAAATACCCCACAATTGGACGATTATACAACACTATACATAACACTGTTCTTATTATAGCCGAAGTCAAATATATAGTTTTCTAATTTTGTTTATGCATAATATTTAAGAAATACAATTTTAACCCTTACAACCCCTTGCTACTTGGTTGTAACCCTTACTGTTAATTAGTTACATTTGATTTCCGTATATTTTACTTAATGAAGTAATACTGATCTTAGTCCTTAATCAAAATCTTAAACAAACACAGATAGATACAGATCTTTATTGTATAAACATTTTACAAATGAGAAAAATATGTAAGAAATATGTATAAGAAAGTATGTGCATAAGAAAAAAAACATGGATAGGATTACATCTTTATGCTGGCAAGAAAAATAGCGTAAAGTAAATTTAAACTAGACGCAATTATAGCTGATATTCATTTTGAAATAGAATATTCGTTTTGAAACAAGATCAAATGGTGGAGTTTTATTTAAAATATACTTCCTAAAAGGTTTGAAGCTATTTAAGTAGGTGGCATTGTAATACCTATGCCCAGGAAAGGTATATATGAAAGGTCCTAACCCCTAGATGCACCTCTTGAGGAACTTAAGCTAACATAAACCGCCAAAACTAAAGTTAGAGCCCTCAAAGTACAGTTTTGGCCTATTTATCTAACACTGAACAGCTGACTATTTCATGAACGCATAATCATTATAATACTACATTAAAACTATCAAAGGCTTAAAGGACCTAAACTTAGTCAGTCTTTGCTTGATTATTTTTATTACACTCTTCTTTATAGGATTTCGCAGGCCGGGCCACCACATTCGGGGTGGGGGGCCTCAGGGCCCGAAAATATGAGAAAACGGGGCCCAGGAGGCAGAATGTGGTTCTGGGCCCGATCTAGATATGTGGTGGCCCTGTACGCAGGTAATTTAAAATTGATATGAACTGTAGAAGTATTTAACCTTTTTTTATTTCAATTTGCAGTCTAAATAAACAGTTAAAGTGTCAAAAATGGGGATCCGCTATTACTTGTTGACATTTAATAAATTTTTCTATGGTTTGATGTATGTATATGATTATAATGTACCTGTATCAGCAATTGTTAAGCTTCCCTCAAATTTAATTATTTAGGAAGAAGATTAAATGTAATTTCTTGACCCCAAATAATAATACTATAATTCTTTTAGCTACAAAAATATTTCCAACCACAATACAGACTTTTACAAACCTAATCATGTAAAAGGTTTGTTTCATATTAATTTTGGAATTAAGAATAACATGAAAACATGGTGATACATGAGAAATGTACGATTACATATGTGTAAATGGAACAGAGTAAGGTATAGACAGACAAAAGTAAAACTAATGCAGATATAATTTGTTCGATAAAATAATTGCATTTTCCTTAAAATGGATTCTCATAAAATTTCTTTGTTATCTAATCTGGTAGTTGCACATTAAATTATGAATATTTCATTACAAACATACATTACGGACGTTACCGAGTCAAGATAGAAGCCTAACCGTATTAACGGTAGGAGATTCACAGAGAGAAATCGAGCGCATTGTGACTATGATTGATTATTGATTGACTTATTGGGTTCATTGGTTATCTAACTTCCTCTGTTGGTACCAGGTGATAAACAAAACAGCTGCTATAAGATATATGACGTCACTATCAGCTGAGAGATATATACCTTACAGTGTCAGCAGTGCTACACAACATCATCTACCATGGATGAGGTAGGACCTTGGTTTTAGGGTTTTTACAATTTAAAAAAGAACCCCTTTGGTTTGGTTTTCGTTAACTATTATTATTAAGGGTTATCTATATCTATGACAACGCTCTTATTTTAAAGGTTAAATTATGTAGTAATCTACTTATTTAATCATTTTGTTGGTGGGCTTTTGTCAAACTAAAATGCATACCTTATAATTAGTATAAAATCATAATATCAAAACTATTTCATTCTTCGCTTTATTAAAATTGTAATTAAAAAGACTATGTCATAAAGTAGTTATATGTTATAATAACATGTTTTACTACAATTATTTACCAAGATTTACAAATAATTGTTTGAATGTCGTTCAGTCAATTTGACCAATAACATTTTTAAAAGATGAATTTATAATCACGTTGCAAATAATTTGTTCATAATGGTTCACCTTTTAAATTTAAATCAGGAAAATGTTTGTCAGAATCTGTGCTAGCAATTTGTGGTTTAAATAATAAACTGCAAATAAATACCAACATTTCCTTCATACCGTAGGAATTTATGTCTCAAATTGCTTTTCTCATGTAAAATATCTTGTCATATGCATTTAAATTTCCCTATAAAATAAAATTTTTCTAGTTCAAATAAATTATTTGTTAAAGCATTGTGCCTAGTTGTCTTTAATCGACATTCCAATAAATTAATAGATAGTAATTACATATAATACAATTAAAATTAAACGAGGCAAAACGTTGTATTACGTATTGGTTTAAATACGGTTTCATAATTAAAAGGATATTTGAACTACATAAAGGAAGTGAAACATCCTTGAGATGCAACTATAACAGAACGCCTATCCTCTCTCTATTACGTTGTATATTTTGAGTTCAACATCGTACGTTCGGAGAAGAGATACGACGCTCATCTACCACTATTGCAACACACTTTGAAAGAAAACCTACTGCAAAGTATTTCTAGCAAAATAGAGAGTTAATTGTGACGGTGGTTTGGTGGATTTTTATAATATTATGTTTTTTATTTAAATTGCAAAGATTAGGTGAATGAAGCATGGACGGGAAGTGGTTAACGATTTCACCTAATGAGTAGTAAATATTTAAAAACTCTTTTACTGTAATACGTAGACGCACTATCTTTAAAATTTTCAGGTCGACCATGGTGGTAAATGATAATATGTTAATAAGTAGCAAAAATATTGGAGTATTTTAATTTGAAATGGACCACGTTTTCAGGTAGTGGTTGTCATAGTCCTGACTATCAGCTGTGCGTTGGGTCTTGGCACAAGTGAACTACTAGGTCAACTAAACAGTTACAGCGCACATTCTCAGCTCAGCCAATCATCTTCTAGTTACGGTGGTGGTTCATCACACCTTGGCTTCTCTACCCGCCGCAACCCCTCCTCCAGTCATGGCGTCCCCTCGAGGGTATACCTCCGCAGACCCTCTAACACCTACGGTTTTTCGGAGGATGATAGTTTTGTGAGCATGCAACTTTACATGTTGTGACATAGTAAAAACAGTAGCTGTCTCATCAAGGAGATTAATTTTAATTTCACTACAGTATTCAAATTGAGTTAGAAATCAAGGGAATGAACGCAAAATAAATAATTGGTTTATAATATTTTTGGAAAGTCATCTAAAATGGTTCAAGATATTTTATAATATTAGTCAAAAATACACACAGCACTTTAACAGTGGTAAAATTTGTAAGTCATGGTGGGACAAAGAAATTAGATAAAGTTGAGCATTATTGTTATCGGTTCTAAGTATTTATTATTTCACAAATGACTTAATACTTCAGGCTAAAAAAGTGATTTAATGCGGGTAAATTGCCCACAAGGTTGGTAGACTGTGAAATCCTTAAGAAACACCTAGAAGATTATTAAACACAGATCATTTAGAATCAATAGCTTGATTGTACTTTTACTTCGTGGCCTATGTTAGGTTAGATTGGTGGTTTAGGAAACCCCAGCAGAGCCACTAGGCACATCTTCCGCGTGGGGGCTTTGCGCAGGTCACCAGAAGGAACTAGCAGAGATGGTAAAGATGAGTCGGTGCGAGGCATCCATATTCAGCTAGGAACCACTATTTCGAAGAGGACGTTGCGTTCACTGCTGTCTACAAACATGGAGGAACCCAGGTGAAAGGGAAGTTTATCAAATAGGTAGCCAGAAGACTATCCACGCCCTATGACATCTTTATTTGCTGTACACAATGTTGACCTCTCAAGTGGTCCTGGGACCAGGTACCTATTTCTAAATAACTTTAACGTATGTTTCCCTCCATCCAGGAGCCGGCTCGGTACCAATTCCAGTACAACGTGGAGGCTCCTGGGGACAACCGGATCCCGGTGCGCTTCGGTCATCAGGAGTCCAGGGACGGGGAGGTGACCCAGGGGAGCTACTATGTGCTGCTACCTGACGGCAGGGTTCAGAACGTCGTGTACACAGCGGACCGGAGGGGCTACCACCCTACGGTGTCGTACCGGGGGGGCGGACGCAGGGGCTTGAGGTTAGGGGGGTACTGAGGGGCGAGGGAATGGGCTATGGGCGTCTATCATTGGTACGTTTTAAAATACACTTTAGGAAGTAAGTGGACTAAATTAATGTATTTTAGATGAATGTTTACACTACTGACTAATTTACTTATAAGTAACTAGCTGGTACTTACGCTACTTTAATCATGTGTTCAGTCATGCTACGTTCATATGTTTTAGCGAATTTCCCCTATAGGGAAGAAGCTATTACCGTAGTCGGCATGGTAAGACCTAGGCCCGGGACCATGATAACTTTTCGTTTTGAGGTCCCCAGACCCCAAAAACACCATTCGTTCGAAACTGTATATATATATATATACATATATATACAGTTTCGAACGAATGGTGTATATATATATATATATATATATATATGTATGTCCGTGAGCACGATAACTCTTGTAAAAATGATCCGATTTTGATGCAATTTGGTTTAAACGTGAAAAGCAACATTTATGACTGTAAGTTATAAAACCAGCCAGATCGCTCTATCCGAAGGGGTATTTTGGGGGCGTTTTGTACCCCAAAAATGGGTTTTTTGAATTTTGTATGTATAATTTTTGAAATTTTCAAATTCTAGTTTTTACCATTGGATTACATTGGGTTTTACCATCAGCTTAAAAAAACACAATTTGGTATTTTGATCATTCCTCTACGTCAATTGGTTCCTGAGATATTGAAAGTGCTAAACACAGTATGTTGTCTAATGTTATTCTTATGGAGGAAAAGAAAAATTTTATATCTCGCCTATTTATGAACGTATCCTGACGAAACTTGGTACACGGCTTCATCTGGTTGTGGTCTTTTGATATTTGCTCAAAATAATACTTTTTTGCCAAAGGCTCCCGTAGCAGCAAACCTGCATACTCAGCCCCATGTTATTCTTATGGATAATGACTAAATGCTATGTTTTCCTTAATTATAAACATAAATGAATTAAATCTGGTATATGACTTCACCTAGTTGAGTTATATTGATATTAGTGTAAAAACCCATTTTTTGTGTTCCTTGATGCAGCAAACCTGCGTACTCAGCTCCAATGTTATTATTATGGAGAATAATTAAAATTGTATATATTGCTTGTTTGCGAATATATTTTTATGAAACTTGGTAAGTGGCTTTATGGAGTATTAAGACATTTATATATCCATTGGAAGTTCGCTGAGTATGCAGGTTTGCTGCGACGGGGGTATTTTTTTTATCATTGATTCCCGTATCTTTTCCCATTGTTAACAATATTTTTACCATAGAAACTTTAGTGAAATCATTACTCCATAAGGTCAACATTGATAATTTCAAAGTCCAGTTGGGCAAAGCAATAAAGTTCTAGCATTCCTGAATTATTCCTGGATTATTTTCTGGGGTTAACCTATATTACTATGAGATGTTACATCGCAGCCGGATGAGTGGTATAGGAGGGTGTAAAGGATGAACAGACAAACAAACATTGATTTATATATATAAAGATAAGTGGCTTATTTGGAATGTAACGTTATAATGCCTTGGCTAAGTTACTAATGATATAGAAGAAGTAATACAACTCAAAATAAAAATTTAGTAGCTTACATTTCATATGTAGGGTAGAAATATTTATTGCAAATAGTTCTCGGACAATATAGTATAGCCCCTGGAAATAAGCAATGCTCTAAGACGCCCTTAATAATTACAAAGTTTGACACAATCTTCAGTTCGTTTAGTAATGCGTTTGACGCTATTACATATTTTTTATTTATAACAGACTTTTTTCATTTAATTTTGGTATTATGTTTGTGCTATTTTTTTGGTTTTATGTTTCGGTATTTTGAGGTTTGAATTATTCCTCAATGAATAGGAACAAATTGTGGGATTTTTGAAATAAGAGAAGTGAATTTTAAAGAAGGATTTCAAGTACGTATTTTCTTGGGAAAGTTAATAAATTGATGGAGGTAAAAAGTTGGATGTTGTTTTGTTGCATAGAATAAAACGAGAGGATTACTATCCTTTTGTTAAAGACACTAAAAGATTTTTCAATCGAGGTAGTGAACGTTATAGTACACTCTGCTACTCTGAAGAAGTGTTCATTGTGAGCTTTTGTGAAAAAACAAACGATTTTTATAGTAATTGTAAGTCTATAAGGCATTAATACCCCGTCGCAGCAAGCCTGCGTCAGCAGCGAATTTCAAATGGATATATAACATAACACATTGAGCCATTAAATAGTTTTTATAAGAAATATATTTACAAATAAGCGATATTAAAATACTAATTATTCTCCATAAGAATAACATTGGGGATAAGTACGCAGGTTTGCTGAAACAAGGAACACACAATAATGGGGTTTTATGCAAATATCAATAGAACTCATATAAGTGAAGTCACATACCAAGATTCATTCATATACATTCAGAAATAAGCAATACATATATAACATTTGTACTTATTTTCCATAAGAATAACATGGGGACTGAGCACCTAGGTTTGCTGCCATGGGAATTGGTTTCTGTGCAAACAACAATAAACCACAACCAGATTAAGCCATATACCAATTTCCGTCAGATTATATTCATAAATAAGAAAGATATAAATTCTTTTATTTTTCTCCATTAGAATACCATTAGACACCGTACTGTGTTTACAACTTTCAATATCTCAATAACTAAATTGACGTAGAGCAATGGTCAAATTATCAAATTTTTTAAACTGACCAATGATACGAATTAAAATTCGATTCAAATACAAATTGCATGTGGAAACCCCAAAAACTCCATTTTTAGGGTACAAAACGTGTCTACTTTGTTTACGAATTTCTCCAGCATGTAAATAGTAAAAAAATCAGATGAGGCAGAGCAGATAGTATTAGAGCAAGGTTAGGGGCTATGGCACTTTCAAGCCACTAGTATGACAAACTTGGGACTAGATCTTACAGTAGTTTTTGTCTATGAATAGTTTAGGACCAGTGGAACATGAATGTTATTGTTACAGTACAATAAACATTTCTTTCATAAAAACATGTCTCTTAAAATATTCGCCACCAAGTGTATGACAAATAATGAAAACATAATGCTTTAGAATTACAAATGTTTAATACAGAAGAAACATACTGAGTGTTCATATAAGTTAGTGGAAGATAGGTATAAATCAATGTTCACGGTACAACTTTATAGGCAAAGTTTATGCAATACAGCAGTCAGTCACGCTGCTGTAAGCGATCCTAAATATTATGCAAAACACCTTTAAGAGATTGGTTAAAGTGTCATATTTAACGAGCAGGAACGATATACCTTATCATTTATTGACCATCAAACTACACGCATGCTTAGGCAATATGGATATGGCAAGGATAATATACCTTGGGAACACGGGATCGCTCCTTGACTGAGACAACTTTACATGCTGTTCAACTTCAACTTTATTGAATCCATAGCCGTATTAGGAAACCAGACTGAACATTCCGTTGAACATCCCATTATACCTTTTACGCCCGAGACGTCAAAGTGACTGAACACTTTCCTTGGTCGATGATTAAAAGGGGATCTTTCTCAATGTGTTTAAGTGATGAGACATGTTATCCTTTGATACATTCTCGTAAACGTAATGTTTAAGGGGATGAGAGCAGGGTAGTTTGAGGTGTGGGCTTCAAAGAGTTCACGACTAAATCCTCTTTCAAAGAAAACATATATTCAGAAGATGATATTTAATGAAAATGTGTTAAAATGTATTCATTTTATAATGACAAGGTACAAGGTTACAAGGTTATAAAATCATACACAAATTTCTCATTGGTCTTCATATTTTGAGAAATATGGGGAGTGTTGTAAAATAATGCCGTACAATTTTATATAATACATATACAATTTAAAAGTTATAAATAGTTAAATAATTTAATAGTTATATAATTATACTATCGCGAGATCTTCCTTATTCCTTTATCAAATTCCAACATTTACCCCTCATTTTAAAGCTTATCGTGCCGGCTAATGACGAAAAATAGACCCAAGGGCTAAAAATGTACCGCTTCTATGAAATTTTAATAATATGAAAGATAGGTAAAGGGAATATTTTGTTTTTACAGGAGCGGAAATGTAAACAAAAGAACATCTGATCAGCTGACAAGATTTGGTTCGCAGTGCGGAATTCCACACGGGTTGACTAGTTGTTTAAAATCATTTTAATTATTAAAATTGATAAAACGTTTATTATCAATAATAATAGTAAAGCTATTGATAATGTTATGCATGCTTAAGTTTTATTTTTCCATTTTAACTTTTTAATGTAATTTTGAATAAAGTTTTGAGTCAGTCGATATCAGTAGAAAGCCATCCCGGAATCGGCTTATGATTATAAACTAAAATAAATTATAATCATAATTTTAATAATAATTTGACGACACCAATATTGTTGGGTAGTGGCTATTTGAAATTTAACTATTTTAAATACTTTTCTTTACTAGTTAAGTACACCACCCAGCCTATACTTGGCTCTTAGTTATCTGCGACGTCATGCATAGTTAATTGGTAATATTAATGCATTTTATCGGTCATGTTTGTAATTATTGCATCGACATAAAATAGGTGACGTGGTCAAAGAAATGTTCTCCCAAACGATGGAAGCGACCCTGTCGTAGGTGCATATTTCAATCCTGGTAGTACATTTTTATCATTATTCTCCAACTTGTACTGATTCGGCTTTGCTGAATTCGATCAACGCACAAAACTAGTCTATGCGGAAAAGCAAAGTAAGGTTAAAATAGACAGCTAACGCATTTTGAAGAAAAACATGATGGAATCGATCCATTATTATTTATGATTTAATTCATAAGTACCTGGGGGCCAAGCTTTGCTCAGTAGAAGGCCAGCCAGTTAGTTTAGATCACTCGGAGTAATATTTCACCACTTCCCCCTACTGATAATCAGATTTGTATAACTCATTTGCCTCTTTTCTACATTTTTAAGGTCCCTCCAGTTTTTATTTATAGCTCAATGTCCCTTTGATTTATTTTACTAATCTATATATGTAATCTTCACTCAAATCTGTTAATCTCTGCTCTCAGGAAACCACATGTTAATAATCATAAACAACATGAATATTACCTTGACAGTTCCTTGGTTGATTATGAACAGCTGTTACAATTCTTTTGTTTTGATTTGAAAATCCATAAGCCCAATGTTATTTTTTTAACTTTTCATTTTAGTTTTTTTAAATTATTTTATTTTTCCTGGGGATGAGGCCTTTATAGAACTTATTTTTATCCCAGAAATGAGTTATTTCGAACATTTTAAGGAACTCGTTGGAGCCGTTTTTGAGATCAGTGTCGCAAGCAAGAAAGCAATCAAGGAAGCAAGCAAGCAAGCAAACAAACAAGCAAGCAAGCAAACCTTACTCATATTAGAGTATAGGATTATGACATCATAACTTATCTCTAGACAATATTATTTGAATAAAGCCCTTTATAGACCATTTGTCATTTTTGACATTCGATTTTATAACGAAATCAGTCCTAAATGGCGGCGATTAGACTGTTGAGGTCATCAATGCTAACCCCGTTGCTGGGCCCACCTTACACAATGTATCGAGTGGTCTTCGATGAGCATCGATATGTGAAGCAACACCATAAGAGAGTGAGTCACTATAAATATAAGCCAACCGCTGCCGTACAAACTCGTACAAACGTCAGTGCGCCATGGGAAAGGTAAGACATTGTGTTCTCCATATATAAACATTAATCTAGAAGTTTGAAATATTTAAAAGTACTTTTTAAATGGTTTAAAACGCCTTGCAATTAAAATAAAAACAATATTTTACTGGATCATGATTTTATATTTTTAATTTCTTAGAGTGAGGCAGCTACTTTGCAACACTTATTATGTAGACCTACTTTATAAGCATAACCACTAAATAACTAAATTTTTAAATGTAAAAGTATTTTTTTGTTATAAACATTATCAAATAGTTTAAGTATACAAATTAATTATTTACAGTACTTTAAATACAATTTTTTAATAAAAATTTTATTAAAAAATTTTAATAAAATATTGCTCTTATTCTGTTAAGACATCTTCCAGAAATTAATGATGTTTAAGAGCTTTTTTTTGAAACTAGAAATACAAACATAAACATTATAGTAAAGTGTGAAGTTTTAACTAATTAGGCCTTCTAGTATACAAAAATACCATCGGCAGGCCAAATGAATAACATAAACAAGATTTGAAATTTTTAAATTGCAAATCAACTGTAAATAACAAAGTATGATAATTTGGGGAAATATTTCAAAGGAATTAATAATATTCTCAATACAATATAACATGTCTAAAAATCGGCAAATTTTGAACTGACCATAAATCACTGTTTACTATTAAATTTTAGTATTTTTATGCTTCCAACTGATTCAATTTACAAACTACGATTAATAACATTTAATTTTATATTTGAAAAATATCTTTCAGATAGTTTAGGCAATTGCCTATACATTAAAATTGGTCCTTTTGAAGTTGGATGTCCGGCATTCTACTAATTAAGGCATTTTTTCAATGTATAACTCAACTCATGCTTATATGTAATATTTAATTCAACTCCCTCAGGGCCTTCCCCAGTTGGGGTGAGGATTAAGTGGGGATGAACCCTGCAATATTGACTTTAAGGTCCAATACAGATTTGCGGGGTTTATCTTTTTATTTAATAAAGATAAAACAACTTTGAGGTAACGGACTTTAAACCTTCTGTATATTGCTTAAAATGTTAATTAAATATTAGTAAACGTAGTCAAAATAGCAATGATGCTTTATTTTAGTTTTCCGATGAATAATAAAGTTTTAAGTTTTTGGACCAAGATACCCACAGTATTCATAATATACACAGAATGTTCACGGAGAACAGTACAGATGCCTCATTTCTTATAGAAATATTCAGCAGAATGCTGGATAAAATGTTTTATCAGCTCGTTCGGAGGATATGGCATTTTATTCAAATCGTACAATGCCACTATTAAATAATACATTCGGTAATAATTTTAATTAAATTTCTACATATTATATTTCTATTTCTCCCTTTCTCTCTTTGTTGAAATCTTTGTTTAAACCGATTTACAAACATTAACTTATTATAACGATTCGATCAATTCAATAATACAAAAATAATTAGGTAAATTTCTTATTTTAGTGGGAATGCATCAGACGCATATGATTTTTAGTGAATTTCCTATGGAAAGTGAACTATTAGCATGACCCGCACGGTGAAACTTAAGCCCGGGACCACCATAGAAGTTCCTAATGTGACCCCCTGAACAAGTTTTGGGGGTTCGTTCAAAATTTTATATATATATGTATGTATATATATATATATATATATATATATATATATATATATATATGTAGGCACTCTAGTGGTCGCTTTTTTTGTCCGATTTACTTCAAATTTGGTAGGGACATTCCTTTTTGTAATCAGTTGGACAAGTTCGTTGGGCAAAACAATCGGAAAACTCTAAACCCCTTTTTTGAGGATTAATCTTTCAAATTTCGAGTTTTTGGACCCAAAAAGGGTCAGAAAAGCCCCGGATGTGAAATTAACGCATGTTAAAAGATGGGAATTAGTGTGACAAAACTTTTAAGCCCCTCTCGTTATTCTAGCATAAATATTTACCGAGTTATTAAGGAAAATGTGTATCGACCAAACACAGTACGTTGTCTTATGGGGTTTTTACATTAGAAAAGCATGTTATTCATTTGTTGGTGTATTTGTATCATCCCCAGCAACCTCGCGCCTACTTTCAAGCCTAAATGGACCTTCTCCTAACCTTATAATGCGCAAAATTGTATTCATAGCGTTGCAGGTAAATAAAACCAAGAGCATCAGAACAGCCAAAAAAATCAATGTTTTCAGATTTTAATAAAAATTGGAATAATTGTATGTTTTAGCGAATTTCCCCTGTAGGGAAGAAGCTATTACCGTAGTCGGCATGGTAAGACCTAGGCCCGGGACCATGATAACTTTTCGTTTTGAGGTCCCCAGACCCCAAAAACACCATTCGTTCGAAACTGTATATATATATATATATATATATATATATATATATATATATATATATATATATATATATGTGTGTGTGTGTGTGTCCGTGAGCACGATAACTCTCGTAAAAATTATCCGATTTTGATGAAATTTGGTATAAACGTGTAAAGCAACATTTATGACTTTAAGTTCGAAAACCAGCCAGATCGCTCGGTTTTGTACCCCAAAAATGGGTTTTTCGAATGTTTTAGATACAATTTTTGAAATAGTCAAATTTTAGTTTTCCCCATTGGATTCAGCTTAAAAAAACACACAATTTGGTATTTTAATCATTTCTCTACGTCAATTGGTTACCGAGATATTGAAAGTGCTAAACACAGTACGTTGTCTAATGTTATTCTTAGGGAGGAAAATATAAATTTTATATCTCGCTTATTTGTGAACGTATACTGACGAAACTTGGTATACGGTTTCATCTGGTTGTGAACCATTGATATATGCTCAAAAAACTATTTTTGACCAAAGGCTCCCGTAGCAGCAACCTGCGTACTCAGCCCCATGTTATTCTTATGGAGAATAAGTAACGTGCTATCTCCCTTCATTATGAAAATAAATTAATGAAATTTGGTATATGGCTTTACCTACATGAGTTATATTGATATTTGTATAAAACCCCATTTTTTGTGTTCCTTGCTTCAGCAAACCTGCACACTCAGCCGCCATGTTATTCTTATGGAGAATAATTAAAATGTCATAAATCGTTTATTTATGAATGTATATTGATGAAACTTGATATGTCGCTTTATGTGGTATTAAGATACATATATATGCATTGGAAATTCGCTGAGTATGCAGGTTTTCTGCTATGGGGTATTTAAATTTCTCCTGATTCCCGTGATAATATTTATTTATTATCAATACCACGCGACTGTTGCACTCGAAATTCCTCATTAAGAATTCCAGAATGGTATGGATATTTATATAATTATATTACAGTCACTATGAAACTGTAAGCAGGATGTAAATTCATTGGAGTAAACGCTTAATGATTAATTAATTAACTAATTCATTCGATAATTTGTTCATTCATACGTAATCTTTTGTTTGATATATCAATTGTTCAAATTGTTTTGATATTTACATTAAATCATTTGTTGTACTTTAAAAATTGTACTGATTAATGCACGGATAGAAAAAACTATAAATCGAACATGTAAATAAGAATTAAGCATCTATGGCGTTGGAACAACTCTGTATTGATCACATTTGAATACACTTGGGCGTTTTAGCCAACGCAGCCATGGGGCAACAAAGATTTACCTACTTGAGTAGTGTTATTACAAATGTCCCATAAAAGTACTTACTAGTTTATACAGAGTGTTCAGAAAGGGTCATTAAAAACTTCGGGGGCTGTTAGTACTGATCAATTTGAACAAAAATTGATTTAAACATAGGTCGAAATATTTTTCGTTAGGCGCTAGCCGCCATTTTATATTTTTAACAACAAAATTAATACCTCAAGAAATATTTAACTAAATTTTGCAAGGACGCAAAGAAGAAGATTTTAAATAACCAAAGAAAGAAATAATAAAAAACTATTATTAAGTTGTCTTAAATATTTTCAAAATGGGGCCTGTTTTAATACTTTAAAGCCAAATAACAAACAAACCATTAATTAAAAAAATACAAGAATAAAAAAGATGAACATTCTTATAAAAAATCTAATGGAAATATATTCAACGCAATCTGTCAACGCATCAGCGAGAAAATGCACTTTTAAGGTTTGCTTGCACAGTCGGGGACAACAATGAGCGGCCAAATGCACTGCTTCTTGTCCCCGATTTGTGCAAGCAAACTTTAAAAGTGCATTTCATCGCTGATGCGTTAACGGATTCCATTTAATAAAGTGTCATTAGATGTATTATAAAAATGTTTATCTTTTTTGTATCTTGTAAATTGTTAGTAAACTTAATGGTTTGTTCGTTATTCGGTTTTAAAATATTAAAACAGGTGTCATTTTGAAAATATTTAAGACAACTTAATAATAATTTTTATTATTTGCTTCTTTGGTTATTTAACATAGTGCAAAGTTTAGTTTCTATTGCTTAAATAGTTCTTGAGATATTAATTTATTTGTTAAAAATACAAAATGGCGGCTAGCGGCTAAACGGAAAAATTTTCGACCTATGTTTATACCAAACATTTTGTTCAAATTGATCAGTACTACCAGCTCCCGAAGTTTGTAATGGCCCTTTCTAAACACCCTGTAGATCTGAAATTAATATGCTCAGATACTACATTTAGGTATTTTAAAGATGGTTGTTGACTTCTTAAATACCTAGTTGTTTCAAACAATATAATGTTAATTACAGTGTAGTAAATGCAATGCATAGTATTATCAAAATGTAATTGTTGGCCTACTGGTTCGGTTGGTAGTAAGGTTTGTCTGTAGTAGTAGATACTTAGTAAAAATGTATATGTATTTTATTCCTTGATTTTCCAGTTTAAGTACTTTTTAAGAAGTAAAATGAGAGTAATAAAAACCAAGAATAACAACATTTAAAATTATATTGACATTCTCTCACTTGGCCTGATGATGATTGGTGCGATCGGCTAGAATCGGTTGTCTTTTACCATCCTTTATTTATCGTCTTGTATACAGTATTAGTATAATACTTTTTTAAACGTATTACAACACTATACTAGAAGACTATTCTTAATTACAAGCCGTAAATGTAACATTAAATACACACTTGTTAGTAAAAACGTTTTTAGCATGTTGTAAGAATTCTAGAAAATGTAGTTGAAAGAGTCATTAAATATTCCTTGTACGAATTTTATGGGAATAAACAATTTATTGGTCAAAAGAATTATGTAAATTATGATTAAGCAATTTATGGCTAAGTAAAACAAATATAACCAGTAACGAATTAAATAAAATAGTTTCAATATGGTCTAAAGAGTGGTGAAGTTATTACGGATCCTTTTAAAAGTTGTCATTTGCCAAATAAAATCATTATAAGATCACCTTTGCTGATAAAAATTATTTGGAATCTGGAAATAAAAATAAATTAAATTAAATTTATTACACTGCAAAAAATTGTAGAACTAGGTATTACACTTGAAGAATAAAAAAAAACTACATCACCAAGTGAATCAGACATGCAGCTTTCTCCACATTATTCCAGCGCTCTGGTGGTCGTCAAGGTCGATCTTCTGGGGTCATTGAACTCCACTGTAGCCGGCTTGAGCTACAACCGTCCTATGACCAGACAGTTTAATTATGATTTCAGAATGTTTCTAGAGTTGAAATTCAGATTAACATCATATTAAATGCATTTAATTATATTCATTCAGTTAGTTTTAAGTAACAGTAACCATTACGGAACTACATGGATGCATTGGAACACATAATTTAAATTGTTAAACTATATGATATGTTTTATTTTATTTAAACACTATGTGACTATTTTATTTGTTTGTTTAACTCATTTTGGTTAACGGGTAAAAACATAATTTTACTTATTACCATTCTTTAATTACATGCTGTATTTGAACTGGAGACAAGGGTAAAGGTAATATATAAATTTTCGTATTTAATAAAACATATACAAAAAACATGTTATATAATTACATTGTCTAAATTGATAATATATATGTTTTTTTTAAGTTACCTAAATTAGGTGGATGATACCATTCCCAGGTGCAGTTAAAATGATACGTGTTCGGTTTCAACTAGGTTAGGTTAAACTAAAATCTATAATTTTCGTGATCACTAGTATCACGATTTCTGTTCCTAAATGGTCTCTTCCGACTGCAACATCTTATATTTACGAAAGAGAGGTGGTGTCTGTCTGTCTGTCTATCTGTCTGTTTGTCTGTCTGTCTGTCTGTCTGTCTGTCTGTCTGTCTGTCTGTCTATCTGTTGATTTGTATGTTCCGATTTAACGTAAAACTACAGAAACAATCGAGCTGAAAATTTGCATGTCCGTAGAAAATTTATCTGGGCTACATATATGCCTGCGTATTCCCACCTTGGCAATCCCTTAGGGCTTCGCCCCAGTCGTCCTTAAAGTTACATTGTTATTCTTTTGGGCAATAGTTGTAATGGATCATAAACGGATGTGGTTGCAGCAGGAATTATAATCAGCTGTTCTTTCCTGAATTCAACCGCTAGTATTCAATATAGTCAGTCGAGCCCGTGTCATTCCTCAGGTCACCTTCCTTCTTCTCACCGTGGTCGCAGTGTGTCACAGTCAGCCCCAGGAGTACTCCTACTCCTCCCCCAACTCCGGGTTCCGCCCCAGCCGACCTGCGTCGTCACCCGGGTCCGGGTCTGGCCAGTATCCGTACAGGCCACCGAGCAACTTCGGCAATAGTGGTTTTAACGGAGAGGACTCTTCCGTAAGTAATGAATTAGCTAAAAATCCTTTTAATATGAATACAAATTTAGATGAAAAAATAGCTAGCTCAATTTTGGTACCCAAAATTACTATTATTTTTTAGAAATAATCTTTAATTATTCTACACATTGAAATATTTCAAACATAGATAGTTTTAAATTTATATGCAGAAACAGTTACATATGTATACTGAAATCACAAGTTCTGGAGTGAAATTTTAAAAGTTAAGTTGTGCTAACGTTAAAAATCTGATTGTGAGTGATATATTAAATACAAAATCCACTGATCTCGAGAAGGAATTTGAGAAATGTGTAGTTAAACCCGGAGTGTCCGTCCCCAGCCGCTGCAAATGAAGGGACCAAAGTAAAGGGAAGCTTGTCATAATGGACAGCCAAAAGACTTACCAAATGTAATGACGACTTCATTTGCTGTAGCCAATGTCAACCTCAAAACCGGTATAGACCAGTTTTAAGGTTGTCCTGGGACTTGCATTAAGTGCTATTCTCAGACATTCCATGATTCCCTGCAGGAGCCGGCCAACTACCAGTTCCAGTACGATGTGACCGCACCCGAGTTCGGCACCAGGTTCGGCCACCAGGAGTCTCGGGTGGGTGACTACACCCGGGGCAGGTACTACGTGGACCTGCCCGACGGGCGGACCCAGGTGGTGGAGTATACGGCGGACGAGACCGGGTACCACCCCAGGATATCCTATAGCTAGGAGGGTCACCGATCATGGATCTCCTGGACCTAAGCTTGTCGTCTAGGACTGTAGAAGTTTTAAAGGATGTTATAATTAGCTATTTTCAGGCATTCAGTAAATAGAAAAATGTAGCTTACAAAACAAGTTTATTTAATTTTTTTAGTTTCCAAAGGCTGCAAGCCAATTTTACATGGTTTACAAGATGATGCATGGTGGTTGTGACAAGTACCTTGACTTATATAATACAATAATGGAAGCAAGGCCAATCAAAATAAATTAAAGTTTGCTCTTTTATTATTACATGCATATTTTAGAACACAATAACTGCCGGTAGAGAATTATAATTATTGAGGGAGATCGATTTTTGGTTTAAAGAACAGCACCTATAATTTTTAAACTTTAGATTTGTTCTATTTATTTATATGTTTAACTTAAAACATAAATTTAATAAGGCCACGATACAGATGTATGTTTTACTGATTTGTTAAAAACAGTTGTAAAATTGAAAATGCAGATTTCTTTATCAGCACCTCGATATGTTTAACCTCTTCAAAAAAATTTAAATACAATGCTTTAATGTCAATAAATCTTTTAAAATACGTTTGTTTCTGCAAAAATTAATTATATGACATATGCCCTAACTGCATACCTCCAAAGTTAACAGTAATGATGTTATCAAAAACATAATCTTTACTTTCAATACATTTTAGAATTTATCGTTTCTTTCAATTATGATGTGGTTAATTCAATGAAAAAAATATATAAAATAATTTAATTAGGTTATTAATATTTACGTTATTTTGTTATGTGTTAATGTCATGTTAGTTTATGATTTGAGTAAAAAGAATTAAAAATGTGTAATGATTGTAAAGTTGTTTATTGTTTTTATTTATTGATTTGTTCTTTATTAGTCTTGATATTGTATTTCCGCATAATCATTGTTTTCCTTATGTAGTAGACAAGTACAAAACAGCAGTTTAAAAAAATAATATTTCGTCAACAAAATTCACGAAGAACGATGTCATCGAATTAATAAATTAGTAAAAATACGTTATTGATGGAACTGAATGATAAAGGAATTAGCAATAATAATATAATACTGCAGTCATTTTTGAACACACGCCTTTTCTTTACCACCTTTTGGTGTTTTGTAAATATTAACCTTTTATTAAATAACCATCTATTCTACTCAGTAAAAATGTATAAAACAAATACATTTAGCGTGTTTTATAGCATATTAAAAATATCATATAAAATAAAGTCAAGGTGACCATATATGTACGGTTAGAATAATTCTTGTAAACTTTTTGGGCTAATCTATAATAGCAAGAATGCCACCTTTGGGTTTATTTACACATAGTTAAAATATATAACATTGCAGCTAATTGGTATCCCTGGAGTATTGTCAATTCTTTGTAAAACACGGCCCGAAGTTACTGAGTTGGAAGAAATTATCCCAACCACAAGTCCCCCTCTTTAAATAAATTACAATTTTGCTCCAAGGGGTCCATAAAAAAATGTTTAAAGGAAATTTTAATTTCAGGATATTAAATATGTAATTAGTTTTAAGGCACTGCGCTGTTTACTTCTTATTGATAAATTCAATTGGTTATATCTTAAAACTTTTCACTTTTTTATATTGCTGAGTGAGTAGCTTTTTACTATAAAACAAATTATGTTAAAAAACAAGTTGTTATGCAACAGTCGTGTGTTTTTGTATGGAATTAATTGATGGTGATTCTGAGACCAAAAAAATGTACTGAACTAATCTATAAAGGATTCCTTTCAGTAGTTAAAACTGTGTTATTTTAATTTATTAATTTTTTAAAGATTTAAAATGCCACAATGACACAATTAATAATACACAGTCATTTACTAAACATTGCATAAATATGCTTTACATCCTTAATCATTTATTGTATGTATTTGTATTACAAAATATTTTACTTATTGTGGTTGTGTAAAAGGTAAATATTAAAATATTGTTTACGAATATGTTTTTAATTTCTCCCACTAAACATAGGATATGGAGAAAGTATTGTTTTCGTCAAAATTTTCGAATTTGAGTTGTTAGTGGAAATATTCGTTTTGGTGCTCCCTGAACCCAAAAAAGTGGTTTTTACGTGATGTCTGTCTCTGTGTGTGTGTGTGTGTGTGTGTGTGTGTGTGTGTGTGTGTGTGTGTGTGTGTGTGTGTGTGTGTGTGTGTGTGTGTGTGTGTGTGTGTGTGTGTGTGTGTGTGTGTGTGTGTGTGTGTGTGTGTGTGTGTGTGTGTGTGTGTGTGTGTGTGTGTGTGTGTGTGTGTGTGTGTGTGTGTGTGGATGTGTACAAGCTAGAGCCTAACCAATGGGCCAATTTTATGAAATTTGGTATGTAGGTACTAATCCACGATATCTCCAGGTACTTTTTGATTTTTTTGATTTTTTGATTTTTAAGGGTAATTATCCCCCAAAAACCGCCAAAAAACGTGAAAAATCAAAATTTCTCAAAAACGGCTCAAACGATTTTGATTAAACTTTAGTCGTTTGTAGAACTTTAGTTCTCCAAAAAAATGACACCACCCGCATTCCTGTAAAAAGTCGGGTTCAGAAATTACAGGACTTTAAACATCAAAAATTCAGTTTTTTAAATTTGTCATAGAAAAACATAAATATAAAAAAAAATTTATATCCACCATTAAAAGAGCTAAAAAAACTAAATAATTTAGTATTTTTAATTACTATTCTACGATTGCTGGTTGCGGAGAAAATTGAAATTCATTTTGCGGTAAACGCAGTACGTTGTCCAATGTTATTCTTATGGGGAATACAAAAATTATTATTTCTCTCTTATTTATTGATCAATTTGGTTCAAACTGGATATCCTTGTCAAGTTAGCATTGACCAACAGAGGAAATTCTAAATTTGTTGCCCCTTAATAACCCTGGGGGGGATAGGGGGAATTTCCCCTCTTAAAACCACGAGTGTAGCAATGGATTCTGTAGGGCCTCCAAAGCAGGGATTTGGGTGTATGTTTTGTAAAACAACTTGTTTACAAGATTTTCTGTACATTCTACCGTGCTTTGTATTCTATATTTAGGTAATAAAAAGTAATTTATTCATTACAGTTGGGCTAAAAGCGAGAAAGTATGTGTCAGTTTCCTGATACCGTTTATTTGTTATATCTTCATTACCTGGTACTACATAGAAAAAAAACGATTATTTTTATGCAGCAATTTAAAGTGTTATGCATTTTTCTGTAGTATAAATGATGATACAATGCACGTAATCAAAAAAGAATTACCATATTTAAGTAATTTTCCAATTTATCGCCTGTTTTGGTCTTAACTCAATCAATAATTAATCTTAAATAATAACTCTTAGAAAGGTTTGGTTAGTACAACTATATTTCACCTATAAAAGCATATAACTGCATTCTTCTATTCGATAATTGGATAAAATAATTGCTTTACCTAAGGAATCAGACGCTAGATACAGTTATTAATTAGAACTGGGCCAAACGTTGCCCCCCTCTCAGTGTTTGATTACATGTCTGAATAAAGTCCAATATCAACTAAAAATTGGCATGATGAAAATGCCAACTGTTCTATATTGTTTATATATGTGAAAGCCATCTTATATCGAAAATATAGGAAGGTGCCCTTCACATAAAAAAGACAACATAAGATTAAGATATTATTTTTAATATTTAAAATAACTTATTGAAAATTCGTTTAGCGTTATATAATAAAATATAAAATACTACAAATCATAAATAACATTATGAATACCTTCAGTTTTGTAAGGAAGATACCAACATATAATTACTGTGAAAATATGCAATGGAATCTTGTATACTCTGTATTCATGCGCTTTTATGGCAAGTAAGTTCTCAATATTCATATGTATGTAAGGTACAATTTTGTATAACAATATGGAGTACAACCACAATTTGAAATAGTTTGTCTAAGACGAACACACTATAAAGAGTTGGTGAGTAAATATATTTAAATTAACAGTATACGTTCACAGTAATGTGTACATCTCACCTTTTGAATTTTCAGAGCAGCAAGAAATATCTCTTTGATAAGCTACTTTCATTTCAACAAAAATCGTGAAAACCAGTACAATAAACAATTACCGGTATTGAGTTGATCACTATTTCCTTTGTTAAATATATGGTTTAGAAGAATTATCTAAAACTAAGTGAAACTTTTACGCTACAATATTTGTTTTAATAGTTATACGTAATAATTATAAACGAGTTCGCAGGCAGTACGCTGACGTGAGGGAAGTGAATTTCCACATAACAACTTTTAAAACTCAAAATCTGTGTAAAAACATACATTTATTCCAATTTTTATTAAAAACTGAAAATATTTATTTTTGGCTGTTCTGATGCTCCTGGTTTCATTCATTTGCAATGCTAGGAATACAATTTTGCACATTATAAGGTTACTAGAAGGTACAGTCAGGCTTGAAAGTAGGCATGACGTTGCTGGGGATGATAAAAGTACACCAACAAATGAATAACAGGCTTTTCTAATGTAAAACCCTCGTAAGACAACGTACCTCTCTATTCATATCGTTCATATCTATTTACCTTTCTGGTCGATTCAGATTTTCTTTAATAATTCAGTAAATAGATATGATAGAATGACGAGAGAAGCTTAAATGGTTCGTCTTACTAATAACCATCTTTCTACATGCATTAATTTTATATCCGAGACTTTTCTACCCTTTTTGGGCCCAAAAACCCAAAATTTGAAAGATTAATCCCCAAAGAAGGATTTAGAGTTTTCTGATTGTCTCACACACACACACACACACACACACACACACACACACACACACACACACACACACACACACACACACACACACACATATACATAATTTTGAAAGACCCCCGAAAACATGTTCAGGAGGTCACTTAAGAACTTCTATGGTGGTCCTGGGCTTAAGTTAACCGTGCGGGTCATTCTAATCACTTGCCATAAGAAATTCACTAAAAATAGGCAGCCAGTCTCTGATATTACGTCATACGTCAAATTAACTTATATAAAAAATTATCAAGTAAACTCTTCAAGTTGTTACCTCAGAATCTCGCTGGAAACCCTCAAAGTACAAGGATGACATGACATTAAGTTGCAGCTGCACATTGACAGGGAAACGTTGATGTACATTGAGGCAAGTCTGTTTAACCTTATAACAGTTTTTCTAAGGACAGTCAGCTATGATCCTAATTTATAATAAAGGGTTTCAGGATCTCAATATATTTTCCTTTATCAAAATATTATTGGAGATGGATCGACTTCATATTATAGTATCTTCAAACTGTCTTTTAGTGCCTCCTTAGGTAATATTTACAGTATTATTTATTAGGTGATTCTGCAGGATTATTAGATGAGATACAGGGTTATAGTGAAAGTGTCAATCATCCATATTGTGCAGTTCATATTGTCATAATAGCTTGTCCGTTGATAATAATAAATAAATAAACATGAACCACTCTTAACGAATAATATTATCACACGGAAGCATTGTCTGGAACGTTGCATAAATTGTACAGCTGTTATGAACAAGACACATTCCCTTCCTAAATTGATTCAGCGAGATATTAAGAAGTCAGTCCTGGGAGGAAAAGTACCGTTCTTTCGAAAAGATGTTCCATAAAAGCTAATCTTCATCAGACGTTGTCCACATGAGAGTATTTACTTTGCTTACTCGGGACATAAGCAAATATAACAGCTAAATACCTTGGGGGCCGATCTTTGCTCGGGGAATTTCAGTCTGTTTAGATGACTTTGAGTAATTTTGTCCCAAGTTTTCTTACTGATGATCAGATTTGCTAAACTCATTTATCTCTTTTCTGCATTTTTAATATTAATCCAGTTGTTATTATAGATTGACGTCCCTTTGATTAATTTTGGATATGACATGACCACTATACATTTAATATTCATTCAATGGTCTCAGGAAACCATATGATACTTTTTAAAACTGCATGATTTTTACTTTGACAGTTTGATTGATTATAATCAGCTGTTATGATTATTTTGTTCTGATTTAAAACTCAATAAGACTAAAGTTAACTTTTTTAACTTTTCATAGTCGTTTATACATTATTTGATTTTCCTGGAGATTATAACTGTCTAGAACTTATTTATTTTCATGAAATTAGTTATTTTCAACATTTGAGGAAAATCGTTGAGCCGTTTTTGAGATCGGAGTTGCAAGCAAGTACGCAAGTAAGCAACCAATCAAGCAAGCAAACTTTACTCATATTAGATAATAGGATACCGCAAATTTATAGTTTTGGAAAACTGAGATGATTAATAAGTTGCTATATTTTACCTCGTATTTTTCATTACGTGGTAAAATATAAAAAAAATTTTATCATATAGACAAAAGAACTATAGATGACTATGATTCTATCAATTATTTTTTAATAAAGACGAATTATCTAGAGAGAGGAAGTGTTTGGTGATATATAACGCTGAGTGGGAGCCCCCGTAAAAAGTAGAGTTATTTGATATTTCTATTGATTTCTTCTATTTAAAGAACCTTTTATGACGGTGTTGGACGAAAATTCCTAGATTTTACCCTCATATCCACCAGGAAATGCCCTCAGCCATCTCATACTTCATGCTGAGCATATCAGGGCGGAGGCGGATGAACCCCGCACAGGGGGCCTCTCAGAGTCTAAGTAGCTGTCATCATTTCAGCTCAGTAGAGTTATATAACCAGGTCCCTCACTGTGTATCATGATGTATAAATACCGCAGTCTGTATCATCTTTGCACACTGATCCACAGACATGAGAGTAAGTACCATCTCATTCTTAATTCTCTTGAGGTAGTCTTATGTAAATCTTTGTTTAATAGGCCTAAATGTTTTCTTTAACTTTTTATCGCAACGTATCACAGACAAGTTAGGTTATATAAATTCTTACCTTGCATAGTATATTTCATGTGAACACGTAGTAAAAGTTCAATAATTTACAGTTGATTTAAATTGCGTGATAATTGGAAATAATTTGATGTACTTAAGACAAGATTGAACAAATTTGAAATATTTATTTTTCTACAAAATTATTACCACTAGAACAATGTGACATAATTTGTTAAGACAATAATGATAATTAACATTATTCAATAGACAAATTAGTTCTGGGACTTTTATATTTTACAACCTGTCGTTAAAAAAATACACCAAGGCATGTTTATAACGCTTATTTTGAAATTAATATAATCATAGTAAATCCATAGTACACAATTTTAGCTTTATATTATGATTTTCATAATTTATCTTGTAAGCCATTAAATACAGTGTTTACAAAAACAAAAAACAAATATGATAATCGAAATTATTAACAATTATGAAAAGTAATAGTCTTTAATGTTTTTTGTTTATTATATTTTATAGCAGTTGTTATTAATTAATGATTTCCGATTACTGTGTGAATTAATTTGTTTCTAAATCATTTTTCGTTTTTATTTACGTGGTGATAAAGACGTATCATCACCCAAAACCAATAATCGTGATTAAACCTACCACAATTATATTTTGTGAAAGCAACTAATGGTTTGGTTGTTATATTTCTTATTATTAAAGGTTACCCATTATAATAACACCTTTTCCCATTGTATATTAGTTTCAAAGTATTCGTAATAGTTACACAGAAAATAAACAGCACAATGTAAATTTACATTAACATGGCAATATATATATATATATATATATATATATATATATATATATATATATATATATATATATATATATATATATATATATATATATATTGGTGCTTAGGTGGACTTTGAAAACAGCGTTTTACATCTAGCCACTAACGGGTAGGCAAAATCAAGCAGATGAGACTACCTATTAAATTTGACGTGACATGTTATGTGTTGCAGCATATCGTAGCTTTTTTGGGATGTGTCGTACTGGTCGTTGTAGCGGAGCCCCCAACAGACCCCCAACAGTCTGGTGGCGCCCCAGCCTCACAGTACGGCGCCCCTGCTGGTGGCGGCCGCAGGCCACGACCCTCCTCACAGTATGGCGCCCCCAATGTGGGATACGAAGACGATAACGGGGTAAATATTATAAAAAAAGTTCTTTAATGTATACAATAATTTTCATGTAGTAATAAGTATACAAAAATAATTATAATTCATATAGTGTGGCACTTTCAAGCCTTGGTAATCTTGTGCTACTGTTTTGAAATTTAAAGTGTGTTTAGTTAATACCAGTAAAAATTTCAATATAAAACGAGATAAATATAAAACTAGGTGGTACTTGTCTATTCAGTGTAGATAAACTCATTTTATATACAGTAAATATGCGTGTTATCGGCGTGTTTGTGTTTTCTTAAGCACCGCTAACTAATTAATATGTTAAGAAATTACTAGCAAACCATATGTTTGTATCTTTAATCCCAGCTGTTCTGCTGCTTTTGTTTTGATTTGCTGTCCAATATTATTTAAATGGACCAAAACCATACTTTGAGGGCTTCCCAAGGGTTTCTGGATCCACGCACTGACTTGAGACCCCCAAAAGGCACATCTAGATGTTAAGGGCTTTCAAAATACACGCAAATCATCAAAATCGACCCAGTAGTTTGGCCATAATCTTCTGCAAAAAAATCTCCTTATTCTTTTAATATAATGATGATGATTATAATGAACATAATATGTATGTCAATATAAAATAGATGAGATTTTAATGAAAAATAGCCAAAACCTCGGGAGAAATACACAGTATGGAGAATGAAGTGCTCAGTTCTGTTGGTTGTTCAATCAATTAAACATTTGCATTTGTCATATTCGAAAGAATAAAATTAATACTGAGGAAAACGAATAAAAATAAAAATTAAAATTAAAATATTTCCAAAACATAAGCAATTCTCTAACAATTTTTTCGTTTCCAGGAGCCAGCCAACTACGAGTTCAAGTACGACGTGGAAGACCAACAGTTCGGGGTGAGGTTCGGCCACCAGGAGGCTCGCCAGGGAGAGGTAGCCCAGGGGGAGTACCACGTGCTGCTACCTGACGGGCGGACCCAGCACGTCGTCTACACAGCGGACGAGGAGGGGTACCACCCCAAGATCTCGTACGAGGACGCCGGGGAGGGCCAGGGGTACGGCAGGGGGCGGTCGCAAGGAGGGTACACATAGAACCTCCTGATTAGACTGCTAGAGTAATTGACACATTCATCTTTATACCATTGTTTTTGTTTGAAGGTTATGCAATCCTATTTGTATTTGTTTATACAATATTTGTAAGTTTGTGGTACAATAAATTATACAATTTATTTGGGCAGTTTTGTTTTCCTGTAACTATATTTTAATTTTTAACAGTTTTAACGTGCATTAACATACGAAATTAATAAATGTGTTCATCTATAAGCGAATGCTGTAATTTATTCATAATTACATTTATAAGACTAGCAATGACGAATTTTCATGATATTTTTTACTTTGGTGTGAGGGATTAGTTTTGCCAATGCACAGGTTTTGGAGTCACCTCCCGTTTCAAAACTATTGATGTTGTTACTTATAAGATGCGTGCATTGCGACAGTAAGTTGTCAAATCTTGAAATGGAGAAGATTTTATGTCACTACCAAGTCATGACATAAAACTTGTGTTTACTTACTATATATTTATATTAAATAAATAATTACAAGAATCGTGCTAGAGCATGTTTTACTGCGTATAGCAAATGTCCCTGCTACAACTTGAAATCTGGTAGGATTAGGAAAACAAAGGATTTAAAAAGGGTGGTTTAAAATTTAAATAGTTTTTAAAAGAGTGAATTTTTTAATGAATTACAATAGTTAAAATACTATAGACTGGTCTTATTAAACAACAAAACAAAATGTATTAGTGACCCTAACATAGCTTTGAATAGTTTTATGGGTTTTTCGAACGTGTGGTTGAAATAAGGTCTCCATTAAAAAAAAAAAAAAAACGATCTTGTTTTTTACTTCCAAAATACTACCACAAATATGAGGTTAAGGAATATAACTTTGTAGAAATACAAGTAAAATGGCAATTAAGTCAAGTTGGTTGAGTTTAAACGGTTATTTAAATCACTCAAAAGAGAAATATAAAATGATTATCCTAGTTATTAAATATTTAATAGAATTAATAGTAATGTTCAGAAGATCTCGGAACTTGTAAAGTACACCAGAAAGCACCACACAGCCAGTAGTGGTGTGACCGTTGTCGATAACATTGTTAATGGTAATGCTAAAGCTAAAGCATTTGCTTTAATTTTAAATACGAGATCACATGCAGCACGCTGACGTGAGGGAAGTGAATTTCCGCATTAAAACCTTAAAAATATTAAATTAAGGGTTTAAACCAACACTGGTTACATTTTTTTGAAAATTTAAAAATGTTATTTTTGGCTGTTTTGATGCTCCTGGTTATATTTAAATTCACTAATAGGATGCCATTGTTGTACATTATAAAGTTAAAAGGAGGTATTGTCGGTATGATAAGTTGGTATAGGGGTATGGGGAGTGAGAAAACGATATTAAAATATGAAAAAAACAGCCTTTTCCAGTGTAAAATCCCCATAAGACAACGTACTGTATTTTGACATTAACATTTTCTTTAATAACTCGGTAAGACCTTGTGCTAGAATGATGAGGGAGGGCTTAAAATCTTTGGCTTTTTACGTACAATAAGACAATGTGCAATAAGTGTACATTTAGGGTTTTTCTGACACTTTTTAGGCCAAAAACTCAAAATTTGAAAACTTAAGTTAGAGTTTTCCGATTGTTTTGCCCAACGATACTGTCCAACTGATTATAAAAAAGCATGGCTCTACCAAATATAAAGTAAATCGGACAAAAATTGTGACCGCTAGAGTGCGAACACACACATATATATGAAGTTTTTAGAGACCCCTCAAAACGTGTTCAGGGGGTCACGTTAGGAACTTCTATGCTGGTCCCGGGCTTAAGTATTACCGTGCGGGTCATGCTAATAGTTCACTTTTCCATAGGAAATTCACTAATAGTTAGGTGCAACCTTTTGTAACTGATAGGCTTGATGACATTGGTACTGTTTGTCTGGTTTGTTCTTTTATTATAATTGGAGTGATTGAAATTACTCAGCCAAACATCTCGGTTTCAAACGTTCTGCCGGACCTAATCAAGTAAGTGTCATCATACATATTAAAATGATGTGGGGAATTTTTTTCTCAAACCATTGTATGTAAGTTTTCACTTCTGTTTACGTAAGAACATTTTTCCAGAATAATTTAAGTAAAAAAGAGTAACATCTGTTTTTAAAAGTGGTGATTCTAAATTGGTAACTACCATTGGATCTTAGCGCTCTAGTGTGAACTATTATTTTCCAGTAAAATAAATTCTATTACTAAGAATTTTCCTATAATACTACTACTACTAAGAATTTGTCCTATAATTTCTGAAAGATAACATAGATTTTGAATAAAAAAGTAAATATTAAAAAAACATGTAAAGTTTCACTGAATCTAACTCATTAAACATTGGGCCAAATCTCTAAAGTTTATACGTGGTTTTCATGTATCTGACAAAGGCTTTTGATAGAGTTAACCATCGATTTAAATTAAGAAAAATGCATAGAGTTTGGTTTTAATCAATTATGGTACCCTTATTTAACTTACAATTAACCAATAGATTTTAGTCTACTTCAAAACATATTGTTTAAGCAAATATTTAGAAACCTCTGAGTACAAATTTGTGACCTTGAACATATTTATTAATGATGTAATTGTTTTTATTTAAGTAATTCAGGAATATTATTGTATGCAGATGACATAAAGAAAATAAATAATGAACGTAATATCGATGTTAAAAAATAATTTAAATAATGTTTTCGTCTGGTGCGATGAAAATATAGAAAGGTGCAAAGTTTTATCAAGCGAAAGAATTACTAGTGATGAAATAGTTTGACTTTTTGTCTCAGGATAAAGTTGTTTAATGCATTTTATCAGTACGGAAACTCTGTCAGATATCAAAGCAAATATAATATTCGAACATTTAAAATTATAAACCCAAATTTTCTTCTATGAATTCCACTACAGAGGTATTCAAATGCATTAGTAATACGCATATTTATTTTCAGCCTGTTATAATTAAATCATTGATGCAATTTTTATTGTTCAATCTTTCTTATTGTACGTTCACTGTTGTTCTGTAACTACTTCCCCACATGGCTAGATGTTTAAATAAGGAACCTTAAACTAAGTGCATAAGATCAAATAAATAACCCCGTAGCAGCAAACCTGCATACTCAGCGAATTTTCAATGCATCTACATGTATTGAAAATATATAAATACATCAAATACCACATAAGATATAAATGCCACATAAAGCCACATACCAAGTTTCATCAGTATACATTCATATTCATAAACAAACTATTTATGACATTTTACATTTTTTCCCATAAGAATAACATGGCGGCTGAGTATGCAGGTTTGCTGAAACAAGGAACAAAAAAAGCTACATACCAAGTTTTATTAATTTATGTTTATAATTAAGGGAGATAACATTTTTATTATACTCCATAAGAATAACATGGGGGCTGAGTACGCAGTTTTGCTGCTACGGGAACTATCGGCAAAAAAATAGTTTTTTGTGCAAATATCAATAGACTTCAACAAGATAAAGCAATATACCAAGTTTTGTCAGGATAAGTTGATAAATAAGCGAGATATATAATTTGTCTTATTCTCCATTAGAATGAAATTGGACAACGTACTGTGTTTAGCATGTTCAATATCTCTGTAACCAATTGACGTAGAGAAATTACAAAAACACCAAATTGTTCGTTTTTTAAGCAAAATCCAATGATTGAAAGTAAAATTTGATTTACTAAAATATTATTTGTAAAAAACTCATTTATGGGGTACAAAACTCCCGAAAAATTCCCCTTTGGATAGAGCGATCTGGCTGGTTTTTGAACTTAAAGTCACAAATGTTACTTTACATGTTTTTACCAAATTTCATCAAAATCGGAACATTTTTACGAGAGTATCGCACCCACAGACTCATTTATATACATACATTTTGAATGAATGGTGTTTTTGGCATCTGGGGACCTCAAAACGAAAAGTTATCACGGTCCCTGGCCTAGGTCTTACCATGCCGACTACGGTAATAGCTTCTTCCCTATAGGGGAAACTCGCTAAAAGAAAACCACTTTATAAGCCGACCATTGCTGCAGTTAACACATAATATCATAGCGAAGTTTTACTAAAATAGAATATTTTGTTATAATATTTTATGAATAAATTACTCTGAAATTATGTACTAATTAATGAACCTGGCTAAAGAACCAGTCGGTCTTAGTCAGTAACAAGGCATCTCACCCATTCTAAACTCATCATTCTTTTATATTCGCCTTAAAATACACTCAATTAATTAATTACTTAATTAATTGCGTCGCCGTCTTACACCGTGTAAGTGATTCAGAGGATGGATTGCCTTTGTCATTGTTAAACACTGCATTGATTATTTTTGTGTGACTTTATTGGTCCTCGTTGGTTATTTTTAAAATCAAGTATACCTTAATGCCTCCGTTTATTTAATATGACCTATTTTATTAAAACTGGGTTTTACTCCCTTGATGGTTGGATGACAGTTTTTTTAAAGAATATATTTAATTCCAAAGTAGAAACAACACTAGTTCATCAGCAATATTTATAATAAGTTAGTGGAATCCGGGGACATATTTCATAAATATAAATAGATAGTATATTGACTGGTGTTATACGTATAAATACAATACCTCAAATAAAGGAATAGTTGAAATATTAAATAATTCCTTTAATTAATTAACAAAACGTTGGAAAATGTATCATAATCTATTTGTCACACTTAAATTTTATTATTAGTCAGACATTTAGTATGTTAAAAATTAACAAACATGCAGGTAGCAATGACCTTTGAAAATGAAGAAATATAAGTTCACATACTTTGACAAGCAAAAGTCAAAGTTTTTGGTCAGTTTTTTGTCTTGTTGTTCAGGTTTCTATCAAACAAAGTAGTAATAGCTAATAAAGACGCATTAATAGTTATAAGTCTTTGTGGGTCATACTGTCACAACACAATATTTAGATTATTATTTAACTACCATATAATTTTGCATTATGTTACCAGTATTGTATTAATATTTTATAAATTCTTTCTACACGTAATGATACAAAAAACAAAACTATGAAAATAACTACGGTTCAAGGGTTTAAATGTAGAAATTCAAGGCCATATTTGCTGTATAAATAAGTAAATAGAATAGGAAGAACCTTCAATTGGTTATAGTAAATTAAAAAGCTTTGACTTCATTCATCCTGTTGCTTGTCGCAAGGGATACGACGAAATCCCCTTTCATATATGAATAATGATTACCTTGAAAAAATACATATTTAATTTTATTTATTGTAATCTTTATACTTTGTAAATAATGATAAAATGATATTAACAATAAGTCTATAAATCCAAATTATTAAGTTTAAGTTTAAACTCGAACAAAACATTCGGGCCTTTGCTGATAATCTGATTGTAGTCAGCAACGGAGGAGCAACTCATAGGAGCTGCCTACGAATTTGTTAATTTGAATAAAGAATTCAATTTAAATATATTGAAATATATTTTCTCGGTGTTGAAGTTTGGCTTTTGTCACATCGAGTAAGGATCTACACACTTTATCTCTTAAAAAAATTAATTTACTATTACTTTATTGGTTAAAAGAATATAATTAAGGAAAATATCAGTATAAATAAAATGTATCTAGGTTTTATTCATGCAAATAATTTAATAAATATATTTAATATATTTTGTACAATAAATACAGTGACACATACAAAAACATCTATTTCGTACTAAGGTGAACCTGGAAACTATCTACGGTAGCCTCCAGAACCGCTGGAGCCTCCGGGGTATCCTCCTGGACCGCCGCTGGAGTAGCCTCCTGCTCCCCCTAGGCTTCCTGGACCGCCACTGGAGTATCCTCCTGCGCCCCCTTGGCTTCCTGGACCGCCGCTGGAGTAGCCTCCTGCACCCCCTTGGCTTCCTGGACCGCCGCTGGAGTAGCCTCCTGCACCCCCTTGGCTTCCTGGACCGCCGCTGGAGTAGCCTCCTGCACCCCCTTGGCTTCCTGGACCGCCGCTGGAGTAGCCTCCTGCACCCCCTTGGCTTCCTGGACCACCGCTTGGATAACCACCGGCACCTGATTGAAGTAGAGGTTATGAAATACAAATATTAATATTTATGCAGCAGACATATTTATTACTAAAGTTATATTTTCTCTTATTATTGCATTTAATTTCCTCGTGACGTTCGATAACATTGCAGTAGCTAGTGAAAAATATGTCTGGAGTTACTTTTTTGTTTATACATTTGAATAACTCTAATTGTGGTAGAAAAAACTCCAATCATACTGTTTACTAGTTCTTGTAAAGTTAGCAGGGTATAGTTCTGTAGCGAGATGATTTGCTGGAGCTTGGAGGGAAAAAGGGAACTAAGTGAGGAGCTACAATCACTTGCTTAGTTTTAATATTGGACGAAATGTATTTTATTCATCATTAAGTTGGATTTATAATTTCTTAGTTGGCCATATAAAAAGCGGACATCACTTACTCGGCCAGTGAAAAAGCAGGTCAAGTAGAAGGGTTCATTTTTTGAACAGAAAGCACGAAGGTAACCCAAAGTATGCTGCATCTGATGAGCAGAATGGTAGTGTTTTAAATAAATCCTATTGAATCTATTGTTGGCTTTAACGTTGAATTGCGGAAACTGGGCACTAACTCATATAAATTAAATTAAAAAAGAGGTACCCAATATCAAATACGCTTCCAAACTCTTAATAATATACAAAAACAGTGTATATTTTTGCTCCATAGTGTACAAGATTCTGAACCGATGCTTCAAGCATGCTAAGAGTAACAATATTGTAAACATTCTTCAAATATCAGGATCCACAGATAGGATCCTATGCATAAGAGTGAAAAACAGGAGGCCAGCTAAAATATAAATTAACAGTTATTAACATTAATATATTTTTTACTGCTATGAGACCTTTTTAAAATGTTTTGGAACATTATTATTACTAATATAACATGTAATTTCTACTATATGTGGGAATTTTCGCCTTCGGAACTAACTGGCCTGCAGCATGCAAAACTGATGTAAAAGGATTACCTTGTTTAGTGGTAAAAAATTCTGCGTAAATTATATATCACCCGGTAAACAGGTGTATGAAAAGTGGAGTATGAACTTTCCCTCCCCCTTTTGCTTCATTAGCTGCCAACTCCATGGCTATTGGTATTGTACGTTTTTGTGTGCCTAACAGATAAATACAAACAAACGTTACCCGCAGCTCCTGCTGGGCCGAAACCTCCGGGTCCTCCGCTGCCATATCCTTCCTCGTAGCTGATCTTGGGTCTGAAGCCGTCCTGGTCCGCGATGTAGTCTACAACCTGGCAGGCAAATGACGGACTAGTAAATAAAATGAATAATAAAGAAAACCTACTAAAGTAAAAGTTACACTACTAAATGATGGTGTTAATTACTAAATGGTAGTGTTATTTTAACGTTAATTTGCTGTGTTTTAACTTCAGTTTGTTACAATACAATAATTGAGGTTGATAAGGAATTCCATGATGGCGTGATGAGATGATATATGACTAGAAAATTTTGAATCACTGGAGTGAACTGATTTGTTACATAAAAGATGGATCTAAATTTAGTTTTGTAGCAAACATTATCAAGAAGGTGTTGTACTATTTTTAGTGTAACTGATAAGTCTCACAATTAATGTAAAAGTATTGCACCTTTGTGCAGTATGTTTGGATGACTACCGTTTGTTAAGTTACGTATTGGAAATCTAGTTTTTGTATTTTATTTCGATAGTATACGGACAATGGATGTACAAACACTAAGAAGGTCAGATCTAATGTTAATAATTAATGCCCTTTTTCACGCTTGGAGCGTTGCCGACGATGTTCTGCTCTAAGAAAAAGGTAGCGGTATGCGTACAATTAATCAGCTACTGCCTCTCTCTCATTTAAGTGGAGATCTACAGAACTGGTGACAATTTTGGCTGAATTAAGCCCATAAACACCTTCATGTTGTTTGTGTATTTAGTGATATGGTTCATAAGTTACAATACAAATTGATTTGCTAGAGTTTTCTTGAGCAGTGTTTATACACAACACCATATTTTTCGAAATGTGATATATTTTACCTTTCCCCGACCTAACTCAATAATCAATATATGCAATATATGCAATATAATCAATATATGTACCTGGGTCCGGCCGTCAGGTAGCAGCACGTAGTACTTGCCCTGCGCCACGTCGCCCTGTCGCGCCTCCTGGTGGCCGAACTTGACCTGGTACTCGGGGGCGTCTACGTCGTACTTGAACTCGTAGTTGGCGGGCTCCTGGAACAGGCACAGACGGGAGTTAAAGGGGGTTAGTTCTGTGGCAATTAAACTTTGAGTGTTACAACAGTAAGTATTAGTCGTAGCCCAACGGATAACTCGTATTCAGCTGGCTTCTATATGATAAACATGTTTTATAAACAAAATTGTACAAGGATTATATCTCTTACAATGTTTTTTTTCGATGTACCTTAACATGTCGTGAGTAAAATTGAAAATAATGTGTTTGGAGCTAAATATCAAATATTAAAATTTTTATGCGAGAGAAAATTTGCCTCTTTGTATACCCCATTTTATTTTTCTTGCAAAAGTAATCAAATTAAAATTCAGTATATAATAATCATTGAAATTGACCGAAAGTTTGACGCACAATGACTTTACTATTGGGCACCTTATAGTAAAGCGAAGTCAAGTTTGTGTAACCTTCTGGACAAGGTCTGTTGTCACTGTTATCAGGTCACACTAGTGCCTTCGACATGACCTGTCGACTATACTTGTGTAGCCGCGAACAACGGCTTAATATTCCTTCTGAACCACGCTGGCAATCTGAGTTTTTCAAAAGTCATATGATATTTCATATTATAGAAAGAGATGATCTATTCCAACTGAAGGACTTACCCCGTTGCCATCCTCTCCGTTTCCGAAGCCTCCACCACTACCGAAGCCTCCAGGACCTCCCGGGTATCCTCCCTGGCCCCCGGGGTAACCACCGGCTCCTCCGGTGCCGGCGTAGCCTCCCGGACCGCCTGAGGGGTAGCCTCCCTGACCAGCGCCCCCACCGAGCCTTCCCGGTGCTCCGTACTGGGTAGACACCCCCGCCGCCCCCTGTGGCGCCCCGTACTGGCTCTGTGGCACGGGAGGCTCCGCCACTGCCAAGGCAGCTAGACAGGCTAGCACTACTAGTATCTGGACAAATTACACACGTGTCAGAGAAATATTAACAAGTGCTACATTAGACTAAGTAATTCAATGTTAAGGATCTCAGTAAGTTTTAGAGAATGTGTGTGTCAAAAGTAATAGCTAACAAAAGAAAGAGTTAATTTGGAAAATGTATGTGCATTTAAGTATAGTAAGTCTTTATTAAAGCGGGTTTCTCATCCCTTTTACAGGATGGAATTTGACACCAACTACTAACATAACTAAATACCCCCGTGGCAGCAAACCTGCGTACTCAGCGAATTTCCAATTTATAATATGCATCATAAAGCCACATACCAAGTTTCATAAATTTACATCCATAAATAAACGATTTATGAGGTGTAATTATTCCCCATAAGAATAACATGACGACTGAGTATGCAGGTTTGCTGAAACAAGGGACACAAAAATGGGTTTATACAAATATAGATAAACTAGATAAAGCCACATACCAAGTTTGATTAATACATGTTCATAATTAAGGGAGATAATATTTTACTTATTCTCCAGGAGAATAACATGGGGGCTGAGTACGCAGGTTTGCTGCTACGGGAACTATAAGCAAAAAAGTAGTTTTTTGTGCAAATATCAGTAGACCACAACGATATGAAGCAATATACCAAGTTTCGTCAGGATAAGTTGATAAATAAGCGAGATATAAGATTTTCCTTTTTCCCCATAAGAGTAACATTGGCCAACGTACTATGTTTAGCACTTTCAATATCTCTGTAACCAATTAACGTAGAGCAATGATCAAAACACCAAATTTTGTGTTTTTTAAAGTTGAATTCAATTTGATTTACTAAAATATTATATGTAAAAAACTAAAAAAAAAATTTGGGGTACAAACCCCCCCCCCAAAATACCCCTTTGGATAAAGCAATCTTGCTGGTTTTCGAACTATAAGTCCTAAATGTTGCTTTACATGTTTGTACCAAATTTAATCAAAATCGGACCATTTTTACGAGAGTTATCACACCCAAGGACATATAAATGTATACAGTTTTTAACGACTGGTGTTTTTGGCATCTGGGGACCTTCAAACGAAAAGTTATCATGGTCCCAGGCCTAGGTCTTACCATGCCGACTTCGGTAATAGCTTCTTCCCTGTAGGGGACATTCGCTAAATCAAGAATCCCTGAACATTAAACTCTAAACTAGTTAAAAATAATAAATTCAGAATTTTTTTAATTGGAAAAAATACCGCTTATTAATAGAAAAACTAAGCCTCAATAAACGAATGCTAGGCCGTATAAGTAATAATAGTATTCTTATTAATAAATAAACAATTAAAATATTTTTACACGCTTGAAATTATTTAAATTTTACAAAAAATATGTTTAACCTTTAGTCGAAAACCATTTATTTATAAATTATCCATCAATTGACAATTTCAGCTCTGAATATTGCTATAGTTTCTAAAAAAACTTAAATCCCTTGATATTTTGTCAACGGTATTAATAGTATTTGTTATGTTTTGTTGCAGTTAACCTAATTCAAATAAGGTCTATAAACCCTTAGATAAGGTTTTTTAATTTACATTAAGTTAAATTTAATTTCGAGCCGATTTAACTTTACTTGATAAAAGAACTGGGATATCTACAGTACAACTACATGGGATTGTAATACTATTAGTAAAACATTAAAATTAAATTTTGATTAACTCACAATAACCTATCTATGAAATAGGTTTAAATGTATAATAATGAAAAAAAACCGTGTTGTTAACGAAAAATGAACGCAATATAACCCCAATACGCCTTGAAACAGCAATTGTCTAATATAAAAAATACGTTTTGAAAAGTTTATTTTACAAAGAACAGCCTCAGTACTCACCGTAGTCATGACGGGAGAGGAGAAGCGACTGAGGATGTGTGACTGTAAGTGTTGTAGTCAGCTGATTATATACACCGGTATCTGTCGATGATACAGTTACTGTTGTGGGATCGTGCCGGGGTTGCCTCACCTGTCAATATATCGTCCGTGTCATCCCCAAGGCCTACCGCACACGGGCACCGACACCTCTGTCTGGCGGGAATGCCAAGAACTCACCGAAGTGGTAGACCGTTGAGTTACAATAACTTGGAGATTACTTTAAATAGTTTAAAAATTTGACTGATTAACACCTACACTAATAGCCCGTCACGGCTTCGCTCGCGATCACAGTACAATATTATATTTGAGAACTTAGTTACAATTGTTAAAGCACCTGGGAAACCAAGCATTGCTTGAAAAGCCATTCTTGTTAAAAATACCTAGAGTACTCATATTCACGGTTCTTCTCCAAGATGAGCATATTGGCTTCGCTAATCTGCCCGTTTCTTTTCACTTTTGACACGTCCGCTTTATATTCAATCTTTATTTTTATATTTTTTCTTGCAATTTATACATAACCTAATCATGTATATTTAAAGTTATGTATACATTGGTTCTAATCACTATTCTCACAAAATCACATGCTACTTTACCAATTGAGTGACATTTTTTAAATTGATTGGTTGCTTTAAAACAGATGTTAAGATTTGTTGGTTTTTATTTACAAATCTTAACCATAACCCCTATCTTAGTTTTTATAATTTTCTATACAAAACTATATTTTTACAGGGACGAGAATACATTTATTAACCCATAAATTCCATAGTTCCAACATTTGGAGAGCCCTAAATTAAAGAATTTTTGGAACAGGGGTAGGCAAAGGTTTTATTCTGATATATTAACTATCCTCTTAAAAAATGCATGCGCAATTGGACCAGTTAACTACTAACTTTAGTGATGATTAAATTAAAATATTAAAGCCCGACGGAGCAGATAAGTCTGTTCCCATCTGATAGGCCTGTTTATCAGTTTAGTGTGTTACATGCTGTCTTTCTACCAAATGTGTGCTAATAATCTGTCCATAATGTATTAACAGCTGCAATTCAAATAAAATTATTCCCCATGTTAATCTTATGGGCAAAATACGAACTTTGAGGGCAGCCCATGCCCTTCAGATTGTAAATATCGAAAAACGAAAACCTTTATGCACAAATACAAATCAGGATGAATATTTTGAATAATACGGGAATAATACGACCATTAGCTCTATCTTACTGCTTAAAACCAAACCTCACTAAAAAACATGGGGCCTTGTTAAAACCCTTTATAAAGGTGTAAAACATACCTTTCAAACATGTTTTTACTTTCTCCCCCTATACATAGTATATGGAGAAAGTATTGTTTTCGTCAAAATTTTCGAATTTGAGTTGTTGGTGGAAATATTCGTTTTGGTGCTCCCTGAACCCAAAAAAGTGGTTTTTACGTGATGTCTGTCTGTGTGTGTGTGTGTGTGTGTGTGTGTGTGTGTGTGTGTCCGTGTGTGTGTGTGTGTGTGTGTGTGTGTGTGTGTGTGTGTGTGTGTGTCTGTGTGGATGTGTACAGAGCTAGAGCCCTAACCAATCGGCCGATTTTGATGAAATTTGATATGTAGGTACTAATCCACGATATCTCCAGGTGTTTTTTTCATTTTTTTGAATTTTTGATTTTTAAGGGTAATTATCCCCCAAAAACCGCCAAAAAACATGAAAAATCAAAATTTCTCAAAAACGGCTCTAACGATTTTGATTAAACTTTAGTCGTTTGTAGAACTTTAGTTTTCCAACAAAATGACACCACCCGAATTCCTGTAAAAATTCGGGTTCAGAAATTACAGGACTTAAAACATCCAAAATTCAGTTTTTGGGATTTTTTATAAAAAGACATAAATATTAAAAAAATTACTATTCACCATTAAAAAGAGCTCAAAAAAATAAATAATTTGGTATTTTGAATTAATATTCTACGATTGCTAGTTTCGGAGAAAATTGAAATTTCCATTTAGCGGTAAACGCAGTACGTTGTCCAATGTTATTCTTATGGGGAATACAAAAATAACTATTTCTCTCTTATTTACTGATCAATTTCATTAAAATTTGATATACAGGTCAAGTTGGCATTGACCAACAGGGGATGTTCGAACACACACACATATATATACATATATATATATATATAGAGAGAGAGATAGATATATATATATATATACATATATATAAATTTGATAGAATAGTGTTTTTGGCATCTGGGGACCTCAAAACAAAAAGTTATCATGGTCTCGGGCTTAAGTCTTACCATGAGACCTACGGTAATAGCTTCTTCCCTATAGGGGAAATTCGCTAAAATTACTATTTCTCTCTTATTTACTGATCAATTTCATTCAAACTTGATATGCTTGTCAATTTAGCATTGACCAACAGAGTTAATTCGAAATATGTTGCCCCTTAATAACCCTGGGGGGGAATAGGGGGCATTTCCCCTCTTAAAACCACGAGTGTAGCAATGGATTCTGTAGTGCCTCCAAAGCAGGGATTTGGGTGGATGTTGTTTAAAACAACTTGTTTACAAGATTTTCTGTACATTTGACCGTGCTTTGTATTCTATATTTAGTAAATAAAAAGTAATTTATTCGTTAAAGTTGGGCTAAAAGGGAGAAAGTATGTGTCAGTTTCCTGATACCGTTTATTTGTCCTAGTGATAAACTATATCTTTCGTCATACTGATAACAATTTCCCAACAAATAAATTACTTTACTTTATTTACTTTTTTATTACAAATTTGTTTCCATCTTGATCGTGCTACTCTAAACAGACAGCTGTTACACGAGTTTTCGTTGGTTACAAGTTGAATAATTAGTCCACTCATATTTAACAGCTGGTGACCTCGACCAAAAAGTGTCATCAAATGATTTTTTGTCCTAGGACGAAAAGATCATAAAACAATACTTCTTTAAAATCTTTTAAACTATTTCAAACAGTTGGAAGTAGTTATTTTAACATGTTTTTTCTTCCTCTATTTTCTGATAAAATCAAATGTGTAACTTATTAACTAGTTGTTAATAACACTCTTTAACTTATCAACACCAGTAAATGATGCTTCACTTTTATGATATTTGTGATTAACTCTCTTTACTCGCCAACCAAAGTGTGGATTGTCTGTCTTTCCATAAAGCACTTGCTGTACCTCGTCGTTCAACCTTGCTGTTTTGTCTCAACGACATTGTACCAGACAAGTGGCCGGAGTGACAAGTGATGGTGTAGAGCATGCGCCGTGCGGCCGGTATATAAGAGCTTGGTCCGTCTCCTCTTCACATACGGCTACCATGTACTGGGTAAGTAGCACCATTCCCCTTGCTCTCTGCCATCAAATCAGACGCTTTAATCCAATAGCACAAACTAAATCCAGTATTAACAAAAATAAAACATTAGTAAATATTGGTCGATTAAAGTTAATGTTTCGAACAAATATTACGTTTGCTTCTGTAGTAGTTGGGTAAAAAATATTTTAAAATTACCTAAAGATTTGTATTGATAATAATTGAAACCAAGATTGAATTTAAAATAAATGGTTATATACAAAGTTTAATAGTAAATTTATGCTTATATTAGTGGGAATTTATCTTATAAGAAATTAATTTTGTTTATATAAATATAGATATGTAATTTAACCAGGTTGGAAGCAATCACAAGAAATACGATTTAATTTAATAACGTCTTAATTCCACTTGAATTCGGTCAAACGTAGAGATAATTTTAAAAGAGAGAGTTTTACTCAAACATTAAAATAAAAACAAATTGTAAACCAGTTTTTTCAGCTGTACTTTGTAAAATGCAATTAAACTCGTATACGAAGAAAATGTTTATAACATGTATGAATAAATGACGTATTTTTGTAGAATTTAATCATTAAAACAACGCCTTCAGCCACACCAAACGTTAAAGTCCTTTATATATTGGCAAATTGGCGATAGCATTTATTATATTAAATTTTAGTCAGGCTGTAATATATAAATTAAAATATTATATTTCCTTAGAAGAAGTTAAATTATTTGAAAATAACAAAGAGTATAATATTACAATGACGTTTAGAAAGTAAGAATAATGAGTTTAAATACGAAATTAAAAAAAAATAATGCTAAATTCAAATTCTTCTTTAAAAAATATACGATCACGTTTTAAATTAGAAACAATTACCATATTATAAACACCGTTGAATTGTGTTAATATACAATGTAACACAGATTCACTGTGCACACAGTTGCACTGAGTTTACCACTTTCCTACTAACCTCTGATAGATAAAGGTAAAAAACAAATGAACAACATAAAGAGTAACACAAATAACATAAAAACAACATATAATAAACATGAATTTAAAGGGCTGTTAAAGCATTATTAACATTACTATTTTTACACGTTTCTCAGGATGATCCTTTATTGTTATACACGGTATATAAATTAACATAACTGAAGAAAGTGCATCATCAGACCAATATGAATTAAAAGTGTAAGAAGAACATTGAATTATCATAAAGTGAATGTAGACGACTTATGGACCTATGCATTATTTTAGTTTCTTTATATGTTGAAGTAAACAACGTTTCTCTTACCTACTCAACCTTATAACAAAGTAAACAGTTTTGGGTTTTCTACTTTTAACAACATATTTTGCTTGAATCTTAAGTGTAAGTCTGAAAAATGTATTTTAATTATTTATTACTTCTTTAGTGCATTCTGGTGTTGTCGGTGTGGGCTTCGGCCGCTCTAGCTGAGCCCCCTGTCCCCCAAGGGCTGTACGGCGCCCCTTCCAGCCAGTATGGCGCCCCTGGAGGCTTCGGCTCAGGGGGATACCAAGGGGGTGCTGGAGGCGCCGGCGGAAGGCCCCCATCCTCCCAATACGGGGCGCCAGGGTTTGGGAGTGGAGGAGGATATACGGTATGTAGATTATGAAATTTATTTTTAATAAAAAGTAATATTTTCCAAGATGTAGAGAAGAAAAAATACATTGTATTAAGAGTATTGTCTTTATTAAATTGTTTTAAGTTTTACAGTACACATCTAGTTACAAAATACTTCAATTTTTACATAAACCGTTATTCTAATTGTACCGCTATGTAGCAAACTATCATTAAACTGGCAAGAAAGAATATTACATTTAGGTGTAAAAAAATAATGTCATAGAAATTAAAATAATTTAAAGCCCCCAAAAGCTTTAGCGTCTATTTATGTTTTCTCCCCCTCCAAAAGTGACAAAATGTGGGAGTTGGTAAGGAGTTAGGTATACGCCCTAGAGTGGATCCAAAATAAAAACAAGTGTACTTAGTTTCACTCCAAATATATTCATGGCAACATTACGAATAATAATGGATAGTTAATGGAATTAAGAGTTTATGGAAGGTCTTTCTGTTGATGAATGAAAGTCCCTACTACACTCTTCAGACTTAACCCAGGGGGTTTTATGGTCTTTCAACGATAACCTGTATTAAGTGTACAATCAAATTCTTCACTGGTTATATTTTTTCTCTACTTCTTCACCTTAGTTTTGTGTATAAACTTTTGTCTAATCTACCAGTGAATTAGCTAAGCTGCTGTTTTATTAAGTATCTTCCTAATGTTTACAGATATAAAAGCGCGGTTGGTCCCAATTACTATTCACGCTTCATTTTGATTTTCCTCCGGATCACTGATCGAATTATCTCAAGATGTTAATAACCTTAAAACTATCATGTGATCCACGTCCAAATACAGTGACGTGGATCACATGACAGTTTTAAGGTAATTACCCTCTTGATATAATACTATTCACAATAGTTGGGATTTTTGTAATTACCTGTAACAAGTTTTTTCGTAAATGTGGTGTTGGGAAGGGGTTACGTTTTTTTAAAAACAACCCCTAATGAGCGTCCCCTCACTTTAAAGGTCTTCTGAAGTTGAAAGCATTGCAATATATAATCCAGACACCCGAAGTAAAATGGTGGATATCACCGTGTTATATTAAATTAAACTTGCACCACTTCTATAATTTTTCGTTAAAAAAAGTGAGAACCCAAACTATTGCTGTCTTCTTCAATCTTCATTGTTATTTATTTGCAGCAATAATTTAAGTAAGTGTAGAAATAACAATGTTTTCTAAAATTTAAGACCGGGAGGAAGGATTTGTAAAACAATTGAATACTATGTTTATGAATGAGTTTTCTCAATTAACTTTCGATATCAATATTGTAAATTACTGGATTTAAAATGCACCCTAAAGGTGTAGAATTAAATACTATGTTAAGCATACAGTACATAATTTGTAACGTAAGTGAATACTAAAGAAAATGCATAGTTTGGGTTTTTAAATCTAATAAGCTGACGTAGATAGGTGAGGTTTAGAAGTGTGAAAATGTGCGTGGAATATTTGTTGTGATTTGCGTATTCTCTCTGGAACTTTTGTCAATATATAGTTTACTGGAATTTCAGATTTAATTTAATACAGAAACACGGTTATAGACACCATTGTATTTCGAGTGGACGGATTTTAGTCTCAACTTAACAATACTTTTAAAACGGGGGGTAATTAATTTTACTTTGCTGTTAAACTAAATTAAGAAAACCCTCCCCCATTTTTCTCATTTTCGGAAAAACTCGTTGGTAATTAAAAAAATCGCTATTGTTTACAGTGATTGACGCAAGCCACGCATTGTTACCTTTGTCGTCAAGGAGTTGAATATACTGTATTAACACAAGGTGATGTTGTGTTCCTAGTTATTAAGTGTAATTACTGTTTTTAATCATACATATTCCTATGTCTCCAGGGTGGTGGGGGGAACGGCAACCGAGACCCTCGAGACTTCCCGATGTTCACGCACGAGCAGGACTTCCAGCGACCCCGGGGGGAGGTCTGGGGCAAGTGGATGGTGGCGTTGCCCGACGGCAGGATACAGAGGGTGGAGTACGACGCGGACGAGACAGGGTTCCACCCGGTCATCACCTACGATGAGCCTGGCAGTGGGAATGGGCTGGGGGGAAACGGAAACGGGGGGTACGGTGGAGGTAACAGCAACGGGGGGTATGGTGGTGGAGCGAACAGCAACGGGGGGTACGGCGGTGCCAGGAACGGTGGAGGTCAGGGAGGGTATAGGTATAGGTAGTATTCAACATGAACACAAGTTAGGTTTTGTACAAAACGCACTTAATTTAAGCTCTGTCAGTTTATAAGATAAAATAAAAATAAAATTTTGTAAATTATTATTATCATAAATTGTAAATGTATATTTATACATTTTTATTGTAAAAAATCTATTACTTAGAACAATTATGAAAATAAATAAATAGTTTATGTTATTTCATTATTTTATTTCTACCTGTGTGCCTTTCTCTGAAATATTTTTTAGCATCTTGCTTAACATAAATGTGACATTTCTTTATCTCAAATTTATTACTTAAAACCCTTTTGAAATAAACAATAGCCTATTTGATGTATACGTAATTAAGTGTTGTAAAGGCTTACGATCACTGTATGATTTACTGATATGTATATATCTACAGTTCATGGCTATTGAAATCGAGTTTGTAAATACATTTCCTTCTTTCTATGTTATTAAACTAAAACGTTTACATTGTTAAGAAAATGTATAGTAAAATATAGTCTAACTGAACAGTTTTAACATGGAAGATCTAAACAGAAATGTAACGAGTCATACACAAGATGAAATTTCAAGCAATAAAAAATAAATGAATAATAAAAAAGTCCTTTAACCTATAGCAGTGTAATTGGAATTTTTCTAAATAACTTTACGGTAATTTCTGGAAATTTACACACAATTTGGATATTAATGTCATACAAATTGCAATTACTGTGCTGAGGTTAAGTGATGTTGAAATATATCTCCTTTTTCAATTTCAAATTTGTGTAAGTCTTGATACCTATTTCATAAGTTTGCCATGTTCCAGATAATAAACTTTGAAAATTGAAATAACCGCTATTTTTAAATGGTAACAGCTATAAACGGCAAATTCAAAACCAAATTAGGGGTAAACAAGAATAACACACAAGTTACGTTTTATGTTTTCCCTTCAAGTGGTTGCAAAGATGAAGTACACAAACAGACGGATAACAATGCATTTTAAAACCTATGATAGTAGCATATTTTTTTACTTATTTTACCAAAAAAATTTTCAAGTTTGGAAAACCGTATAATTCAGTATATTAGTATTTTATTCAAGTTTTACATATATGTAGTATTATTGAAAGAAAAAATATTGTCTTATTGGAATATGTTAATAACAAGACCTTGACCTGAAGGAAAAAACAGTATAATACAAGTTATATTTTAGGTTGTTTATGATCTTAGTTTATAACAATTGTAATTCTAACTGATATAATACCCTGATTTTAGAAAAAATCTTACAACTTTTTGGATGCTTTATTTTAGCTTTAATACAAGAAGTAATGCTGTTTGTTTAACAAACTTCAAAATATATACAATTTCTCTTGTTTAGTTTTGTTTACAAGACTTAATTGAAGTTGTCCTCTAGGTTGGTAATATTCAGTATGTAGGTTGTCCTTTGGCTTCCAACTATGACGAGCTTCTCATTATCCTTAGTCATTTTGTTTGTAAGGGATGGAACGTCTTTCCTTCGGCGGTAGTCCCTAGCCGTTGAACATGGATACCTTGTCAGTTGTACGTGCTAGTAGGAAAGGAATGAACGCCTGTTAAAGGGTTAAATCGTCACGAGAGACACGGAATTTTTCTCACTAACACCTCTAAAAACTCAATCCCATCCCACATTTTCCATCCCTACCAGTTCTGTTCCTTCCGGTGACATGAACAAAAGTCACATGCAGATAGCATGCCTGGTGGTTCTGCAGAGATTCATAATACACTATTCATGGAATGTCTACTACGGGCATGTCCAAAGTTGTAGCAATTTTGTGCAGGAGGATGAAGAAGGCTTGAACAAGTTTTTAAAACGCGAAAAATTGAGGTGGACTTTTGAAAAATTCAAAAATGTTGTTTAACAGTTCACACTTCTCTTAAGGTAAACCAAACAATTTGGTAATTTTAAATATTTTTTTTGAAATGTAAAAATCTGTAAACACAGTCCGGAGTAAATAAATCTCTTATCTCTATCGTATTTAAACAATTAGATTATGTTCAGTTAGTGGCTTCATATCATTAAGGTATAAGCATAACATAACATTAAGGCATTAAGCGTTAAGGCATTTGTTATAACATATCTTCGTCACAGCAAGCCAGCAAGCCTGCTACCTAGCCCATTGTTATTCTTTTGGAGGCTAGGCTAAATATTATTTGTCTCTTATTGTCTTTATTTAAATAAAACTAGAAAATAGCTTAAAATGTTTTTTATCTGGTTGTGTCATATAGTATAAAAAACATTTTAAAATATTTAAAGCTATTAACTTAACTTGTTTTTGTCTATGCTACGTTTGGAAAATATGATAAAATATAAAACCGTGTTTTAGTGAGATATCCTTGTTATGGAAAAACTTGATTAAATCCGCTAAAGTACAGTTTTTTTGATGGAAAAAACTAAAAATACCAATACAGTCAGTGTTTACAAATAAAAACTAAACAATATAAAATTTAAAAAATATTAGAGGAACATGTTCGATAAATTAACTTGATGTATTCAATGTTTAGCGTTGAGGAAGATGAATAGAAACATGGTTCGAGATCTGTAATCTGACCTAATTGTCTTGGGCGATGACTAACTACAAAAGCCTGATTGCAATGTCAGTCACTCTTATTAGGAGTTCTATTGTTATATATGCATAGGCTTACCACAATAATAATTGTTATTTATAGCTGTTTAAAACTTAATGTTTGCTAACTTAAATATGCATTATTGAAAATATTTAAATTTACATATAACATTTACATTGACTTTTTATAAATAAAAATAAGTAATTAGAAGATTATATCCATAGCAAAAATAAAAATCCACTTACAAAAATTGTGATACAGTATTTATGTTAATCTTTAAATGAAATGTCCTTTTGCCTGGAAACTCTAATGGGTTAAACTACTTACAGATCAATGGGTGTAAAAATCATTTAGGTAAATATTAATTTTGAGGAATTATTTTGTGTAAATCTACCGAAAGTAGTTTTTTCTTCTTGGAATGTCAGTTTGAGCAATAATTCAGAGCAATAATTATATTTTGGGGAAGAAGGGTTTCCTTAGCTCTTTTATCTTTATAACAACATACATAAACCTATGATTTCCTTCTAATTGGTCACCATTCTATCCCTTCCATAATACCGAAAAAATACTCTATACCGTAAAAAAACACGCCATTTCTACGTTAACTCATACGCATCTTCACAGATTGCAAATACGCATTTAACCTACGAAAGGAAAGGTTAAGCAACACCATAAATCAACGGCCAAGGTTTGCGGCAAGTGGTAGTGATCGCCAATTTAAAGTAAGACAACCGACGCGGCACGGACCGCCGCGCATCACGCGCCTGCGCCTGGGTCGTGAAGCAATCAGTGATCAGAGATCATGCTCTGGTAATCAGTAATAGCAGCTCCCGGGATGTTACGTTCATGTGTAACAGTTAATTTACGCCTTTCCTAGTCATAAGTGAGGATATGTTTGGCCACGCGCCCGTCACGACTGCCCCTCACGAGCGCTCCGAGCGGTCCGCTCTGGAACTGATTTTATCGTTTTTATCGATATTGGCTAAATGTAATATGTTTAGACTAATTTTAGAGACGAAAGTGAACGTGAAAAAATGATACGAGCTTTTCAGACACAGCATTTGAATCAAAGTAAAACGGAAAAGTATATTGTTATAATTCGAGGTAAAATGAACTGTGAAGACATTAAAATAACATCCTTACTTTATTTAGTGTTTAGATCACAAAGGATTAGTAAGACTCCTATCGAAAGTTAATAACCTGTTAATACTGTAATCTGTAAGATCTTCCTCTTTGTGTGAATCAAACTGATAAATCTACCCACTATTTCCCCAAAAGTTCTGAGGGTTAATATATCAGAACGTTAAAATACCCTGCATATATGGTAGAAAAATGCTCTCTGAATACTGGGAAATCAATGTAGATCTTGCTTCAGTGACTTTTATTGAGTAAATGTTCAATTATCATTGGTCTCGACTCGATTGGGCTTTCGAGACTCTCGAAGCGAAAGTTCTTAAAGAAATCTAAGCTAATGGACATTCATAAAAATATGAAATTCGCTAACACAATATGTAGTAAAAAAAAAAAAAAAAAAAAAAAAACAGTCACGATAAAAGTATGAAAGTTGCAGTATGTAGAGTAAATACAACGCAGTTATACTAGTGGGGGTTTATGTTTTTTTTAAGATTATTTAAATAATCTGAAGTTCGCTAGATCGATTCTGGACAAAATCCTGAGAAAACTTTGGTGAAGGTTCGATACTGGATCCAGCTGGTCATTGGACTATTAATTAATGATCTTGGCTACAAAATCAGTCAGTCTTAGTCAGTAACAAGACTACACAAGGCATCGCAGCCGTTCTACACTCATCATTCATTCATATTCGCCTTAAAATATGCCCTAGTTGCGTCGGCGTCTTAGAAAATGATTTAATAATTAAATGATTTAAAGAAAGTTGTAAATAATACGATAGTTCAACTTTGAAAAAGATAGACTTATAGAGATGTAAGTTACATTTTCCATATTACGTTTCTGTAACAAAATATTTTAAAATAAATAAATTGATACGTTAATAAATAACATGGACACAATCAATAATTAACACGGACACAATCAATAATTAACACGGACACTATCAATAATTAACACGGACACAATCAATAAATAACATGGACACAATCAATAATTAACATAAATTATTCTTCATCGTGGTGGTTTAATTTAACCTTGTAAACTTCTTGAGATTATTAAATTTAAGGATACATTTTCCACAGAAACGGGCAAGAAACTTTACTATAAAATGAGTTTTAAGCATTACAATGCCATCTGCCGAATAAAGCCGATTGCTTTATTGCCTAAAAAGATGGACGTTTTTAGCAGAACGATTACAATTTTCTATTACAAATTACAGTAGAAGTAGAATTCTATTACAATTATTACAGTAGAAGAGAATACAATAAAACTGTTTAGTGTATTAACGTAATTAGAGGGCTTTTGCACAATTTTTATAATTCAAAGTATTTTAAAATGGTCTTTCCATTGATGATTAACAAATTAATGACATATATTGTTATTATTAATCAACTATCTGTTATAAATTAGGGTTTTTATATCACGATTCTTCAAACTGTATAAGGAGGCCGTCTACACTCACAGCTTTGAATAGATCGGATCCTCGCACCAATAAACTATAGAGATTTCCACATACAAAATGACATAAACGTTTTGTATCGCACTTTACAACGGGCAAGTTGAGCAAGAAGCCTCCGCACAATGGAAGATGGACGGCGAGGACGCCTATAACAGTGGAGATGGTGGGAGATAGCAGTGTGATACGCGTACCATTGTGGCGGGAACAGCTGACCCGGACAGCTGATGGCGCCAATAACAGCTGACTGACCAGCTGATGAGGCCAATACAGCTGATGGGGCATCATCTGGGCCGCTGGCTGTCACTCGGTCGGGACCGTCACAACCTTCGCTCTCATTATGTCTTTAAATTAATAGCTTCACATCCCTCCAAGGTTGTTCCACTTTCCCAAGGATGCTGTTGATACTGTAACCGGGACTTAAAGTAACATTATCGAAATTATAGTTTGATTAATAGGAGATGCAATTCTATATGGATTGAAAGGATGCGAGGCTTCAAGGAGAGTGTCTAGAAGGGATTTGCAACTACGTTACAGTGAAATTTTAAAATATAGTTATAATTTTTGCAAAACTGGTTAACTCTTATGTCAGTACGTTGAAAATACCAGTGAAAGTAAATATTTTTGTTGAAAAAATCAAACCATAAATCTCGTAAGAACGAAGGAGTAAAAGCTGTTAGCAGATGAAACCATGAAAATGTAAATACAAAAGTACCACAATACGTATATTGGTTTGAAAAATATAGTAATATAGTTATAACTCCAGTTAATAAAAAAATAAAGGTACATTCAATTTTTTTTCTTACTAAAGAATTAGTACTATTTGGATTTTGAAAACTCATCTCCAAAACTTAAAACTTAAAATGAAAACATTACTAGTTGTTATCTTACGTTCCTCGTCAATTCAGTTTTGTTCGTGATGAACGCGTTTCGGCGCTAGACTATAATCAGCATCCATACACTGTACAGTAGATTATTCATGAGACCTGCGTTGCGTAGGGCTAGTAGAAAACTGCGTCATGTTGTTAAAAAAACGAATATTTACACACATTAAGGGTGCGCCCTACCCAGATTGAATTCATTGTTGTTTAGCGCCGCGCCAGCGCCGCCAACAAGCAGGGCCATGCATATTTACGCTTGAAGACCATTTTGTTCTCCGCGATCGCACTCTTATTTTACAGATTTCTTCCAAACTATTTGCAGTTTCACACTTTTCAGATTCCAATCTAGGGATCATACGGTTCCTTTTATCCAAAATAATTTTTCTCCATACGTTAGGAATCTTTAGAAAAACGCTTAATTTGAGAACATTACTAATGGCCTACCACTTATTTTGAATTAAAATCACGATTTTTAAATCGTATGATCTCTAGATGAACATTTATTGAATTAAATAACATCAAATTATTTTTAATTGGTTAACAATTTAGCCTAAAATGAGGGAGATGCAAACCCCTTACTTGAGCGTGCGGAAGGGAGGTACGGCGCACCCTTAAGAACATACACACGACTAACAAAAATACTATTATAAAACCTCGAGCGCACGGGTAAGGGAGCCGGCTCGGAACTCGCATAATGAAAACATTATTAATTACTTACATTTGTAGACTTGCTTCAAACACAAGAACCTTTCAAGTCCGAAAAAACTAAAATGTTTTAAACGACGAGTGGTTAGTTAAACCAGATGCATTATATTATTCTGAGAAGAGTCAATTAATAATAGTTGTCGTCCTATGACATATCCGTGAGCCGGTTGACGCAGACAGAATGGCCCATTGGCCCTCGCACTCAGACTTCCATTCATCTCGTCAACAGCTGTAGGTTGAGCGGCGAGGTCTAGGTTACTAGGTTACGGGGTTTGTCTCTGTTCTTACATTTCGGTACTGTTCCATAAGCACACAAGTGCGGTTTTACTGTTGAATATTCTAAAGTAAAATGTGGTTAATTAATTAATATAGTTCTCAGTTGATTTAGGAATGGATTCCACATACTGTAGCACTAAAAATACATTATTCCGATAATTTCTTTAGTGTTTGACTTAAATTGAAATTAGTTCCTTGTCCAAGTAGACTTTTATCTAGGGTTGTAACATTGACTAGCTTGACGTTTGCTTTCTTTTTCATCTAATTTATTTATTTATTTGAAATATTTTACCGAAAAAAAACGGAAAGTTTAACAACAAAAACAAAAAAAAAAAAAAAAATTAAAGCAATATTCTTTGTGATTTAGATACTGTATTATATCGTTTCACTAGAAAAAACTCCTTAAGATTTGTACAAAACTTGTTCAAGGTCAGATCAACTTTAAGACCTGCAGGAAAGGAATTAAAACGCTTAATATAGATACAAATTTTGAGTTGAAAAAATAGTTGTGCATTGTTTTAGAACTGGGTTGTTACAATTTTTGTAGGGTGAATATTAAAATACCTCCGTCGCAACAAACCTGCATACTCAGCGAATTTCCAATGAATATACAACATAACACATTAAGCCACTTAACAGAATTCATAAGAAACATATTCTCAAACAAGCGATATTTAAAATATTAATTATTCTCTATAAGAACAACATTGGGGATGAGTACGCAGGTTTGCTGCAACAAGGAATACAAAATAATGGTTTTTTATGAAAATATCAATAGAACTCATCTAAGTGAAGCCACATACCAAGTTTCATCCATATACATTCATAAATAAGCGATATATAACATTTTAAATATTTTCCATAAGAAAAACATGGGGACCGAGTACCTAGGTTTGCTGCAACGGGAACCATAGGCAAAAAATTGTTTTTGAGAAAAAAATAATAAACCACAACCAGATAAGGTCATATACCAAATTTTGTCAGTTTATGTTCATAAATAAGCGAGATATACAATTTTTCTTTTTCTTCATAAGAATAACATTAGACAACGTACTGTGTTTAGCACTTTCAATATCTCAGTAACCAATTGACGTAGAGCAATGATAAAAATACCAAATTGTTTCTTATTTTAAGCTGATTTCAATGGTAAAAATTGCAATTTGATTAAAATAAAAATTACATGTGAAAACCCCCAAAAAAAACATTTTCGAGGTCAAAACCCCTCAAAAACCCCTCTTCGGATGATGAGATTCGTCTGGTTTTCGAACTCGTTCAAATAAATGATACTTTACACATTTGTACCAAATCTCATTAAGATCGGAGCTTTTTTACGAGAGTTACGTTCTTACCGACACACACACACACACACACACACACACACACACACACACACATATATATATACATACATAACAATTTGAACGAATGGTGTTTTTGGCATCTGGGGACCTCAAAATGAAAAGTTATCATGGCCTCGGGCTTAAGTCTTACCATGAGACCTACGGTAATAGCTTCTTCCCTATAGGGGGAATTCGCTAAAAAAAAAAAAAACTAGCCACATACATGTGAAAGAACAGAAAACATTCATAATCACAGATGGAGCAAGTTAATACAGTACATGCGAGATGACGTGCAGGATTGTTTTTACTTGAGCTTGGTACTTAGGTGCTCCCATGGCCACCATATTTATTAGGAATTATTAGAGGGTTAGAGACAAATTATAAAGTGATAAGAACAAAATTTAAGATAACAAATTTAATTAAGTGATTAGTAGACAAAAATTTAGCTACGGCTGCTATATTCTGTTAAGCTATTGATATAGCAAAATACGTATAAACTATTCCAACCTAACCACGTAGCGCACTGTCACGGGTAGGAGGAGTATTATAGAGCAAAAGTACCTTATGGTTTTACAACTTATGGTTTTTTAACTTATGGTATTATTTCAAACCGAAGGGTGTTTGACTGTATAAAGTACGAAAACGAAGAATAAATAACTTCAATTTTATTTAGCCTAATAATCATAGAATTTTGGAGTGCTTTATAAAGAAATATTGAATATTTTTTTCTACTAGGTAGTTGATCAATGAAAAATATTCCCTAGAAAAATTTAGTCCCCGAGTTTGTTTTTGAAACGGATGTCGAAATAACAGCTGTCCCGCTGATGAATTCTTCCCCGGTGAAAGGGATTGTGAAACGTTCACTTGACTTAAGCGCCTCACGAGAACGCGGCAAGTGCACGTACTGTAAAATATGTACTGCAGAAAATTCCGGTTTTGAAACAGGCCTATCTTTATCATACAGTGGGTTTTATGATGTGCATTTTTTACATTCAAATTCCGGATTACATATGCTTTATGCAGATACTATAACTGGTGCTGCTTAGCAATATCGGTTATTTCCTGGGTTTCCTCTCACCAAAATTCCAGTATAGATAAGGAAATGAACATCTATTACGTATTTATGTTTTTAAACATCAATTAAAAGTATATATTTTTTATTAATCTTAAAAATTTCAACTACCATTGTAGTCAGTACTAACAGGATTTGAAATGGTAATACAAACAATAATGGAAGGGGTATGTTCAGTATAATATCTGTACACAATTTAGTAGCAAATTTACTAAATTTGAAATGCCACGGAAAGCAAAACATTGATTCCAACAGGTTAAAAAGGTCAGACCAGGTTGATTGTTACAGTGTTTTGTTTATTAAAAACAGTTTAATATCTACTATGGGAAACAACGTCGGAAGCAATCCATGATAAAAAATAAAAAGAAACAAAACATTTTATAAATATATTTGTTTATGTATTTGTATTGATTTATTTCAGTGGAAGTGATAATCTATACTTATTTAATAGGTGAGCAGGTTTTTTGTGACAATCACTCCTCCTCAACTACTGAACCGATTTTTATATTTTTGGTGTCATTGGAAAAAGCCTAACGTGAAGTTGTGCAGGAAACATTTTTTGTAGAGAAATAATTTGTGAGTGAGGCCCTGGGGCCCTTTAAAGTTGAGTTTTTCCCATAAGCTTAACATTGGGAAATAACTATAAGTTTTAAGCAATCAGCCGGATAGAGTAAACACAGTTAATCAGCAGGCCATGTTGGCTTTGGAACGGTAAGACAATATTTATTGCTCGGATTCGAGCAACAGGACAACTAGTGGATATTAAAATGGAAATTATTACATGTTGACAGTAAGGGATTTTATAAAAAGTCCAATGGGAGATTAATTTGTTTTATCATTTTGAAGAACCTTATGACATTAGTATTGATAGGAAATCCACCCTCAGTTTAAAAAAGTTTAAATGAATACTGGTCATTCGGGGTTATTTTTCTAGACACCTATACGGTTTTGGTTTTTGCCTAGTTATCAGTACAGCAAACAAATCTTCTTTTTGCAACTGTATGACAACAAACGGTAAGAGCCCAAGAAATGTACAAGATATTTTTACTATGTGTTCATGACCATTCTACATAGACTATTAGCACGATTTCGAAAGTTTTTAATGTAACCTGGTATGATATTTCCATACAAAACGTCCAACATAGGTCAGTATTAAATCAAATATTGTTGTCCGTTAATTGCTTGTTAGGTGGTGTAACATTATGGAGTTATAAATTAATACAAAGGAGAAGGCCAGATGTATTTTTGAATAGAGTAATCTGTTTCTGATAGTTAGTTTGACATAAATATGTTCGGGCAATACAAGTAGCCTAATTTCGCAACTAGCATATAGCTCAGAGTAAAAAGAGTTTATTCCTGTTGCCTTTCTCAGTGAAAAAATCTATTAATTCTTTGCACAAATCATTCCAAAAGTAGTATCATATCTGTTTTCCACATTTATAAAATACCGTACTAATATTTAGGAAGTGTAATGTGATTTCCTGATTAACTTGTGTATCACAACAAAACTGGAAATACACCCGTCGCAGCAAACCTGCATACTCAGCGAATTTCCAATGAATATATAACGTAACACTTAACAGGATTCATAAGAAATGTATTCACAAACAAGCGATATTTAAAATATTAATTATTCTCCATAAGAATAACATTGGGGATGAGTACGCAGGTTTGCTGCAACAAGGCACGCAAAATAATGGGTTTTTATGCAAATATCAATAGAACTAATCTTAGTGAAGTCACATACCAAGTTTCATCCATATACATTCATAAATAAGCGATATATAACATTTTAAGTATTTTCCATAAGAATAACATGGGGACCAAGTACCTAGGTTTGCTGCTACAGGAACCATAGGCGAAAAATTGTTTTTTTGTGCAAACAACAATAAACCATAACCAGATCAAGCCATATACCAAATTTTGCCAGTTTATGTTCATAAATAAGCGTGATATACAATTTTTCTTTTTCTCCATAAGAATAACATTAGACAACGTACTGTGTTTAGCACATTCAATATCTCGGTAACCAATTGACGTAGAGCAATGATCAAAATACCAAATTGTTTGGTTTTTTAAGCTAAATTCAATGGTATAAATTAAAATTTGATTTAAATTAAAATTACATGTGAAAACCCCAAAAAACACATTTTTGGGGTACAAAACCCCCCCAAAACCCCCCTTCGGATGGTGCGATTCATCTGGTTTTCGAACTTGTTCAAATAAATGGTACTTTACACATTTGTACCCAATTTCATTAAGATCGGACCTTTTTTACGAGAGTTATCGTGCTTACGGACACACACACACATATATATATATAAATATATATATACATATATAAAAATTTGAACGAATGGTGTTTTTGGCATCTGGGGACCTCAAAATGAAAAGTTATCATTGTCTCGGGCTTAAGTCTTACCATGAGACCTACGGTAATAGCTTCTTACCTATAGGGAAAAACGCTAAAAACATTTCATATATTATTGCATAAAGTTAAGGTTCACATTCTAGAGTTGTACTGGGATGGTACTGGCCACCCTGACAAAAGACAATTCATTTGTTGATGATCCTAGAATGTTGAATGTTAAAAATTGCAATTAAAGTTGGTTGAGGGTTGCCTGTCTAATATGTACATAACTATGGATAGTTAAACATATCTAATCCTAATAGCGTGCTGTGGTTGTTAGACTAGGTAAGTAACTGTAGATTATTTCATGAATAACGTAAATGTATTCCAGAAAGAGCATAGAACGCATCGGAGGTCACTTTAGTGCGTTATTAAGTCACTGGAAAGACATGGCAAGAGACCGCTGTATTTAGAACTTAACTACCAACTTTAAAGAGGTAACCGACATTTACAACGTCAATCAACGTTTATTTGTGTCTATTAAAATGAATTATATAATTTTAAATAGGTTCCTTCTCATTTTGTTACGTTAAAAAACGGTTTTACGACAATTGATAGATAACCAAGGAGTACCAAACATTTCTCATTAACAAATTCAGATTTCTAAAGACCAACAAAGAGTCATGTAGTGCAATAAAGACCAGACTGTGTGAACCGGTAACGGCAGCGACATCCATCTTGGTTGTGAAATACTTACGTCGCGCTGGGTCGTTTGTGTAGTGACAATTGTACCAATTAATGTAACACCTGCTTAACAATGGGTCCAGGAAACTGGTTGGCACATTTCGGAGTGAGTTAAGTTTCTCATAGGAACTCTACAGGTTGCGTCTTAACCATAAACTCACATAACGAGGCCATATATTAGCACGATTAAAACAAGCGTCACAAGTTGTTAATATAATTTATACTCGTGTAACCACTAAAACTTCCATCTTTGGAAATAAGAGAAAAGTTTATCTAAACAGATTGTAGACTCCATATAAATTACAATCCCCATATCTATAAAACTGATGTCCAGAAATTATGGTAAACAACGTACCAACGTTTGTACAAAACATGAAAACACCAATGTCCTGATCCTTCTAGCTCTCATAACAGTGGCCGATCCGAGGGACCGGGCTCTTCTCCCTTCCTTTGCTTTTTTTGTCCTTGTACTAGATACAATTATTTTGGTTATTAGAACGTTTTAAAAATGAAGAACCAAGAATACTTTTTTTAGTTTCGTTTTTTATTTCTAGTGTTTAGTTTGGCAATATGCATTAATATGTACTTCAATCCAAGTCCATTATTATTATAAAATGAGTTTTTAAAAAAGTAATTTTTTAGGAGAAGTTTAACAACAAATTTTAAAAATTCGTAATAATACCACGTTTTGTACTTTACTTTGTACTTTTGTACTTTGTATTTTACTGAAATTAAACGTAGTTTAGGTCAACAAAACAGCTATCTAACCGTCAAGATGAGACACATTGAAATCATACAAATATGAACTTGCAAAGACCAACATAGTGATTACAGAAAACTTAAAAATTGACATCAATGGGCGAATCAATTTCCTGTAAAACAATATGATAATGGGAAGGTTTTACTTCAGTATTATGACTTTTAGGGTAACTACAAAAACATTAGTGTAATTTATAGTAGTTAAGTTTTTTGGACAGTTAAAAAGATGGATTAAAAAATTAAAAATACTAATATACCAAATCACGAAAGACTCCGATTCAACCGAGATGGATTTTAGGGGGATTGTCAATGAATTATTAATGTAGAATGAGAAATATGCAGTGTGTTGCCTTGTTACTGACCGAAACCGATGGATTCCTTAGCCGAGATTCATTAACAAGTCCAATGATAAAAAATTAAAATAGTTGGATCTAGTACTGACCCTTTAAAAAGTAACTGTAACTTGACAAAATATGGATGAATGAAAAAACAATTTACTGATAACCAATTCATTCTACACACTTATTCAATAAGTGGCTCGTGCCATCACGAGCTATCGTGCTTCTTTAATCAATTTTGTATTCCTAAAAATCCTCCTTGAATCCTAAACTTTAATATGAGAAAGGTTTGCTTACTTGCTTGCAGCTCTGATCCCAAACGGCTCCAAAGATTTCCTTCAAATGTATTAAATTAGTTTTAGACTCGTCCGATTCCTGGGAAAATTCAAATTTCTAGGATTGTTTTTAAACTTTAACAATTTTCATTGGGCTCATGGAGATTACAATCAAAGAAAAAGTCATAACAGCTGTTCATTTAATACTATCAAAGTAATACTCATGTATGTGCATGAGAACAGTGACTAAAACCATTGATTAAACATTGGATATGTGTAGGTCATGACCAGAATGTATCAAATGTGAATATAATCATAAAATTACCTGGAGGGACATTGAGATAAAATAATAACCGTAGGTACCTTAAAATGCCGAAAAAAAGAAAATGAGCTAAGCAAATGAGCTCGACAGTAGAGGCGTGAAAAACAACTCCTTCTCTAATAAACAAAATATTAACCTTCTCCGAGCAAAGCTCGGCCCCTGGTTTATATTTAATAATTTGTAGGAAAAAATATGATAATAAATAAAATTTTTGACCTACACAGGTAAAACCGCTCTGTATTACACATAAACTCACTATCACACAATGGTTGGGGTACAACACCAAATGACAAAGATTACCTTTGTCTCGCTAGGAGGTCCGTTATCTCCTAGACATTACCAGAGGTTCAACAGTTTCAAAATCGCTACTGATATTTGGGGACCATCAGTACAGACTTTCACCTCGGTGGCGCGGCGGTGTCGGCAGCCACTGATAAGACAAAGGCAGGGTGACCTTGCCACTGATAGTACCGGAGGCGAGAGGGGTGACGTCATCCGGGCACATATATACCCAGTGCCTCCACCACCCACCACTACTACACACACCTCACCGCGACATGGCTAAGGTAAATAGAACACATTCTTGGGGGGAAAAGGATTAAGGGGTTTAGTATCCGATGTATCTAGGGGTTGTTTGGATTAAATGGGGGTAATCGGGGTCGATATGGTTATCTATAAATATTTCCCATTTAACCTAAAGCTTTCTTGAAATAAATATAGGGAACTGATAAGTTTAACTGATGTGTCTGGCCAATTTGATATAAATATGTTAAAATCTAGGTGTACCAAACTGTGTGTTAAGGTTTAGGTTTGTGTTAAGTATAGATGATAGGTGGATAGGTAGGAAGGTAGTTGATAGGTAGGTCTTATTTATTGTGACTTTAATTTTTTGTCTGGACTTAATTCCGTTCATCTTCAAGGTAGAAAAGTTAATTTCATTGAGATGTTGTTAATTTATAGATATTGCTAGACTGTTAGAATCTACCAAGTACGACGTTTTAGCTAGTGAGGTACTTGTAATGCCAAACGAGTCTGTAGCGTTAGGTGTTCAAAACTTACCATACTGAAAGGTGTTAGTTTGGTTATTCAGGCTACGTAGCCACTAAGGACGCAGTTTTTGTCAAACAACGAACACTTTTACATGTAAACAAACACCGTGTCATCTAATCTCACTTCTGTTGGTTTTAGATATTTGTGATGTTCCATTACGATCACGTAAGCAACTTTTACATTTGCATGGAAATGTTGTGTTACTGAGATTGAAAATTTGATTAAATCGAGTGTTTATTTTATATTGTTGTTTTGCTTACAATACAAATTTGAAGTATTATAAGCAGTGTATTTTCTAACTTTACCTGGGAAAATCAGAAAGTCGTTCTTTGACTCCAAGCAACAAAATTATATCTTAAAAAACATAGGGTTCCTTTAATTCAATTTTTTTAGGTTTTCTGTTATAACTAATCGAGCAAGAAAAATAGGATTTAATAAAAAGAATACAAGCTAGGAATTTGGTACATATTATTTTAATACACTCATGTTGAAGATATTAAAAGTCTCATATAACTGAAACTGTGCTTCCACGTCTAATATGCCTTCACAATTTTATACCGTATACGGCTGTGTCTATATGGATATAAAGTTTTTCCACATAACCTCTTGAATATTATATATAGGGCATACAAATTGAAGCGTTATTGTGGCACACATTTTTTAATTGCAAGTAATATTCCAATCATAGTATCTTTCTAACAAATTCATATGGATAATGTATGCATGGCTTAAACTGTGCCAATCTTTCCTGTTTTGGTTCTCAGGGGAAAAAATAAAAAATAAACAGCACATAAATAATGCAATATGTTTTTGATCTTGATCGGTTCCTGTCTGCGAGTAAGGAAACGTATCCTTTATCATGCAATTTTATAAAAACTTTAATATCTCATAGAAGGTTAAATATAAAATCATTATACCTATGTGTAAAATTCTTTTTCAAAATGGAAGCAGTTTAAAATTTGTTTTTAATTTGTACTAAACTAATGTACTACGTTTGAAAAGGTTATCAGTAAACACCGGCTTAGAGTAAAATTTGTGATAGCAAAACGGATACATTTTTGTATGACCTACATTTTTAACTTCAAACGTTTTATTTATCTCCAATAGCTCTCAGGTGGTCTTGAGAAAATAAGTGGAACATCTGCGACCATTTTTCCAATATATTGTCTTAACACAGATTAAATATCAGGGGACTTTCAGTGTGTTCAACAGGAATGTCTTCCCAACATTGGTACCAAACTCTTAGCTTGTACTAGTTTATTCGACGTTCATGAATATTTCTTGACTTATTATTACTGAACACAAAGAGAACAAAAATAGTGTTTGAAAATTGTATTCTCACATTTCAGTATTTTGTTGTTACATTTCTGTATTAACTTTAAAAATAAATGTTTTAAAATTATTCAGAAGCTAGCAGTGTTTTTCGATATAATTAATCGTTTCCCCTATATTATACAGTAAAATCAAACATTTAAATAATAATTTAATTCATCAACAATTGGAGAGTAGAGTTAGATGACATTGTTACATTGCTAACGTAATATCAGAAGTAAGTGCTACATAACGCTGCTGTTATCTGACATTTTCATATCCCAACCATTGGAGTGCATATTATTCTTAGAATATACCACCGTTACAAACCGGATTACAAATTGTTTTCTCTCTTTCTTCTTTTACTTTAACGCCAACGAAATTTTATGAAAGAAAATCACATAAACCCTTTTAAAAAAGCGCTCAGAACCCAAGTTTTGTGGACACCGTAGGACTTGAACGTGTGATCCCTTGAACCAAAGTCCAAGACTCTAACCGTTAGGCAAGCGAGAGGCTCAAAGGGTTTAGTGTGTAACCTATAACAATTAAATTCATCTTATTAATAATAAACGAGTTCGCACGCAGCACGCTGACGTGAGGGAAGTGAATTTCCACATAAAAAACTATAAAAAATCAAAATCAGTTAAAAATATACATTTATTCCAATTTTTATTCAAATCTGAAAATATTGATTTTTTGGCTGTTCTGATGCTCCTGGTTCTATTTACCTGGAATGCTGGGAATACAATTTTGTGCATTATAAGGTTAGGAGAAGGTCCAGTCAGGCATTAAAGTAGGCGTGAGGTTGTTGGGGATGGTAAAAGTACACCAACAAATGAATAACAGGCTTTTCTAATGTAAAACCCCCATAAGACAACGTACTGCGTTTGGTCGATACACATTTTCTTTAATAACTCGGTAACTATTTATGCTATAATGACGAGAGAGGGCTTAAAACTTTCGCCTCTCTAATTCCCATCTTTGTACATCCACTTATTTTACATATGGGGCTTTTATGACCCTTTTTAGGCCCAAAAACTCGAAATTTGAAAGATTAATCCCCAAAAAAGGGGTTTAAAGTTTTCCGATTGTTTTGCCCAACGAACTTGTCCAACTGATTACAGAAAGGAACGTTCCTACCAAATTTGAAGTAAATCGGACAAAAATTGCGACCGCTAGAGTGCAAACACACATATATATATATATAAAATTTTGAACGACCCCCCAAAACGTGTTCAGGGGGTCACGTTAGGAACTTCTATGGTGGTCCCGGGTTTAAGTTTCACCGTGCGGGTCATGCTAATAGTTCACTTTCCAAAGGAAATTCACTAACAATACAAGTATCAGATGAGGAAATATGTATTGAATAAACAAATTTTAGCTTCTCATGATTATAAAATTACTTTTAACAGCATTTATACAATAGCTTGAAAATATAAAACATTAATATTACATTTTATATTAAAAACTAAAATACTATTACTATTCTCGTTATATTGTTATACAGCTGATGAAGTTCTAATATTTGAGTTTTAACTTGACACCCTTAATATACTTTATGGTCTTAGGACAAGTTGTATGAAGAAACTAATATTTGTCCTCCCATTTTATAACTGGGATATCTCATTCAAGACATATTTCATGGGTGACAGTCTTAAAGTTTTGTCCTGACAGATGTCCTGGTATGGTTTGGCTTTATAAAGAGATAAGTGACATTTGACTGCAATGTGACATTGTTTGGTCACACAGAAAGTATGTGTAGGAAAGTTTGCGAATAAACATGAAAGTTATTTACGAGTATTCTGATATAAAGTTAAACTTAAAATTCAACTATGCGTAGTGAAAAAACAAACAAACCGAAACTGTCTTAACCACATAATAAGATATAAAACAATTATGTATACAAATAAAATGCAAATTGTGAGATTGAAGCTGTGGATACCCTATGACTTAATCGGTTGTAAAACTTAAAATATTTTTTTATACCAGACTCAAGACTTATTATTATTATGAAGGTGATTATATTCATGTATATTAATCAACTCCATTATAATAATAATAAGTGTAATCTGGTTAAATTAATTAATTAGCATTAATTACAGGATCATTAATAATAATTACAGTATTGTAACATTTAATTCGCTTCGTGTTTAGGTCACAAATAAGCAACATTTTCTTTGTCATAAATCTCTTTATATTTTTTAAACTGTTCTAATAATTTATCATTTTTCAAAGTTGAATTTTTGTATTAATCAAAATATGCTGAGGTGATTTTGCTGTTTAGAGTACGATCTCCTAATTTCAACTAATACATTTTTGTAGAAAACGTTGGTATTTTTACTCTCCTACTTTAATCTATTGGATAACTTACCTTCATTATCACTCTTACCATAAAAATGTGGCACCATTGTATTATTAATTGCATTATACATATTTTGATTATTCTTTTATACTACTAGCTATGTACCCGTCTTTCGTACGGGCTGTATGTATAAATAGTAGATTAATAAATTAAAATAACAACCCATATAATTTTACATGTTTAATGTACAATTAAATAAAATCTAAACTTATAGTCAGTAGATAAACTATTTGATCTTTACAGAAACAACACGATCTAACATATAGTAACTGATTTGATCAGATCGTCAAATAAACCGATATCACCTTAATCGCTGACAAACTTACAACAGTGCTTAAGAAATTTCTGAAGATTATTTTTTTTCTTTTGTTTATTTAATTTGATACTTTTAACTATATCTATAAATACGAAACTCCGATCAACGCCCAGGTCAAACCATTGCACCTAGAAGCACGAAATTTAGCATGTAGACTCCTCTTATAGCACAGGCACCCCACTAAGAAGGGATTTTAAGAAGCTCCCATAGGGCTATGCCCCACGGGGTTTCAAATTTCTAACCCTGTGTTATTATTATGGAGATTCACTTTGGTTTGAGTTTATGAAAATTCTATCAGCTGATTATGATTCGTAGTAGTTCCACGGATCAACCACAGAATGCAGCACACACAACTGCCGTATTCCCGGGTGAAAACGGGAACGATATAACTAAATTTGGGACTATGTACTACAAAAAAATTTCGGTAGTTAAAACTAAAATTTCGGGAAAAACTAAAATTAAAGTTCTAGATTTTTTATTTGCCATTAAGAGTCATAACTTGCAATAGGCTTCGATAAAGGAATACAATAACAAATTAGAATTAAATTGTATTAATTAATATTTAAAATTAAATAAGATCAAGTAGTATGTATTATAAATAGGCAAATTGTAATACATACAACACAAGACTATTCTCAGACTATTTAATGCAAGACTATTCTCAGAGGCTATATACTTCTAAAACTTCATTTAATTTGAATTTTAATTTAAACTCTAATTTACCTTAGAAAAAATAAGTTTAAATTTTTAAGTTACATTTTTGGCATTGTTATGCAGTTCATAAAACAGTTAAAATTGCATTTATAGATGGCTATTTAGCGAATTACGTAATCTTTAAGTGTACAAATTAATAATGCTGCTACTTATAAAAACAGTTACATACTTTAATAGAGTAAAAGTATGCCTTTACTTACCCCCTTTTAAATCGAAAAGTTAGTTATCTTATCTATATATTTAACAAAATTCCTGCTTTGTATTTACTCACTTCCTAAAGTTAATGCTTAATTGATTTTGATGATTACTCTTTTATTTAAAAGGTAATTTCAAGTTCTAAGTCACTGTGAAGCTACATGTTTGATTTAAATTTATTTTGGTTACATTCCGAGTTTTAAAATCGCATTTTCTGAATTAAAAATACACCCGTCGCAGCAAACCTGCATACTCAGCGAATTTCCAATGAATATATAACATAACACTTAACAGGATTCATAAGAAATGTATTCACAAACAAGCGATATTTAAAATATTAATTATTCTCCATAAGAATAACATTGGGGATGAGTACGCAGGTTTGCTGCAACAAGGCACGCAAAATAATGGGTTTTTATGCAAATATCAATAGAACTCATCTTAGTGAAGTCACATACCAAGTTTCATCCATATACATTCATAAATAAGCGATATATAACATTTTAAGTATTTTCCATAAGAATAACATGGGGACCAAGTACCTAGGTTTGCTGCTACAGGAACCATAGGCGAAAAATTGTTTTTTTGTGCAAACAACAATAAACCATAACCAGGTCAAGCCATATACCAAATTTTGCCAGTTTATGTTCATAAATAAGCGAGATATACAATTTTTCTTTTTCTCCATAAGAATAACATTAGACAACGTACTGTGTTAAGCACTTTCAATATCTCGGTAACCAATTGACATAGAGCAATGATGAAAATACCAAATTGTTTGTTTTTTTAAGCTAAATTCAATGGTATAAATTAAAATTTGATTTAAATTAAAATTACATGTGAAAACCCCAAAAAACACATTTTTGGGGTACAAAACCCCCCAAAAACCCCCCTTCAGATGGTGCGATTCATCTGGTTTTCGAACTTGTTCAAATAAATGGTACTTTACACATTTGTACCAAATTTCATTAAGATCGGACCTTTTTTACGAGAGTTATCGTGCTTACGGACACACACACACATATATATATATATAAATATATATATAAATATATATATAAATATAAATATATATATATATATATATATATATATATATACATATATAAAAATTTGAACGAATGGTGTTTTTGGCATCTGGGGACCTCAAAATGAAAAGTTATCATGGTCTCGGGCTTAAGTCTTACCATGAGACCTACGGTAATAGCTTCTTCCCTATAGGGGAAATTCGCTAAAAAACACTGTTATAAGGATTATATCAGCAAAATATTGCGGGGGAGCAGTTCGTTATTATTATGTAATGACTTATATGCGATATTTATAACTAATAATTTTGTTAGTAGCTGGACTGATTCCACATGTTATTTGTTTTCTCTTTATTTAATATATATATATATATATATATATATATATATATATATATATATATATATATACCATCATGATTATTTTAATACCCATATGCTTACCTAAAATTGATTTTCTTATGTCTTTAACAGTTATTCTAGAGTTGTTAAAACCTTTGATTGTAATTCAAGTTAATTTTAAAATTAATGTATCAATGTTAAAGCTGTTGTTTGTTTGATCTTATATTTAATATTTAAAACATTTTATTTATATTTAGATTAAGACAAGACTGAAATATAAAAAAGTATGTATTTTCTTATTTGTTATTTGAGTTATTTTTAAGTCTATATTATATTACGTAATTGTTGTCAATCTGGAACATTTATGTGGACGTTACAATACAGGGCATTTACAGAATAATTGTATAATGTTAACACAATAACAAAATACCAATAATAGAAACACGAATTTAATCAGTTATATTTTGAAAAGACATACTCTTATAACTTAGATTTTTGCAGATCTTGAATCACGAAGATCTTTTGCGAGTTACCATTACTTAACATATCACCTGCACTTTATATGTGTCTTCTGTAACCCAGGTATTTCAATCAATAGCTCCCAATCTCAAAACTTAATACTCATACGGTTTTAAGAACAGTACATGTGGTAGAGAATTTACATTTATTTCTACCGGTAGTGTTTTTGTGAATGCCATGCAAAGTAGCAAGTACATGTTTGAGTGACTTTATGAAAGCAGGATGAAATATATAAAACATTTTGTTGGTAATGGCAACTGTACAGTGTGTATTCTATTATAGTTTGTTTCTAGATCAATATTATATCAATAAATTATAGACTTTTAGCTTAATTTGAATTTTAGGTTAATGAAAGTTTGACTTACAGCTTCGTAAAAATTAAACCACAGATACAACTTGGCCGGTTCTAAGATTTAAAAATATACACCACAATTTTTGAGAGTTAACTTGTTCTATTTGGTGGACTTTATAATATAAATGGTTAAATGAATGTTTAAAGTTAAATTGATACAGTTATGCGATTACTATGAACACAATGAAATTTAACTAACATTTAGTAATTTATATTTTTCTTTTCCAGTTGTTTCTGGTACTATCAGCGTCAGCGCTGGTGGTCCTAGCTGAGCCTCCTGTGGGCTACCCTTCAGGCGGTCCTCCCTCGGGCTCCCCCACCCTCTCTCTGCCCGGCCAGTACGGCGCCCCCGGAGGCTCCGGCTCTGGAGGATTCGGTTCTGGAGGCTTCGGTTCTCCATCTAGCCAATATGGCGCTCCTGGTGGAGGGTTCGGTGGCTCCCCTTCGAGTCAGTACGGAGCTCCGGGCGGTTTTGGATCAGGATCACCATCAAGCTCCTACGGTGCTCCCGGATTTGGTGGCAACGGTGGATTCGGCGGAGGAAGCGGTGGATACGGTGGAGGCAACGGAAATGGGGGTTATGGAGGCGGAAATGGAAACAGCTTTGGTGGAAGTGACGCCAACAAGTACGCTCCTTCTGCTGCTAAAGTGAGCTTCCGCATGGGAAGCCCTAAGAAGAGCGGAAATGGTTTTGGGGGTGGAAATGGATTCGGAAACGGAAATGGATACAGCAGTGGTGGACCTTCAAGTCAGTATGGTGCTCCAGGTGGAGGTTTTGGATCACCTTCAAGCTCGTACGGAGCGCCCGGTGGTGGATTCGGTTCCCCTTCTAGCAGTTACGGAGCCCCCGGAGGAGGATTTGGATCTCCTTCTAGTCAATATGGAGCTCCTGGTGGATCTGGATCAGGCTTCGGATCACCTTCAAGTTCTTATGGAGCACCTGGTGGGTCAGGATCAGGGTTTGGATCCCCTTCAAGTTCGTATGGAGCACCTGGTGGTGGATTTGGATCCCCTTCAAGTTCGTATGGAGCACCTGGTGGTGGATTTGGATCCCCTTCAAGTTCTTACGGAGCACCTGGTGGATCTGGTTCAGGCTTCGGATCCCCTTCAAGTTCTTACGGTGCTCCTGGTGGATCAGGATCAGGGTTTGGATCCCCTTCAAGTTCTTACGGTGCTCCTGGTGGATCAGGATCAGGGTTTGGATCCCCTTCAAGTTCTTACGGTGCTCCTGGTGGATCAGGATCAGGGTTTGGATCCCCTTCAAGTTCTTACGGAGCACCTGGTGGATCCGGATCAGGGTTTGGATCCCCTTCAAGTTCTTACGGAGCACCTGGTGGATCAGGATCAGGGTTTGGATCCCCTTCAAGTTCTTACGGAGCACCTGGTGGATCAGGATCAGGGTTTGGATCTCCTTCAAGTTCTTACGGTGCTCCTGGTGGATCAGGATCAGGGTTTGGATCCCCTTCAAGTTCTTATGGAGCACCTGGTGGTGGATTTGGTTCCCCTTCAAGTTCTTATGGAGCCCCAGGAGGGTTCGGCGGCGGATCCCCTACCAACACCTACAGCACCCCCGGCCAGTTCGGAACTGGTGCACCCTCCAGTCAGTACGGAACCCCTGGCACTGGCATCGGTGCTAATGGCGGATATGTATACTAATCCACCTTAGAACGTTACATATTGAAAACTCTCTCAGCAATTTGCTAAATGACACGTCTCACATATTGTGATATTATTTATATGTAAATATTAGTTAGTATCTGCTCATTTTGCGGTATGTATCATGCCCAGATTTTTTTATGTAATATTCATTCGTGCAATTAATAAATAATCTATAAATACATACTTCTTATTATTCTCCTTTTAATTATCTACCTACGTTATCATTAGTACTGATCCTTTGCAGTTCTCTGTTTATTGCATTATTACTAAAATATTGTTCGTGTTTTTCGATCTGTTATGAATGAGTTGATAGAAATATTTAAGAACTGATACTCATACATGAAGTTGAACACGTGATAGACATTAATATTATAATCACCATATTCGGGAAGAATAACATAATATCATCTCATTACAGCATCAAAATTTGTCAAGTAACAAAAGACATTTGACAACTGAAACATACTTATTTCATTTTCAAATTATCTTAATGAATAAATTCCTTTGTTTTTGTTACGTACAGAATATAAATTATAGTAGTCGATGTACGACCATAAACTATTAAAATTTTGTTCTATAGTAACCTATTTGATTTTAAAGTTTTCACCAAAATTCCTTTATAGAATGCATTATAAATTCATATCCTCTCTACTGTAGTTTGTAACGGTTTAACCTCCTCCCCCTTCCACACACAGAGTTAGGTGGAAATATAAACCGAATTTCCCCTATTGGTCGTAGAGTAATAGTTTAAGATACTAATTTATTAGATGTTTAGTTTAAGATACTAATTTATTAGATGTTTTGAATTCTTTGAATGACGAAAAGTGTAACAAAATGAGTTGTTCTAGTTGCTGGGTAATTGAATGATTGTTGAATTGGGGATTGAAGCTGCTGGGCTAGGGACCGACCAGCTAGTCCCTAGCCTGTCTGAGACCTAACCTGTGTTACATGCTACCGGTGCCAAACTGATTTACTAACTTGGAACATTGCTGGGGACCAGAGACGGGGATCTTTTACCCAGACCAATTAACTGAAAAACATTGAACTAAACTACAACTTTCAAAACTGATTTAGTGTAATTGTGGCTAACCCAAAATGTCATGATATTACTAGAATTTATTTACAAGGTACAAATAACTGTGATTTCAAACTACAAGTGACTCTAAAACATTTTCTGGGAGAATTGATAATTGGAGAAAACGTGGTTTTAATCCTAACATGAACCGACAGGGCGTTAAGCGACGCCAGCCACATTTCTGATTCTGTTTCTCTACATTTCCTAAGCTGGGCGAAAGCCTGACGGCTTTCCCCTTAAGTTTGCTAAGCTAGCCTATCATTTGGAATATAGATCTAACTAAAACTAAAACTTATCCATGGAATCGGAGGTATTTTATTCAACGAGTCAGCCTATGATGTTTCCTTTTACCGGGGTGAAGTTAGACGGGGGAAGGGAGAAGGTAGTCGGGCTTTTTGACAAATCGGACGACAAAACGACTCATCTGTCGCCAGAAGGCGGGCAGATCGAAAGATAAGCGAGACCGGCGGAGCAGCGCGATTGAGTTTGCTGCACTATATAAAAGCGTGCCGCTATGCGTCACAAAAGTACATTTGGTTTCATGTTAATGGTTTCCGGGGGGAGGGGTGGCGAATTTGGGAAGCTTTAAAACGTCTAATCTGAAGAACAAAGTCATAAGCACCGCTTTTGATAAATTTATGCTTTTATTCTTTTTTAGTGGTTTTTATTAAATAATAATCCCTTGATACAATAAATTTAAAAAATTTAAAACTTTTGGGGATTCGCTAGAATTGTAAATTCAGACATAGCTTCGAAAAAAAAAAACTGGTTTGGGTTCAGAAAAGATAATTCAGCCAAAGAATTAAATTCAAACATTTAGACGATAATATGTTTACTAACTATTTATAGAGGAAGGAGGTAAACTTTATAAGCATTAATAAGTAGTAAGTATTTAAAATCAATAAACAATTTTGAAAGGTAAAAGAATTTTAAAAATACATTGGGCGAGTAGAAAATTTAAAATATGAAATTAAGAGTAATGTATGTTAAATGCAATGAAATATTTTTTATCATACTGCACGAAAAGCAGCTGTTTTTGGGGTCTGTAATTAATCCGTAAAATTGGATTTTTTTTTATAACATTAAGAGCACATAAAAAAATCAGCTGTGGAATCTGTTAGTGCTCTAACCTAAAAGATTGTTATTGTTCCTTTTTGCGTGGGCAAAATACAAGTTGGTATTTGTTTGTAAATAAAATAAATGTAAATATTGTAAAGTTAACCTATCTGAACAACCAAAACGATACAATTCACTTAATGTTTAGGCCTATCAAAGGCTTATATTGGCAGTATGATAAAAAAAATTGGTTTATCACATGGAGCAAAAGTGTGTTTTTGGTGCTTAATCGTTTTTAGATTTTTATCACAATTTTGCACAAAAAACAACCACTGATGCTCCTTGTGATGAAAAAGGATATTTTAGTTTTCATAAATTTGAAGGAAATATTAAAACTATTTTGATTTTGTTCTATAAGCAAATGATGTAACAAGTATTTGTAAGCTGTGTAAGTACGTATACAGTTTTAAGGTTGTATATAATCCAAATATTGGATGGCAGTTTTTGTTTAACCCATGTAAACAAATTAACAAAACTAGAAATTGTCATTATTATCAATTAGCGCTTTATTACATTAGTTTATTTCGTTGTTTAAATGTTACTCAATCACACAAAAAATGAAAAATGATAAGCCGAAATTAAAATTAAACATTTTGCCCATCCTTAGACATATTGAAACACATGGTAGTTGAATTGAAAGAAAAAATATACACAGTAGGCAGGTGTAATGTTCCCTTTATTTTTGTCCATACCTCGTCGGAAATATCCTATCCTCTAATATGAGTCAAGGATTGCTTGCTTGCTTGTTTATGTCCGTGCGTGCTTGCTTGCAACTCTGATCTCAAACACGACACAAACGATTTACTTTAAATGTTGAAAATAACTCATGCCCGGGATAAAAAAAGTTCTCTACAAGTCTAATCCCCTGGAAAAATCAGAGTGTAAAAAAACGAAAATTAAAATTAAAAAAAAAACATTGGGCTTATGGAGTTTAAAATGAAAACAAAAGAATTGTTAAAACAGTTCATAATCAAGCAGGGAACTGACAAAGTAACACTGTGTTTTTTATAATTGTTAACATGTGTTTTCCTGAGAGCAGTGACTAAATCTGTCGAGTGAAGATTGCATAAATTGAGCGGTCATATCCGAAATAAATAAAAAGGGATGATGAGCTATAAATAACAACTGGAGTGACAATAAAAGTTCAGAAAAGAGGGAAATGAGCTTTAAAAATCTGATAATTAGTTTTGGGAAGTGGTGAAATATTACTCCCATTCATCTAAACAACTGACTGACCTTCCCCGAGCAAAACTCGGTCCCAGGTACTTAGTTATGAACCAGCTATCAGTTGCTTGTTTGTTTCCACTGTTCGTTTCACAAAAATATAAACATAGATAAATCATCACCTTATTTGTTTTAATTTGTGTTGATTATGGTGAAAGTTAATCCAATGTCCCACTTAGCTTAGTATCCCTCCACTATATTAGAAAAATTGTCTTGCGACAACATAAGGCTGTATTTGTAATACAATTCTTGAAATTATGAATTTAAAACTTCTAAAAGTTCATATGTAAGTTACTAATAGGTAAAATAAAAAATTCCACATTTTTAAGTACATTTCTGCTCAATATGCTGTCACTTTTATCTTTTAAAAATGTTAAACAGTAAGGAGATGACTAGATAATGAGATAGTAAACAACGGGTTGTGAGGGAAGTTACCCTTCTCCCGTTCAAAACACTGTTTATCGACACAACCAATAAAACTGACAATAAAACGTTATGTATTTTAACAATTAGTTGTGAAAAGAATAGTGCAATTATAAACAAATACAATCACTTTGTTCAATAGCTTAGTACAGAAACGATTGTGGAGGGGGGGGGGGTAAATATTCCCTTACAACCTTGTTCACTAGTTGGTCATCAAATAATTTCGGTACCTTTGAAAGCAGTGCCTTTGAAAGCAGTACCTTTGAAAGCAGTACCTTTGAAAGCAGTACCTTTGAAAGCAGTACCTTTGAAAACAGTACCTTTGAAAGCAGTACCTTTGAAAACAGTACCTTTGAAAGCAGTACCTTTGAAAGCAGGACCTTTGAAAGCAGTACCTTTGAAAACAGTACCTTTGAAAGCAGTACCTTTGAAAGCAGTACCTTTGAAAGCAGTACCTTTGAAAGCAGTACCTTTGAAAGCAGTATCTTTGAAAGAACTTTAAGTCCGTCACCTATCAACCACATACTTGAGTTAAAAAGTTGAATTTTGAAAATACAACGAAAATCTTACAATCAAACGTTTCCTAGAGCCCATTTACCGTAAAAAGGTAACATTAAATATCACTGAAACACAAGAAATTTTAGGCCCATCTAGTTTGTTAAAAGTTATTTAAATCCAAACTGGACCTTATGATTTGGGAGAATATCAAAATGAATACAACGTTCTAGTCTGCACTGAGACAGGTGCTGCACTCTATCAGCGGCTGACACAACTACTTCAAACCGAGGTGTGACGCAACATTGGCAGTTATGTAGTTCATCGTTTGTACTACGTTTCAACTGTTATTATTATATACATCATAAATACGTATGAGCCTTTGTTGTTAATTGATGAAAGGCTGAACTGATGAAGATTAATAAATAAACAAATTGTAAGTAATATACAAATGTAGTTTTAAAACAAATTATACTGTCCATAGTTGTAGGGACCAAAATGGAAACAACCAATTAGTATAAAATTAGAAGACAAACGTAACTGAAAGAAAACTATAAGTCACTTTATCACAGTTATCAAGGAATCGGAAATAATGTCGTAAAGACACTGAAGAAACAAAACATTATCAATTATAACAAAACATATACACAAAACATAGTTCAATACAATGTAAATATTGTACCATTGAAAAATAAATAAATTTAATTTAATTGAATATTATTTTGAAGTTTAAAATATGAAACTCTTCTTTTCAAACAAAGATGTGTTTACAGCTGACAGTGCAGCTGAAAATAATAATATATCTTGGAGACTGAAGATCGATAGCGACAAGATTGAAACAACGTGCTGAGGATGAAAAACTCAGCAAAAACAACATCATGATAATGAAAAAAATAAATATGTAAGTATCTGTAATTCACAAAAATTCAAACTGATTAAAACATGGTTTATAAATAAAAACTATATGAAAATAAATAAGGTTTTCAAACAATGGGAACCCCAACAATATAAACAAATAGAGAGAGTACAGCGTTAGCCTTGGTTGGGCCCTTATTATAGGAACACTGACTTAAATTCAAAATACTAGTTACCCAATATATTAATGAACTCATTTTCATTGGAAGATTTATCAAAATAACCCGAGATTTAATTCCCATCAATTAATATGTTTGTACTTTATTATTGTATTTATTTAATTGTTTGTATACCAATATTTGAATAGTTTTCACCAATGATGGGAAGTATAGGAGAAATTAAACGATTAGAATAAAAATGAAAAACTAATCAAATTAAAAGAACATAAAATTAATAAAATAGTAGTAAAATAAAAATACAATTTTAACAATTTTTTTGTTGATGTTTGCTTGAACAAAAAAAAATATATAACATGTCACGTAGTATGAACGATATGATTAACATTTGTATAATCACCTGACGGAATATAATGATATTATTAAGTTAACATGTATTCAGTAAGCATGAAATAATAACAATAGGTAATTTGCTAGAGATCTGTATACTGCATTTGTTTTCTCTTGTTAAAAGTGGTAAACTACGTCCTTATTCAATTTTAACTATTCTTAATTAAGTTGACATTTTATCAACGTTACATTGCTGGTTAAATATAAGAAAACTATACTACTTTCTAAGACTAACCAATAAAACCATGTTTAAAAATTTCTTAACTTATTCAGAAAGGCAGAAAACTGCTACTTCGCTGATATTTTAAGTATAACAGTAGTGGAGAAATGGCGGTTTAACCCCACAATCGGCGCTTTTTTCCCATGTTATTCTTATGGGGATCAGTTTTTGCACCGACGCCCGATCCTACCCTACACAAATTTTCTTTTTGGCCCCTGCCTTATTTTCCCCCATTTTAAAATTTGCATTAATTTTAATACATCCTTTGCAGAAATCCACGAGTTCAAAAATAACTCCAGACTAAATAAACAACACATGTAAACAACTTAGAAGTTATTGTGTAGTAGTGGAGAAATACCGGTTTAACCCCACAATCGGCGCTTTTTCCCCATGTTATTCTTATGGGGAGCCGTTTTTGCACCGACACCAGCTCCCGCCTATAGAGCTCCCGCCCGCTGGCCTATATTAAATATACCCCTGTCTATATTAAATATATTGTCCCCATCCCCATCCCTCCTCTATATTTTTAAAAATTAATTTTCAAATTCAGGCTAAAAAACTATCTTTGGTGTTTACTGTCCGATTTGTCTGCAATTTGGATATGTTATTGTCCTAGGCAAGTGTTTTAATAAATTTCACTTACATTTCCCAAATTCACTATTACGGTTGAATTAAAACTGCCAACTATTTACTGACTTTTGCACCCTAATTTCCGTTTTGACTCTTGCCACATTTTGACCCTAAAATTCATTTTAATACATCCTTTGCAGAAATCCATGAGTTCTGGCTACTTGGGAACCCGAGCCATTTGACATATAATAAATCACCCTTCCTCCTAATTACCTTCTCTACCAAATACATGTCTTTATATTTAGTCTTTAACAATTCTTCTGTATAAAATCCTCCTTTGATTATATTGCCATTCTCATCTTTCAAAATATAAGTCACAGGCTTTGTTTTCTTAACTTCTGCTATTGTAAAAAGCTCTCCCGTCCAGTTGGGGGTATATCCTTTACTAAATACATGTTTATATTTAGATATCCTTACACTATCCCCCACCTTATATTTTGGCTTTTTAACTTGTACTTTAGATGCTAACCTTTCGTGTACGTCTTTAGAGTTCTTAGCACTTACTTGGTTAGGCTTCATGCCTATGGATCTATGTACTTTATTATTATATATCCTTATTAACTTTGGAAGTAAATCCAACCACTTGTAACTCCCTTGTGCACTAAACTCTCTATACAACCAATTCTTTAAAGTTCTCTGGAACCTTTCCACAATAGCTGCCTTAGTTGTAGAGTAAGTGTGGTAGTGATTAATATTTAGAATTTTCATTAGTTTGGTAAAATGTTCATTAAAAAATTCTTTTCCGTTATCAGATTGAATATTTTTAACTCCCTTTGGGAGAATAGTTTTTATAGCTTCTGTGACTACTAATCCAGTTTTATTCTTTAGTGGAGCAGCATAAGCTTTTTTAGAAAATGTGTCTATTAAAGTTAAAATATATTTATTCCCAGAATTCTCTCTAGCATAATTCCGCATATCTATTAAATCTATTTGAACAGTTTCGTTTATACCCAACACCTTAAAAGACCTTCTAACAAAGTTCTTTCTCGCGGGCTTATGCAATTCGTAAGCAATTTTTTCCATTTTTTATTCTTTATTTTTAATGTTAACGTATCTGCCAGTCTCTGTCGTTTCAAAAACACCTCCATTGCTACCAACTAACATACCATCACTCATTCTTTGATATACATAGTTTTTTGGCAAATACGCCCCTCCATCTAAAGTCTTAAATCCGCTTAAAGATGTAGGGTCTGCAACCAACAATTTAGGATTGTACATCATCAAATCGATTTCATTATTGTCTTGCATAAATTTATTGGTTTTATTGTTAAACCTTAATGCGTGTGATTTTAAACAAATATCAAATTTAATATTGTCTTGTCTAAAAGTTTTATTATTATCGTCATACCTCAAAACCTGCGACATTAAACAAACATCACTCCTATCTTTGCCTTCAGGTATATTCTTTATTAATTTGTCCTCTGCATCCCACACATCGCCATCTAATGTTAATACATTATAATATTTATCCCCCTGTTTTATTATGCTTTTCTCACCCTTTGTTAATATTTGCTTAACAACAGCCACATCATTTGGCAATGTCCCAGGTAAAATGTTTGTTAATTGCTTATTTTTACCATCAAATTTAAGACCGTCTAAAGTCACAGTCTGATGTTTTGTAACACAATCGTTCTCATCAACAGCGGGTTTAACACGAACTAGCCTTTTATTATTAAAATCCCAAAAGTTTAGATCCATTTTTGGTACTTGAGAGACGTTTACAACATCATCGCTTTCTTTACCAGCCAACAAATTACTAATCTTTCGCTTTTTGGCATTCCAAACACCATTCTCCGATTCCAAAAATTCATAATTATTATTGTCTTGTACAAAGACACCATCTTTTCTTATTAAAGTTTGCTCTAATGTGGGCACATCGGTTGAGCTTTCACCTCGTTTAACATTAGTAATTTTGCGTTTATTAGCGTTCCAATTATTATTCTTGGATTCTAAAAACTTATATTTAGTATTACCTTGTACAAAAGCATCACCTTTCCTGGTTAACGTCTGCCCCAAAGTCGATACATCGTCAGTAAACTCCCCACCTTTAACATTACTAATTTTATAATTTAATGCATTCCAACAATCATCTTTTAGATTTAAAGTAGTTTCTTTAAAACTTCTAGCTTCTGGTTTACTATATGGGTTATATACGCGATAAAATTTATCTATCATCTTTTTATTTAATAAACAATTCCACTTTCCCTCAATTCTTCTATGATAGAATCTATCTCATTATCCACTCCAGAATTTCCCGCCAATCGGCTTAACCAAAGCAGTCTTAACCTATCTACAAGCTCATTAGGATCATCCCAATAAACATAATCTATTTTATTACCAGTTACCTGCCTTAAACCTTCACCAACAGTCTTAAACAGGGGTTTAATTATATTAAGATATTTAGTGTGTTTATTGCTTGACATCGCCGCACCCGTTTTATAACCCTTTAAATGTGCATTTGTAGCTTCCAAAATCTCTTTATAATTTTGCAAATCAGCCTGACTATAGTTTACGGGTTCTTTTAAAGTTAACAATTCCCACAATCCCTTTGTCCCTTTATAAATTTTTTCTCCAACTGTAACATCATCATTGGCAATTTGAACTTCCTGATTCCCAATAAAAAATTTATTTCCTTCTCGCCTAATACCATATGTGGTGTCTGTCATACTACTTCTACTAAGGTAATTTCCTAAATAGTCTGATGCTAAAAGACCAAAATCTAATTTGTGTGGTGTTATCTGTGTTATTCTTGGTATTCTAGACGGGGTCTTTTCTAAAATCATTGGGAGAACTGGCCTCTCTGTTTTTGTGGCTAAATTTTTTAATTCTTGCAAAGGCTCTATTAACGGTTGGAATGTTTGGAACCTCTCTTCAGCCTCTAGAAATTTACCACGTTTTAACGCCCTATATTTTTCTCTTATTTGTTTTGCAGACTCTACCAATTCTTGTTGAATATTTGTTTTCATTTTATTTACATTTTATTTATCTCATTTGTCAAAGGATTATACTCAAACACCTTATCGTGTATTATTAGGCAATATGCAGATGTGTTTGAAGGGGCGTTTTCTGCAGTTTCAATTTCTAATTTAATATCTACAACCCCCTCTTTGATTGATTCATTCTGCCTAGAACAATCTATTACAATTAGAGGATATTTCTTTATAAAGTCAGCTCTGTTAATCATAGGATCGGGGACGGTGTTGTAGTAACTCTCCCTAAACCTCACAAACATCTCATAAGCTTTAGAGGCATCTCCATTTTCAAAGTCGAGATTTAAATCGCTATAAGGATAATATTCAGAGTTTAAAAACACTTTGAGATTTTTCAATTTACAGTGATCAAATTCATCAGTTCTTTTTCGTGCACTGTTGTCCCTACCTGTTTGGAAACCAAATATAACATACCTGGGCTTCTCCAAACTCGATGACGTCTTAACTGACCATGTGTGTCTCTTGGTTTCGGGGTATGATGGGAGTTCGTGTAGCTCCAAACTTCTAAATGCAATTTGCAAATTTTTATTTTGCAATAACATCTTTTGTAATTGAAGCTTCTCCCCATCAGATGGTACCACGTGCGGCATCACCCACTGAATCGATTTAAGTGTAATTTTAGGAATAGGATCGACACCAGTTGGAGCATTAGATGTTGTTAATATACAATTTAAGTCGTTTTTGGATCTTTTCAACACCAATTCTTGTTTAACATTTACTAAAACCTTATTAAAATCCTCAAACACACCCATTAACAACTCTAACGGGACACAAGCACTAAACTTGCCGCTTTTATGGAACTCCTTTAAATTTTCATCAGAATCAAATGCTACATTTGACAATTTAGTTGTTTTATTGTAAGAGCACAATATTTTCATAAGACTGGAAATTCCCGGATTTCTTACAATATCTATTTCTTTACCAGCAACTTCGTATCTAATTTCGTCAAATAAGAATGCAAATGCATTATTTATAAAATGTCCTTTATCATGATTCTCTATTTCTCCTTTAATATACAAATAACTCCTACATGGGAGTGTTAGTAAATCTTGATTATTTATGCATATTCGAATTTCATCGGAATTATTTATTGCTAAAGTGTTGTGTGGAACATAGGAGTGATTTGTAATTTTAACCAGGCTATCATCATATTGGAATTTTCCTGCAACGTCTAGAAAATCTTCCATTTTTATTAATAGAAAATTTTAACTTCAACCCAATTGATCGCAGAAACCTGGCATTTTGGACACTCAGCCCGTTCTTGTAAATTCTCATATCTTTTTTATATGACAAGTAATTGTAGTTTCTTCTTTATTAAAGTCAATTGGCTTGTCGTGTTGATCTGCAAATGTAATGCTAACAACATCTAAACTTCTCTTATTTACAGGGAAGTATATAATATTTCTGGGGACCTCAATAATCTTGTAGCCCGGAGGAGCTTCTGGGTAAAAACTGTGTATGGTGTGTGATTTGTCACCATTTAAATAAGACCCATTCGCAATATTACATTTTACTCTAATCACATTTACATTATTTATGTTGATTTTATTTACGGATTTAAACGCAATATCTGGAGTAGAAAATCCTTTAAATCCCAATAATTCAGACCCTAAACACGGTTTTGTAAAATCAAACACATGGGCAGAATGTAATGTGGCTTTCATAGTTTTATTATCGGCTATAAGTACAAAATCTGGGAGTTGCTTTTGAATTTCCTTCGCAAGCTCAAACACTTCGTATGTACCTTCAGCAATTTCAATTACATTTGGAGCTTTGTGATCATAATAATACACATCCTCACCCTCGTCTATAGTTAATTTTGTGTCTTTAAGTTTATTTAATTTTGGAACTAGCCCTTTGTAAAATATAAGTTTGACTTTTGTATTAATTAATGCTACTTTATTTTGTATAATAACTTCAACTTTACCATCTAATGCCCGGTTTAATTCGTCAATTGTAACCTCCCCTTTTGGGGTTGTAATTTTGTGCATTTTGTAATATGTCAAAGTATTTAGAGGTTTTTTAACATTAAATATAGAATTATAACTTTGAAAATCTACCAGTCCAATTACATAATCACCATTTAATTCTATAGGAGGAAAGAACACCGACTTCAACTCTGGCTCTGTACCTGTGAATGTTATAGTAAATGAATCCATTTTTATAAACTAAAATTTTTCAGAAATGATAAACATAAAATTCCACAAATGGAACTGTTTAAATCTTGTATTTGGTCAGTTGTATAGTAAATTTTAGATGGTACAAAATATTCAATTACCTCTTTTGGAGGCTGTATTCCGAAAGGGTCAAAATATATTACAACATCTTTATTTTTACGATATGCTGTCCAATGTGTGCCCCTGTCACTGTCTAAATTAATAATTCCACATTCTCTTACTTTTGGTCTCAGTTTTCTTAGCTCGTTTTTTAGGTACACTCCTCGAAAGTGAGGCACGTCTCTTGCTGCCTCTAACAGCTGAAAGTTGTCCATCTTTTTTATTAAATTTTAATCCCATTCCCATTTTTGCCTTAGCCTTCATCAAATTTGTCACTGCATAAGCTGCTGCTTTTTCGGCCAGACTGGCGTCCTTTGCCGAAACCCTAGTCCAAGCCTGGTCCGCTAATCTCATATCTGCCTTGTTCCGGGCGGCTGTATCAGGATTATTCATGTAGAATATGTCGTGCTCTTTACAATAAGAGTCTAGCTTATTTTTTGGAGGTACATTTTTGGCTAAATTTTCACGTATCTTAGTTCCAGGACCACAATATGAATACGACGGGATGTGGAGGGGGAAAGGAAGGTTGTTTATAAGGGTATTTAACAAGCCACGGCCTCTATATGGCTTTAAGAATAATCCCTTACCCTTCTTACACTTTCTCTTTGCCATTTTTATTATATAAAAAAATTATTCAACAAAGAATCAACACAATAAAGAAAATACACCATTATATAAAAAATGTCATTTATTCAACAAAAGAACAAATTTAAAATTGCACATAAAGAAAATACACCAAAGAAGTTGGGCCTATTTCCTAATAATATTCGCTGTCTTATAATAGGGCCCAGTGGTTCGGGGAAGACTGTTGTAATTTATAACTTAATTGTAAAAAAACAAGGATTAAAGTTTACAAATTTATATATAATATCCAAATCTTTAGAACAAGAAAAATATAAAAAAATAATTGAAATATTCCGTCTGTGTGATGAAGTTAAATTACACACATATTCAAACTGTGAAATCACACCAAATGATGTAGAATCACACTCAATAGTTGTATTTGACGACATAAATAGTCCAAATATCACACAATTTTTCTCAATGGGCAGACACAAAAATATTAACAGTTTTTACTTGTGTCAATCTTACAGTAAAGTACACAAACATTTACGTGACAATGTTAATTTCCTAATATTATTTAAACAAGACGATTTAAATTTAAGACATGTGTATAACAATCATGTGGGAAATGATTTTTCATTTAACCAATTTAGAAATCTCTGCCATCAGTGCTGGGATAGGACTAAATATGGCTTTATTGTAATAGACAAGGAAAGGCCAAAGAATAATGGCAAATACAGATTTATGTTTGACCAATTTTATAGTGACCAAGGGCAAGGGTGTTGATGCCATCTAGAATAAACCTCTTGTCGTCATCAAAAGAGAGTACCTTTTTGTTCATCGTTAATGTTTGCAGACGGTGGTTTGTGGATTTAATTCTTGTAACATTCTCGTAGTAATCTTCTCCGGTTGCAAGACAGTGTAAGTAGTGTTGGTGTCTTAAGAGATGTTTAACTGTAGCGCCGTCAGCTCCTTTTGCCTTCTTAACCTCTAACTGCTTTTCTTTTTCGTATAACCACTGTAGAGGAATGAAAGAGTATAATTTTGGCCTTAAACCACAATATTCATACATAATTTGACCATTTAATTCATCTTTAAACTTGCCCGTAACTTTTTTGTTTTTATCAGAGTATAAGAAATGGTCTTTACTGTATGCAGAGGTGTCAAAACGGTCCAAGTCGCTTTGTATTTCCTTGTAAAAGTCCTCTGTTACTATAGAATACATCAGAGAATCCGTGTCTGTCATTAAGAACTTTTTATTCTTAAATTTTGACATATAATTATAGTGGAAATCATACATGATTACTTTGCTGATATCCAAAATGGTCATTCCTAAATATATTGGTTTATCAAACTTTACAATTAATTTATTTAAATGCACAGCATGCAAGTTGTTATCGAACTTTTTGCTGCAGTCAAATCTTGGCTTTGTAACATACTTTGTTAACATAGACTCATCTACAAGATGTATATCACGAAACTTGCGTTGGTTCATAATTGTTCGACCAAAGAGACTGTTATTTAACAGTTTGTAAAAGTCTTTTTCAAAATCATGTTCAGCTTTTTGTCGCTTTTCAATATTAAAATTAATATAGGGTGCGAGCCATTTTGATTGTCTGAATTTTAAGATTCTGTGGTATTTTGTAACTACCAAACCCAGTTCTTCGTATTTTTTTAGTGCTTTATAATGTAGAATATATTTGGTTTTGTCATTTAAGTTTGGTATTAATTTTCCATTCATTTTTTCTGGTGCGAGCGGGTAGTCGTTGTGCAAATCGTGTAAACTTTTATCGTATTTTAAATCAACTTCCAAAATAAATCCAAAGTTTTCATTTTTATTGGCTTTATAATCTTTCTCGTTTGTCCATCTAAAGCCATCAACGGGCAACGACTCGCACATTGCTGTAGAGTATAGCGAGTTGCAGTCTAAGTATACAAGATAGGTGCTTTCTTGATTTGGGTCATAATGTTCGCCCATGTACTTATTGTTGGCTTTAGCATGGCGCGTGGAAATCATGCTTACACCACCTCTAATGGCGTGTTCTATAAACAAATGCATGTCAATGTCACTAAATAACTGTAATTTTATGCCAGTCATTCTAAGGCACGCCTCCCATGATAGCCCAGGCAATGAGTACTTGTGGACGGGGTCGAGTTTATAATCCTTTAAACTCAAGTCCCTAAATGTCTCAAACACATCAGCCAATAACAACACATCTGTTTTAAGGTATAAATCGTGATATTCTTTTAAATTCTTTATATTAAAATGATTCCATACGTTTTTAGCATGTTCATATTGTGCAGGAGATATACATTCTTTAGTTAGGCTGCTGTAAAATGCCTCTATGGGTGGTAGGGGCTCTAAAAACTTTTCTGGTCCTGTCATGTATTCGTATGGAAATTCGCCCTTGCGTTGTAGTAGTGGATTGTCTATAAATCTAAATGTATTTAAATTGGAAGCTAATTTGCTTAAGGGAAGAGACAGAAAGTTGTAGGAATCCAAAAATACCAAATCATCAACAGAGAACGATATATATTTTTCCATGTCCTTGGCTATGCAATTCAATTTGCGATTGAGTTTTCCCAAGTGTTGCATTATTAAATGACCATCATAGTTTTTAAGGTTGTGGAAGAATATTGGAATTTTCTTGGTTACTTTATAGTTTAAATTGCAAGCGTTGTGGGAGGGTCCTCGGAATTTGCCTGTTAGATGGCAGTGGTCGCGCACTTTATCACCCAGTAACAGCTGTTGGCATATGTGGCAGTATTTAGAGTTTTTGAAGGATGCCTCTTGCTTTGGAGTCATTACAAGGGGAACATATACTTCCATCTGACTTTTAATAAAGTCATAAGTTTTAAATAACTTTTCGAAAAATACATCCATCACATTTTCACCGCTGTACAACTCTTCGTAAATAATTTTAGAGTCTCTCACCACAACATAAGCAAATCCAGAAGGCGTGTGTTTGCCGCTGTTTATAAAACATTCGAAATCTGCATAAATCACAAAGGGAGCTTTAAGTTGATATTTGTAATTCGTAAATTGTAGTGTATCTTTTTCAGACATTTGTACTCTTTGAGCATCAAAGGGTTTACAGTGTGTTGTGTGACGTTCCAATTTATTTTTGGTGCCAAAATGTTGCAAACAGAACTTGCAAAAATATTTCTTATGGTCGTGTTTTGTAGAATTAAACATTAACTTGTCAAAATCACGAATTAAACAGTAATGTGATTTCTGACCGTGTTTTAGAAGCAGCAGATTGACGTGAGTATTGCCGTTTAGTTTAGTTGTTCTCAGTGGATATATTGTTTTTCCTTCAATTCCATATACATTAACACTTATGTTATTTTGTTTTTCAAATTTATCAATGTCAGATATTTTTACTGGATATTTTATATTTGTCATATTTAACTGGCCCTCATAGGGTTCGAAGTAAAATACTCGATTTGCATGTTTACTATTCCTTGGTCTTAAGCTTGCTAAAACACTCCAGGCGAAACATTTATTATCGGTGTTTTTAATATTTAAAACAGCATGTTTTGATTTTATATTTTCTGGCGTGGGAATGTATGATTTGGGAGTTAGGGGCTTATATTTGTAAACATGCAACTGCCAGTATTTGGTGCGGTCATATATCCATCCACTGCCCTGAGCTTGATACTTGTGCATGGAGGTATCGATTTTTAAAAGTGAATTTTCAATTTGAGCCTTTAGCTGTGCTTTCTCAATTGATAAATTAGTTAAACTTCGAAAATCAGCAATACATTCTTTGTCAATGATTAAATCACCATTATTGTCCACTGAGTGTTTGATGAATTTTACTCTCCTAATAAGAATCCATTTGATGGGTAGAGGACAAGATTGGAGAGTGTCTAATATATCCGCGGACTCGCCGTAAAACTTAAACACATTATAGGGTCGCTTGTCACATCGTAGGTGGTGGCGGGGTTTGTTCCGGGTGATGACTCTCTTACACACATTGCAAGTATTGTGGTTCTCTAGCATATGCATTTTAAAATTGCTGTTGTCAAATATTTGATGACATATTTTACAAATTTTAGGAATAACTTTGTGAACAAGTCGATAATGGCGTAATAAATTGCTTCTGTTGGAGTAAGACGTGGAGCACTGTGCACAGGTCAACATTTTTTGTTGGAATGAGGGTGGTGGTTTTGGGGCTTCTATATATATCCTTGGTTGAAAATTTTAAAATTTTATCTTTTTTAAATAATAAAAACATATTTTTTAACTCTAAAATAAGACATTTTTGCAGTTTAATTACTGCAAAAATTAAAAAATTTTCCAATTTGGTGGTGCAATATTATTTTTTTCATACACATTTTAGGTATTAATACACATTTGGAAATAGTGAATTTGGGAAATGTAAGTGAAATTTATTAAAACACTTGCCTAGGACAATAACATATCCAAATTGCAGACAAATCGGACAGTAAACACCAAAGATAGTTTTTTAGCCTGAATTTGAAAATTAATTTTTAAAAATATAGAGGAGGGATGGGGATGGGGACAATATATTTAATATAGACAGGGGTATATTTAATATAGGCCAGCGGGCGGGAGCTCTATAGGCGGGAGCTGGCGTCGGTGCAAAAACGGCTCCCCATAAGAATAACATGGGGAAAAAGCGCCGATTGTGGGGTTAAACCGGTATTTCTCCACTACTACACAATAACTTCTAAGTTGTTTACATGTGTTGTTTATTTAGTCTGGAGTTATTTTTGAACTCGTGGATTTCTGCAAAGGATGTATTAAAATTAATGCAAATTTTAAAATGGGGGAAAATAAGGCAGGGGCCAAAAAGAAAATTTGTGTAGGGTAGGATCGGGCGTCGGTGCAAAAACTGATCCCCATAAGAATAACATGGGAAAAAAGCGCCGATTGTGGGGTTAAACCGCCATTTCACCACTACTTATAACATCAGTAAAATACCTTAAGTAAATAAAATATATAATCATTACGGCATAAGCACTTTACAAGGATTGAAATGGAAAACTAACTCATAAATACTACATAAGTAGTACATATAAATATTTTTCTAAACCTTTTGGGAGGTGTAATTTGATTTTAAATTACTAAAATTTCCAAATAAATCTTTTAACAAAATTTAATCTACAAAAATAAATTATTCTTAATATTATAAATGTGAAAATGTGGATGTTTGTGCGTAACTATGAAGTTCCATCACGTAAAAACTACTGGACCGATTGAGCTGTAATTTTGCAGAAAGTTGCTTGATAGTCCTGAGTAACATATAGGCATATTAAAGTTGTGAAAATCCTATAGGGCTATGCCCCACGGGGTTTCAAAGTTCCCATGTATGCCTTATGGACATTCATTTTTGTTTGAGATGAAAATACAAACAATACTTGATTCGTAGTAGTTCCACAGGCTAACCACAGATTGCAGCACACAAAACTATCATAGTTTTTATAAATAATTCGCGGGGCGAAGCCTGCGGGTAACAGCTAGTAAATTATAAATTGAATGTTTACTTAAATTGACTTTTATTTATTCTCCACCGAAAAAGACGACAACAAGCTTAGACAACGAAATCAGCTTATAGCTGGTCACTGTCCTTACAAGAGAACTACAAGTTGCTAATAATCACTACAATTATTATAATCTGGAGATAGATGAGCACTTCATGAGTGGATAAACACAATAAAACTTCTAACTGCATAAGGAGATTAATAGGAACTATTTTTCATTAATAATTTAAAACTATCTCCAAAGCTAACTATTGCTAATAGCATAATTTTATTTCCACGTATTTTAATTTGATTATTAATGAGTTTATTTTTACATGTTTTTTCAGAGTATTTTTAAGGTTTATTATTTTTAATTATTGAATAATGCCAGATAAAGCAACAAGTTTGGGATGGCTCATAATGTGAATATTTGATAACCAGGTTTGTATTTATATTTTAATGGTAATGGAATATTATTGATATTATCTTGTCAGGCCCAGGTTATAGTGGTAGCTTGTGATGGCTTGTTATTGCATGGATATTGATTTATTGTGCTTTTAAACACATGTAATAATTGTTTAAGTCAACTACTTGCCTAAGCACAAAATAAAATGTTTGGATAAGAAATTTTAGTTCCTAAATATATAAAATAATAAATAGTATTTTTTGAAATAAAATAATTTTATCCGGAAAGTAATAAATAAGAAATCTGAATACTATATAATTGTATCATTATAAAATAATTCAAAATAAAATAACCGTTAATATATGAGAACAATAAGAACATTTGATTTATATAGTTGAAATCAAAGGATAATTCTGTTAATGATGATTGGCTTAGTCATGATAATGATGATATTGTTTTTTTCGGGCAGAACGACTTATTATAGCTCTCCCTACTTCAGTTTACCATAAACATTTTATTGCAGAAATATTGCAATCGCAATTCGGAAAGTATTTCTTATAGTTAATTTAAGAAATATAAAACGAAAATGCAAAGAAAACTAAATTTTATTTATTATTAAATAATAACTGTCAACTACTCAACCTATTACATTATTCTTTAAATTATAATTTAATTTCCCTAATGTTATTTATTTTAGAATCAAGGAATATTTTGCATTGAAACTATATTAAGTACGTACTGATTAATTCTAATTGAACGGTATGAAGAGGATTAAGGAAAATAAATAATGTGTTACATAGTAAATAAAAAACTTATATTTGAGCAATTAGTACAAAAATTATGTATACTGTATATACACGATTTAACAAATGTCATGTTAAAACTTAGTATTGACTCTGGTAACGAATACATACATCTTAATAACAATAATATGAAACTTCCTTTAATAAGATTATTAAGAAACTTTGTTGGAAAATGTATGGCACTTTAATAAGCAAACTCAAATACATTCTCAGTGCTTCTTATACACTGTTCCCCGAAATATTATTGAGGCCAGAAACTTAGTGTTGACATGATTTATCAAATAATTTATTAATATATTTTTAAATAAAGTAAATTATGGTTAAAATTGTTTAGTGTTTTTTATGTAGAGTACATATTGTTTTTTATGGAGTAAACCATTGAAATAAGATTAAATTGACGCTTCTGTTCAATTTAACACGAGAACAAAATATCAAACGTATACAAATTAGATCTCTGTTTAAAGTTACTGGCTTCTGAAATTCCCACAACAATGACAAAAGCTTACTCCTAACTGTTAACAATAAGCGTAGCGAGCAATGAATATAAATACATGAGTGTAAATGACTGTTCACAAGGCTGGTAACTAAAGTTGAAACATCTGGTGAGTGTTAGTATCTATAACCTTGTCCTTTTCCAGCTCCTCCATTCTTTTGGCTTCCATAACCTTTCTGACCATAAGAAGCTTTTCCACCAGTGGATGCCTTGTATCCGTTTCCGTTTTGTGAGTATCCGTTTCCTCGTCCTCCCTGGTACCCCCCTTGGTTACCTCCCTGGTACCCTCCACTTCCTCCCTGGTACTTGCCTTGGTTACCTCCCTGATACCCACTACTTCCTCCCTGATATCCCCCTTGGTTCCCTCCCTGGTACCCCCCGGCACCCCCTGCGGCCTCCTGGTAGGTGATGGTGGGTCTGTACCCCTCCTGGTCCGCCTCGTACTCCACCACCTGGGTTCGCCCGTCAGGCAGCAGCACCCTGTAGGAGCCCCTGGCGAACATGTCTCTCCGCGACTCCTGGTGGCCGAACATGACCGCGTACTCTGGAGCGTTCACCTCGTACGAGAAGTCGTAGTTGGCAGGCTCCTGGGGAAATAAATAATACCGACGTAATTACCTCAGATAGTATAAATATGTATGATGAAATTGACTAATAGCATAGAAGAAAGAGTGCACGCCTCATATTTAGCAGAATCTAAGTCAATTGATCAATCTAACACTTTGTGAAGGTTCGACGTTAGACACAGTTGCCAATCGTTATTGGAAATTAATGACATTTTAAAAAAAAGTTGACCTTAGAGAGTAGCAAGACCAGAGTTTGGGCAGTTCATTTTTATCACGTAAAAGCTCTGGTGACAGTTCACGCAAAAAATAAACTCTTTAAATTGTCTTGCCAGTTATGGCCTATAGCTTGCATAACTTGCTGTTGATGCAATAAATGTTTAAATTATATTTGATACTGTAGGATCGTATAAGACCTTTTATCTCCTGATATATAAATACATTTAGTAATTCATTTAAAAAAATGAATTTTCAAACATATATATTAAGATATATGAATGGTCTTCCAAATAAAAAGAGCGAAGACGTATCTTAAAACTGTTTAATCAATTACAATTAGATTTTTTAATTTTATTTAGAGAATATTTATTTAATTTTATAAAGCTGTTATGGAGTTTCTTCCATTAATTAATTTTAAAAATATTGCTTCCATTAGACTACTCAATAAATAAAAATCAAATACATAAATGGTTTAGTATGTTAGATAATTTTTTATTACATTGCCATTCATAGTGAAGGCCGTAGCCAGACATTGTTTTGAAAACAAATATTTGTCTCACCTTTTTTTATAGCTCTTTTTATATCATAAGAGTTAATGAATGAGTAATATTTTTACATTTACTATCCATCAAACAAAGTTAAATAACATTTAGAGTATCGAATTGGAAACTTGCAGATTTAAACATTACAGTCAAATTAAACAGAAGCATTTTTGCAATACTTCATTGTAATTTTACCTGAGTATTTTTATGTAAAAGTATTAAAATCCATAACTGGTATTATGTTTAGCCATACAAATCACTTAAATGCTAAGTCAACCTTTTGTATAGCTTCCTTTATGTATACTTGAGAGAAATTAAAACCTCTAGTTCCGTGTACCCCCGGAGGCCAAAGTGAGACAATGTACTACTACATCGTGAATATATCAGGCCCACTCCCCTAACTGATAACGACAGAATGTTTCATCTCGTTATACGGTGCATATATCACTTGTGCGTAGCTTCAAGCTATTGGTTTATGCAGAGGTCATGCGTTGTCTGGATTGCAAGACTGTATGGGTAATTGATACGCAGGAAATTGCATTGCCTAAAACTCCAAAACCAGTTTGATCCTGATTGGACTGAGTTGCAGGAGTAACGGACGATTCGGTCCATTACCATACGATGGTAGAAACGCTAGAGGGAGCAGTTTTGCGGAGAGAGCGGGGAACCTGAGACGCAGGACGCAACAAAGCCGCAGAAATAGACTGCGCATTTGAGAGGTGGGACGAAGTTTCCAGTTTTGGCTTTGTATTCGTAGATAAATCATGACTCTTTTTATTATTTTAAGTTGTTAGTTGTATTAAAGAAAACTATCTCAGTTTCACAAATATCTTTACAATACCACAAATAGACATTTAAATATATTCAAGAAAAACAGAAAAAAAATTTCCCAATATATGATGATGGTAGTGTTTTTTTATAGATGTTTAAATATTTCAGTTTAACATAAACTGACTATTTGTTAAATAAAACATAATTATATTAGCTTGAAGATGGTTTAAAAACTGCCCCAAAGTTTGAGATGAATTAGAGTAATTAAAATATTCAATAGTAAATTAAAGATTAATCTATTGAACAAGTGCTACTACAGTAATCACTTTTACATTCCAAACAGATCTTGGTCTTCCGATGTCTTATGAAATAACAGTTTTATCCGCATGGATTGTTAAGAACAAGCGGGCCGGCAAGATTAATTTGGAGGTACAATAAAAATTTTAATAGCTGAAGAATTATCCACACAAATCTGATTTAAATTGTCTCTGTGCCTCGAACTGACCTGGACGTTTATGAAGTAAAAGCACTTTTAAAAATTTAATGTATAAAAAATAATTAAAATAAACTAAATGTTTCCGACGGCTACCAGGATGTAGCTGTAATAGATCAAATATTCAGAGAAGATTCAAATTTCACTACGAGATTAAACTATTTGAAAATAAATTAACTATTGTTAGAAGTTATCGTGATAAAGTAATCTTGTTTACTGTTTGAAATGCCTTTACAAACAAAATTTTATAACAAATTGTAAATACCCAATTACAGAGATTATTTGGCGAGCAACTCACCGACCAACAAGAAAGTGAATCTTCCAATCTAGTTTCGCGGTTACGGACCCAGGTGAAGGTCCGAGACCAATTCTGATTGGCCAATATATTTTAAAGCAGTTTGCAATCCCGGTGTGAAGAGCGATATGGAGTGAAAGCAGTTCTCGATATAATTCACGGAGCTCATTTCGACAAGTTAATTATATTCGAGCGTCTTGGATGAGCTGTTACGTCACAGGGGCCGTAGTCCGTCTACGCTGGCACTGGGACGCAATAGCCCGCGAGTAGCCGCGAAACTGTTTAGCCGCAGTCGCTTATTATGACTAATTTCTACGTTTCCTTGCGTACGTTACAGTTTAAGTGCTCCATTTCAAGACGTAGGAACTAAATTGTCCAGGAAAACGTGTTTCCGTATAATGTGAGCTTTGGACTGAACGTGAGATGTGGAATATGCGAGGAGGAATGGTTTCAAGTGAAGTAAGAGTACCGTTGAAAAGTGATGGTTTTATCTTTTATTTGGGAATTATCAAAAAGGTGTACATATAATGTGGAAAGATTAAATGTAGAAGAAGATTATATCAATTCTAACTTTATAGTTGTAGTTTTCACCTTTAAATATGAAACCAAATTATTGGATAAAAAGGAGTATTTTATTTTAATTTTAATCTTTATGCCAATAACAATTACTATAAATAATAATATTACTTTAAGTTTTTTGTTTATATAGTTGTGTAAATGATTCGTTAATATGTTATTTGATTAGATAAAATATATTATACAAATTTTATTGCTGTTGATTAAATGTTTTCCAAAAACGAACAATGACTTTTAATATGGTTCTCTTGGCACCAATACAAAGACCAATAACTTCTAAATATTAAATGTTGTATCGAATCTTGAAGTATAATTTCTTAGGAAAATAATATATCAAGCAATTATTGCTATATTATATTTACTGTAACAAAACTACCAATACAAATTTGATAATAGTACGAAATAATAATTTAATGTTTTAGACCACTAATCTTAGTTAAAATTGTTTTTGTATCATAAAAAAAGTATTTAACCGTAATGCAAAATATTTTGAGAGGATTAACCTTACACACATGGAAGGACATTTCTTTGATGTTATTCAGCGTAAAATAACTGGTGTCATATATTCACCTGGAGATTCTCAAGGTCTCTAATCATCGGGTTACTTCTATGTGGTTTTAAAATTGAATCTGATGCCAGTTGGATGAATATAATCTGTCATCTTAATTGAGGGGTATCTCTGTATGCCGCAACCGAGAATTTTCCCACATCAGGAGATGATGACAATAATTTAGCTCCGGCGCAGACTCCAATAAAGACGCTATTTTCCCCTGGCAATCCAACCGAAATGCCCTCTTCTATATGCTTTGAAAATAGCTCGTTTTGACCTTGAAGAAGTTTAGAAAGTGAGTTTGAATTGGATTCGATTGTCTATTTCTTATTACTAGAAATGAGAGTGAGGGGCCTTGCAATTGGATAAACAAATTTAATTTTGTGGATGAAAAATGTACTTAATCAAGTGTAATATTCAAATTTGTCAACCAAGAGTAATCAAGTGTAATACTTCACCTCTTGGGTGTCAACAACTCATCAAACATTTTCTATAATAAAACATCTTAAAATGTAGGGTTTAACAAGGTTAATCTAGTTCTTGGTTTCCAGTCCAAACCAAAGTTCTGCTTGAGTCATGCCCGTCACAAGACAATAATGTAGTTTTCTGTATAAAGTTATAATTTATTAAATAACTGACCTGGTGACAGTCTTTAATCAGACAAAGAAAATACTTTAAATATTTTACGCTTTTTTGTCAGCCAGACGCTTTCTATCTAGGTTTAAAAGCTAATATTAATGATTTTTAGGTGGAGAATATATTTTGAATTCCTATATTTGTTTCTTTCATGTGGGTGAATTCGTTAAAAACAATCTAATATAAAACTTTAAAACTAAATAGCCAAAGAAAGCTAAAAAACAGATAAATAGAAAAATGATATTGAGAGGAGGTCATTAAACTGGGATAGGCAACTTGTACTGAGATATCTAAGATACAAAAAATACACCGATGATATATAATATATATATATATATATATATATATATAATATATAAAAACATCTAGTACATTATATGGCACTACCTCGTCTGGTTTTATCTGAAATTATTCGTACATTTCGTGTGCATTTCATTAAGAGAGGGCTCCAGTCCTCTGCGTCTACCTGCTTCTCCCATAAGACCAATGTTAACTTTCAAAGTCCGTCCCTCCTCAACGGATTATCCGAAATTGATTATTCATGGTTCATTTTAAAGATCAAAAATATATATAGCGATTTCAGTAAGCAGAATTTCGTTATCATAAATAGTTCGCGCATAAAAAATCGTAATTATTGAATATTTTGGAATCTTAATGATCGATTATTATTTTCGAAATCGAAATTCTGCTTACTGAAATCGCTAGGTATATTTTTGCTCTTTCAAATGAGCCATAAATCAACGATATCGAATAATCCGTTGAGGAGGGATTGGCTTTGAAAGTTAACATTGGTCTTATGGGCCAAGTAGGTAGAAACGCGAAAAGTTTCGTGACTGGAGCGCCCTCTTAAGGAATACTTGCACGGTTGTACCAAGACTTGGCGGGATTGCCACAAGAGTTCTGTAGCTTTTCCTGGTCCAGGCCCCGATACCCGAGTATTACCTATCGCGTCTCCCGCAATTATTCCCATAATTGAGGGATTTAACACCAGCAATTTGTAGATACGTCTCCCTCTCCTCTTTGCGAACACCATTAGCAAAACTTAATATTTCAAAACGAGGTGAACGGATTCTCTTTGGTGCAGATGGACGCTGGAAGGTAGAAAGGTTGTCATTTTTTATGTAAAGTAAAATATAATATTTTGTTTGTTGTAAACTGATGATTAATGGGAACAACGTAAAATTGAAAATTATGTTCGTAAGTTGGTTTAACAACACGTGCTGAATCTTTGAGCTAACTATTTCACACTTTATGTGAACTAAATATATTTGTTTACTTTTTTATTGGTAAAAGTTATCAATTTATTTTTAGTAGAAAACAATGCTTAATCTGTTTGCTGCTTCAAATATTTTTAGTGTTCCTACTGAAAATTGTCCTAGGGTATTTAATGAAAACTATTTCCATTGTCGTGTGCACCTGCGAGAAATATTTTCGTCACATCTAATATTTTATCTTTTTTATGACGCATTTCAAAGTCTCTTTAGTTCCAATTTTTTTATGTATGATAATACACACTTATGTTATATATGTTTTTTCATGTGGCTGTAATGTTTTAAAAGAAGTAAGGATTTCAAAGTTACTTTTATGATCCAGTATTTTTTCGAATTAAATGGCACAAAAGCCTTGTTACTATTGAATAGAACTAGAACAACATTATTCAAACAGAACCACAATCACTATCACATTGAATCCGAAATATTGTAATGTAAATTATATATTCAAAACATTAACAAAGCTAAATATAACATTCACAATTTCTGAAAATCTAGAACAGACTGACAGACAAGTGCATTTAAAAAAAGAATAATGATATTCACAAAATATTTTACTATTTTATTTAGCCAAAAATTTGGTTGATTGACTTAAGCGGCCTTCAATACGCCTTGAGTCATCATTGCTTTACTAGAAAACTGGGAGAATATCTTCCCAAAAAGGAATAAACCGTAGGGAGCACGTATTACCCTACAAATCAGTAGATCCGGCTCAAGGTTCTTCGGGCACGTCGACCATATACCATTACAGTGATTTAGGTAAACCACAGGTTATCTACTGCGGCCGTCCACAATCTGCTCCCAACTAACTAGAGAAGAAATTGAATGTTTTGTTCTTTAAGTTCAATCCACATAGCACGTTGGGCTGTGGTATAACAATATTATACATCTACTTGTATAGTGTTACAAATAAAAATCGTGATTAAATGCAGTTAGAAGAAATTAAATGTCAAGAGGATGTCTGCTAAAAGTCAAAATGGACTTTGAAAGTTTTAACAAACGAAATTATTTATAATAATTTAGTCAACTAACACTTTGAAGAGTAGTTCGTTATTTGTACAAAATTAGTAACAAACAGATATAAAAGTACATTTTAAAATATTGTGTCTTAAGTTTACTTTAAAAATTTTTAAAGATAAAAATTCTTGTAACTCTTTTTCTATAGTTTGCCCATCACCATGCACTTCAGGCCTGCGTGGAGCGCATTAAGAAAAGCAAAGAGTGAATCACTACAGTGCAAGCCATACAGTTCTGACAACTTTACTTGACAGAATAATAGACTTACGTTTTGCTTTATTTTTATGTTATTGTGATTTCGTTTTATTATTTTAGTGAATTTCCCCTATAGGGAAGAAGCTATTACCGTAGTCGGCATAGTAAGACCTAGGCCCGGGACCATGATAACTTTTCATTTTGAGGTCCCCAAATGCCAAAACACCATTCGTTCAAAACTTTATATATATATATATATATAAATATATATATGTGTGTGTGTGTGTGTGTGTGTGTGTGTGTGTGTGTGTGTGTGTGTGTGTCCGTGGGTGCGATAAATCTCGTAAAAATGATCCGATTTTGATGAAATTTGGTACAAACATGTTAAGTAACATTTATGACTTTACTTTAAAGTTTAAAAACCAGCCAGATCGCTCTATCCAAAGGGGCATTTTGGGGGGGGGGGGTTTTGCACCCCAAAAAATGGGCTTTTTGAGTTTTTTACGTATAATATTTTAGTAAATCCAATTTTAGCTTTCACCATTAAGTTCAGCTTAAAAAACAAACAATTTGGTGTTTTAATTATTGCTCTACATCAATTGGTTACCGTCGTATTGAAAGAGCTCAACGTAGTACGTTGTCCAATGTTATCCTTATGGAGAATAAGAAAAATTGTATATCTTGCTTCTTTATCAACTTATCCTGACGAAACTTGGTATATTGCTTCATACTGTTGTGGTCTATTGATATTTGCACGAACAATTATTTTCATGCCGATAGTTCCCGTAGCAGCAAATCTACGTACGCAGCCCCCATGTTATTCTTATGGAGAATAAGTCAAATGTTATCTCCCTTAATTATGAACATAAATTAATAATATTTGGTATGTGGCTTCACATAGTTGCGTTATAAAAAAAATGTATAAAAACCCATTTTGTGTATACCTTATTTCAGCAAACCTGCATCCTCAGACACCATGTTATTCTTATAGAGAATTATTAAAATGTCATAAATCATTTATTTATGAATATATTGATGAAACTTGGTATGTGGCTTTAAGTGGTATTAAGATACATATATATACATTGGAAATTCGCTGAGTACGCAGGATTGCTGTTACGTGGATATTTCTATTCTATTTTTAGTGAGTGTGTGTGTTTACCCCTATGTTGTGGTTCTCAAGTGACTTTGAACTCGGCCCCCGTGCATGGGCTCACTCAGATTCCACAAGTGATACATTTATTATGTAATTATTGTTCATGAGTGAATATTGTTCATATTTGTTTATTGACGGTAAATAAATAATGATTATATTTTTTTCGATATATTTGGAACCCAGTACAGGAGCGCTGTCTTGGTTCCTTAGTCCGTTGCCGTGACTACTTTGCTAGCGACTCGCCAAAGATTTTGTTGGTGCTATATTGACTTGTTACACAACGTGAGCAGTCTTTAAAGACGTTTAACAGTTTTTTTAAGAAGTTTAATGACGCGGTAAAATATAATAACAATCTTTAAATACATAATGTATAAATATAGGAAACAATTGTCTACTCGTAATTTACTGTAAAACTGTCGGAAATTCCGGTTCTGCTTGGTAATTTGTAAGCTTTGTGATTAAACCAATACTTTATTACAGAATAAAACTGATAATGAAACTATCTTTAACTTTTTTATACTGCCTAATCAGCTTTGGGGCGTACTAAAACGGGCAAATAATAACTGGTATTTTTCATTTCCTTTCGTCGAAGGTTTATAACTCTTCAATGTATATTGGAATCTTGTAATAGCTAACTTGAGGGCAATACATACTGTGGCCTAGGGTTGTAAGAATGTGCATTTACATAAATATTAGTGGCTTACGGGGGCTATAGCCCCTAACATATGGTTTTTGTGTAATTGGATAATCACAGCTGATCATTAATTCATTTTGCTTATTAATAAAAACACTGTAGTGATATTTCCATAAGAAAATCATTGGATCTTTGAAGTCCAGTGGGACGTAGCCCATGTAAATTTTGACATTTCTGATACTTTTCCCACCGTCCTTGGCCCTCAAGATTTAAAATGAATCGTCATAACCTAACTTCTTTCTAGCTCGATGTATTTCGTGAAGACTGATTCGTTAACGGAATTAAATATATAGATTTTAAATTGTTAATACGACATTATTATATACTTTCTAAAGCCTGAAATATAATAGAACATTATTACAAAAAAAAAAATAGTTAACATTTTTATACATACAGTATAATATTTTAAAATAATACAAATAGTCTTTACGGTTGAATTTCTTGATTTTTGTCCTGTTAAATTTATTCATTTCGGCAAAGCTGGGTTTCTAATTTAAAGATACAAATCAAATAAATAATAAGAAACATAATAAATATATTCAACTTTTTTCATACTATAAATATAATTTTTCTATATTTTGTAGATGCCATAGAACGACCTATTCAATACTTAGTCATTAATTTGGTCCATTATAGCACGTGAAAAATAATAAGCGAACATGGTCTACATAAACATGATACTGTCTGAAATAATAATTTAATTCATACGCGAAATACCTAAAATACATCTTGAAGTTGTATTTCAAAATTTAAAAAAAATCCAGTTCCAAAAGATGTATTGTTAAAAAATAAACAAATATCCTAGGTTGCTATGATATAATGATATACTTACAGCATACGGGTCTTCTGTTGTGTATTGACCTCCTCCATTACTGTATTGGTTGCCACCACTGCCGTATTTACTGCCACCACTGCCGTATTGACTGCCACCACTGCCGTATTGACTGCCACCACTGCCGTATTGACTGCCACCACTGCCGTACTGAGGTCCTGCAGAACCTTGGTACTGTGATGAACCTCCTTGGTAACCTCCGGAACCGGAACCGGAGGACCCTTGGTACTGAGATCCCGCTGAGGACTGGTATCCGTTACCACCTGGAAATTGAATAACATATTGAAAAAAAAACAAATAAATAAACAAGACACAGTTTATTATGTAACAAAAAAATACTTTGAATAATTTTTATTTAAATGGGTCAGTGGTCTTTTTTTTCTATACTTTGCCCCGTTCACGTGGGCCTCAGGCCTATGCGTGGAACGTCTCAAGCAAAGGTGAGCTACAACGGTACAAGTTAGGCAATAATGATAAATTTGAACGGCCAGGACTCGGATTCGAAGCCATGACAGTGCCGCGGACGTAGTTCCGAAGTCCAACCTACACCACAAGTCGCCTAAAAAATATTACTATAGCTGTTGTGGAGGGTTCTTATTTTTTTATTTATGCCATATTACCGGTTCATTTTGTTTGCCTAAGCAGATTTTCTTTGTGTCTAACTTTTTAATCCATTGGCAGTATAACTAATAATATAAATTCACTTCTATAATCACAATCTTTAATTTATACGGACAAACGGAAAAAGAATTACGAGTTGCTGAGTTGAATAACCTAATTAGAATAATCGTTGATTTAAAACTAATTTATCTTTCTTAGGAAACATTAGCTGATATACTAAAAATACATTATTCGTCTATTACAATTTTATCTTAAAACTAACACATCATTAGTGCACAAGTTTCAACGTCGTATTTCTATTTGGTGTTCAGATATGAAATCCGGTAACATAAACACATCCATAATAATTTTTCTCATATGCATGCTAAATATAAAATTTAGGAACATAAGTTATATTTATTATTTAGTTTATGTTTTTCCTTGATTTACAAATTTCAAACGGAAAAGGATGTCAAGTCAAAACTGTTATCCTAGTAAAGTCCTTGAGAGCTTAGTTACATGCATAGTAAAGGAAAGTACTCAAACAACGTAACGCAAAGATACTCTAAGAAATATTAGTGTTTGGAATATAAATCCTCAATTAAAACCATCTGTAGTACCAACAAATGTATTTCTTACCACTCTGGTATTGGGGGCGCGCGGTGGCCTGAGCGGAGGGGGGAAGGTACCCCTTGCCCTGGGAGCCCTTGGATACCGAGAACCTCCTGGGGAGGGCGCTGCCCTGGACCACGGAGTTGCGGGTGGCGCCACCGTAGCCGCCGGGGGCGCCGTAGCTCTGGGGCGCCGCAAGGGAGGCCGCCGCTAGACAACATGTTACAGCTATCTGGCAACCAGTGAAACAGTGGTGTTATACAAGTTGATTGGGGAATATAATCTAAAACTAAATACGTATAGATATCTATGAGAATTTCGAAACCACAGTATCTAGAATAATTATAAGGTAGGTATGATAAACAAGATGCGCAGTAGATCAGTGACGTCAGTGGTGCCCACCAGCTGTTTGTAACACAACAAAGCTCACATCCATAAAACTAGACTATTGAATGCTATTGTTTTGACTTTGACGCGTCCGATGACGTGTACATTATAATTCTGTGTTGATCAGGAATGTAAACAAAACCAAAATGTAAACAATGTGACGTCACTGGTGCCCAACCAACAGCAGACAGGTATCAAAGCTGCGCATCATTCCTACCGTATAATTATTTTATGTATTTCGGTCGAAACTATTAATATCTTCAATTAATGACTAATAGTATAAATAAACTTAAGAAGTATGATTTTATTATTATTGAACTGAATAATAATAATATTATTACTTATTTAGTCACTCTTTTTTGCTAAGACATTATAAATAAAAATGGGAATTTTGTAAATGAACTTGCAAGCTATTTTCATCTTCTATCTCAATTACTCAAGTTGTTATTATTCGTATTATACTTATCACATTTTTTATATAAATAAGGTAAACTAGTTATTTTGTTTACAAGGTAGAATATGTTGTAAAGTTGTCCCCGACCTGGCCATAAAAATATCATATCACTGGTTACCGTAGTTGTCATATTATAAGTATGAAAAATGTGCGAAATCAGATAAATATATTTCTAAATACTATAAAATTTTAATAATCTTAATACTAAATACTGAGTAAAGTAGGGACACTGTAATTTGCATTGTTTAACATTGAGTTACTAAAATTAGACTTTAAAAATCGTTAAAGGTAATTCAAGTAAATAAACCCGTAAAATTATAAATAAATGAATAAATATAAAAAAATTAATGATTTAATTTCCCAAAAAACAACATAGTCTACCTAGATAATGCTTTTAATTTTTTTTAATTTCCATTACAAAAAACTGTTTTATATATATATATATATATATATATATATATATATATATATATATATATATAAAAACAAAAAATATTAAAAGCATTATCTAACTAGACTATATTGTTTTTTGAGAATTAAATTAATAATTTTTTTATATTTATTCATTTATTTATAATTTTACGGGTATATTTACTTGAATTACTTTTAACGATTTTTAAACTCTACTTTTCTAGATATATATAATAATATATATATATATATATATATATAATAATGTTATATATAATATATATACATAAATATGTATATGTGAAATTTAAATTCTTTATTTGAAAATTTCCATTACATTGCAATTGCAACAATAAACAATATTCAACATTATTAAACAAAAGTTAATGTAGACATAAGACAGATATAAAATCAACATAAAAATAAACGTTTTATACATATTATAAAATAATTATAAATATTACATATTATAAACTAACGCTTATCATTTTGTTGATCATGTTTATTTAACTTTTTAAAATAAATGTATAATATGATTTTATTTAATACAATATGAATATAAAATAAATCACTGACAATGTTATTAGATACCTGTTTAGTTATAATAGGTTGATTTCACAAAAGTTTATCTTTTACTATCCATCCTAAAACTTTTTAAAATTTAAACCATTCATGATGTAAGCTGTGAAAATACTACATATTGGTAATTGTTTCATCCCAGGCTAACAAAATAACACTAACACACAAAATAATATATTATAATTTGTTGTTTAGACTTACAATACGATTTTTTTATTTAGTTAATAACCTTATTAGGTAAAAAAAACATTAAAAGTTAAAAAGATAACATCAAAGTTGTCTTTCCATAATAGAATTGTTGACACTCCTACTTAAAAATTATTTAATTTCCATAAAAAAACAACAACATTGAAATGCAAACTAAAAAGTAATCGATTACAATGTGGTTGACACTTTTTACAAATATTAAAACAAATATAACTTAAAATACTAAAATGGTGCTTCTACTCACGTGTATAAGCATGGCGGGATGTGCGCGGACTCTGAGTGAGCCGGTGCGCAGGCGCACGCTATATACGACCCCCGTCAGTCCGGTGGGTAATTGATGCCCAGAGCCGTCCCCCCGTACTGACCTACATCAATGGAACAGATACCGCGGCTTCCGTGGTAAAGGGTGGCTGATTTAGTTGCAGTTGGGTTGGGGTGTGATATAAATTTTTATGGGGTGAATGGTCCACTATGGTAAAACATCCTCTTCTTGATGTTTATCAATGACATGGCTGGTAGTGTACCTAGATGTGACCTGTGTCTGTTTGCCGACGATACATCGCTCAGTATCAGCGATGTATCTCGTGAAAATCTTGAAATCAATGCATTCTTGCAGAGTAGTCTTCTTCTTCAGTGGTTGGCTGTAAACAAACTTTCTGTAAATTCCGATAAAACCAAGTTTATTGATTTTAAATTAAGAAATTATGATGGCATTTCTGATGGTTCAAATATTATTGTAGGAGATTTTGAAATAGAGGCATGCGAAAAAAATGATTTTTTAGGACTTAGCATAGATTCTCAACTTGATTATTTCAAACACATTAACAAGGTCTCCGGAAGGATGAATAGTGGTATTTTTACTCTTCGAAGACTTGCTCAGTTCACTGATACTAGGGTTCTTCTAACTGCTTATTTTTCTTGTTTGTATCCACACATCAGGTATGGCATTCCAATTTGGGGTGCCGAATCAACTCTTACAAAGAAACTCTTTCGGTTACAAAAGAAAACAATACGACTGATTTTTGGAATGGCAAGGCTTGAGTCGTGCAGAAGTGTTTTTTTCTGAAAATAACTTACTGACTTTTCCCTGTATTTATATTTTTGAAACTCTTTCATTTTTGGTTAAAAACAGACACTTTTTTCAGATGGGCCACATTTCTAGGTTTAATTTTCGTAATGCTGGATCCCTGGCAATTCCCCGTCACAACACTACCTTTTTCAAAAACCAGACTTTGTATGCAGGCATTAAATTATACAATTCCGTCCCATCCAATCTCATGGCAGTAACTGATGTGGGTAAGTTTAGGAGGAGGCTGAGATCCTTTTTGGTTGCTAAGGAATACTACAGTGTGTCTGAGTATTTTATTGACAAGAAGTAATTATTGTTTTTTACCGTTGACATATATAATTTTGATTGTTTTGAACATTGTGCTATAAATTAGTTATATTTTCTATGTCACATTATTTTTGTAAATGACGTTTGTAAAATTAAACAACAACCACTTAATTTTGACTGCTTGTAAAAGTCGAATGGCAATAAAGATCTGATTTCTGATTTCTGACATCGGTACAGGTTCTTGTCCCGTAGATAATTGAAAACCCGGGCTTGAAAAACTCTCCCGCCATAATATTTCAATAGAGGGTGGCATAGATTTACTCATTAGGTACTTATGTTGATTTAATTCTTAGTTGCATCGGTTAAAGTGGTTACAACATTGTTATGGAGTGGATGATTTATTTTGGTTTAATCAAAGCAGTTTCGATTGAATCCGTATGTAAAGGTGGGATTGTAATGACGGAACGTTAGTAACATCAGTTACATGCTGTAAGCTGTTTGACGTCAGGTTAATCTAATCTTAATATATAATTTTGTAAGGAAAAATGAAAAATCCGTGTCCATGCGCAGGTTTTTAAAGATATCGCACGACAAAGAAGGGTGAAGCTTAGAAAATTCATAAGAAATTAGTTAGGGATAATCCCATCGGAGTCAAATTTTAGTTTTTGCCCTAATTTTCCCCATTTCAAATATCCTTAAAGTACAAACAAAATTACAAATTTAATGTGAACTAACGATAAGCTAAATATTAAGAAAAACAATTTTAGATGTTTGTAATATTACCGGGTGTGAAATGTGAACATTAATATTGATTTAATTTTAAGTAAACAGTAAATCCATGAAAACTTAAGCAGAAGGTTATATTAGACGTTTCGTAGAGAAGGCGTTTTGAAAATATATTATTATCTCAAGGGTTATGTAGATGTTGCAGAACTTGTGTAAAGATTCTGTCAAATAGAGCTGATGGTTTATCGGCATATTTAACTCCCACCCCCGCCCCACACACTACTCCTTATTGAAGGTTGGCATAACTGACTTCCTCTTCGTACTTAATATAATATCAGTAACATCAGCAACAGTGGTCACCGTTTTCTGTATGATGGATGTTGTTTTTTCTAATATTATCATTATATTAAGGGACAAGAATCTCCCTAGATTTAATTGGATTTTTGAGAACATTCTCTTAAAACTACGCAATGGATTTGCAGAACTTTTAGTCAAACTGTTTATCAATCTTAGAAAAACTAACTACTGGAAAGTTCAGAATTTTTTAACGTTATACATTATCCAGAGTTTTTAAGGTAGAGACGCAGATAGTAACATTACTAAACGAAACAACTTTTAAAATTAACATCTACCTTAAATGTTTCAATAAAATGTGAGTGAAAGATATGTAGGTACAGTACTTGTAATTTATATAGCTCTTTCTATTAGTCTTCTTTCTGCTGTTTTCACACACTCTCTTATCAATGTTGATAGTTGGATCTAGGGTTGGGTGGATTTAAATATGGCAAGGTATCCGGTTTTGTGACTAAATATGAACTATTCAGCCAACTAAGATAGGTACATTATAAGACCCTAAAACTTTAATCAAATGTATCACCTTAATGACCAAACTTATCATGACCAGTAGTTTATGTATTACCGTCACACTCTAGACAAATAACTTTCCAAAACACTAAAGTACATGGAAGTAGTTTGTTGCTTAACAACCATAATTTTTCAATATTGTTTGATAAAAAAATACAATTTATTGCTGCAAATCAAAATACTTTTCAAAGCAAGGTTTCTGTGTATTATACTGACTTAGATTATATTGTTTTCAAATTAATGCCACTACATAAATATATTAGAGACAGAATAAACAGAACGAGAGAGAATGTAATAAGAAAGTGTAATGTTTTTGCTTTGACGGAACCAAGTTGTGTGATAATGTATTTCTTGACCAAATATTTATTTAAAAATTAGTCTTTCGCTTGATAGTTTATTGTGACCATTTGTGTTTTACTCAAACCAAAAAAACATATATTTAAGGATTTAGGTTTAAAGATTTGTAAAAAAACCTTTACAAAATGTAATTTATTGATTGAACTCCTGGGAATAATCCATAACTCATGATAAACTTGATTGAATTATTTAAGTACTTTACTAAAATGGTCTGTAATGAAATACCATGGGTAAATACCAACAATAGTAAGGCATGCACGTTTTTAAATACTATATTTAATTAGTTTTGGGTAGCAATGAAATGATTAAGAAACTAAATAAATGATAAGATCAATTTTTTTATAATACATCTTTTGTTTCAGCGGAAACACTGTAAAACTTTAACCATACATACGCGAGGGTGTATTATTTAAATAAGTACAGATATTTATTTTGTTAACGCTATGCGACATTATTACAAAGTATATAACCATAGCTGCAGCATTAGAATGAATTATCAAATAATCCTTTTAGGATTTTTACAACTATTCGCTTGATAGAATATATACAGGGTGTACAGAAAGGGCCACTTTGGAGACTAGTAGTACTGATCAATTTGAACAAACCATTTAATATAAACATTGGTCGAACAATTTTCCTTTTAGCCGCTAGCCGCCATTTTGTATTTTTAACAAAAAAATTAATATCTTGAGAACCATTTAAGAAACAGAAACTAAACTTTGCACGTACGTTAAATAACCGAAGAAGCAAATAATACAAATTATTATTAAATTGTCTTCAATATTTTCAAAATGGCGCCTGTTTTTATATTTTAAAGCTAAAATACAAACAAACCATTAATTTTATAAAACTTTTACAAAAGATAAAAAAGATAACCATTCTTATAAAAAACCTAATAAAACTTAATTCAACGCAATCCGTCAACGCATCAGCAAGAAAATGCACTTTTAAGGTTTGCTTGCACAAGTCGGAGACAAGAAGCAATGCATTTGGGCGCTCATTGTTGTCCCCGACTTTTGCAAGCAAGCCTTAAAAGTGCATTTTTTGCTGATGCATTGACGGATTGCGTTTAATAATGTTTCATTCGATTTTTTATAAGTATGTTTATCTTTTTTGTATCTTATAATTTGTTTATAAAATTAATGGTTTGTTTGTTATTCGACTTTAAAATATTAAAACAGGCGCTATTTTGAAAATATTAAAGACAACATAATAATAATTTTTATTATTTCCATCTTTGGTTATTTAACGTAGTGCAAAGTTTAGTTTCTGTTGCTTAAATAGTTCTCGAGATATTAATTTTTTTGTTAAAAATACAAAATGGCGGTTAGCGGCTAAACGGAAAATTTTTCGAACTATGTTTTTATACAACTTTTTGTTAAAATTGATTAGTACTACCAGCCCCCGAAGTCTGTAATGACTCTTTCTGAACACCCTGCATATGCTGATGATTATAATTCTGAACGAATCATTGCAAATAATCGCTTTACCTAAATTTACTTATATTCATTTAACGGCTGAAAAAGATATAGCCAATAACAATTTTTATTTACAGAATAATTGTAGACGATTTTTTTAGCGGTTTAATGAATTCCAGTAGTTTTATTTCCACTGTATATTTTAATATTTTGTATTCTAAAAATAATTGAACTTCATAAAAACACGTGTGTGTAGTAGTAATCTGTAATAAGTATTGATGCAATTTGATAATGATACTCGTAGCCAAATAGGTACGTAGAATTAAATGTATACCACAGAGTGCAAAATGCTAAACGCTATTATAACTTTTGCAACGATCGATTTTATTTTCCAAAGAACAAAGTTCACGGTGCAAAGTCATCCGAAACAATGGGGACGCCGTCGTGCCTTCGGCTCCAATCATAGCGTAGGTGCAAGAGGATGAGATCAACTCGCCCCAGGCGCGAACCCAAAACCAGGTCTTCGTGAACCAAACTCGAAAACCTTCACAGACATCGCAGCACGGTCTCAATTATCGTGTAGAAACATCAGAAACTCTTAATCACGTGTGGCAATTGGGTCAGGGGCCAGAGATGTTCAAGTAATTAACGTGACGCATCTGCCTACTGGTAAACATGTGATCAATAAACTACCTGTTCGAAAACCCATTATCCGTCACCGTATTAGGAGTTTAATTTCAAAAAGAGTTTGAACCCGTAAATTATTTGCGTTTGTGAGTCAATACTGAGTGTATATTTCGTAAAAAATAATTTTAAAATGACTGTTTAGAGTAAGTTAAAAGTGCTTAGTACCTGGTCAATCCAACTTTGACTGATTAGAACAATTAAACTTCTGTATTTATTTCTAGTTTGAATTCATGAACTCTAAACCAACTGTAACATTGTTTGAGATAATGATCAACTGTAGAACCGTATCTTCATCGACTGTGACTTTTAAAGTTCTTACGTTTGGTTAGGTATTGATAGAAACAGATTAGGATTACAAATAGATTGCAATAAATTATTATTTTAAAAGTGTATTTTTAATATTTGTGTTAAAACAACTAATCTAAATTAGTAGTTGTTTAATAAGTTATATAACTGTATTCAAAATAAAGTTATTAAATAACAGTTAATATAGCAGTTGTTTTTTAGAAGAACTTTGAGATTGTGTAAAACTGTTAGTACTAGTAATATATTTTTGATAAAATGCCATTCTTAAGTTGGGTTGCTCGATTACTTTCCAATTGTTTTCTTCCATTCCCAAAACGAAGAAAAATGCGTTCACCTGGTATTACTACACAACATAATACAATTGTTATTCCGTCTTGCACCTTGATGAGAATTACAGTAGTTTAAATAACCTTACCCCTGGATTTGCTCACAATATGGTGTATTTAAGGGGGGGGAGGAGAGAACAATCACACTGTAGGGACATTCTGGAGGTCCCAGGACTACCTTAAAACTGGTCTATACTAGTTTTGAGGCTGACGTTGGGTACAGCAAATGAAGTTGTCAGTTGTCATTACATATGGTAACCCTTTTAGCATAGATTAAGCATACTCCTAAGGAGTATTTAGCGTACTAAGGAGTATGCTTAATCTGTGCTTTTAGCTGTCCATTATGATAAACATTTCACCTTTGGTCCCTCTATTTGGCTAGGGTCAGAATCTCCGGGTTTGGTCCCCAACCTGCCAACCTGAGAGTGGATGGTCCCTGGCTGTTGTACATGGATACCCTGTGAGTTGAGTTGACCAGCTGGAGGGCAGAAAGCGGGTCCCCTGTTTGAGAGCCTCAACCCAGTTGTCACAGTGGCACGGGAGTTGGCCCTCTGAAGGGTCGATTTGGCTGCCTTCCCATCCCACCCTTTCCTTTCCTGCTATATCCTCTCCTTCCGGTAACCTGCGCAATATTCCCGCTTTTAGAAGTTGTCACTAGCAGCTCTGCTGGGGTTTCCAAATCCGCAACAATGATGATGATGATGATGATGATGATGATGATGATGAAATTCTGGAGAGTTTTTACAGATTTTTCCAATATGCGATGCGAAGCAGATTTGTCCATTATAGCATGAAATAGGTGTGTCAGTTGTATCATTATGAAACTAAAAATAAAACTACAAATAAGACAAAAATAACAAATAAATCAATACTGTTCGTTTGCACATAGTGAAAGTAGTGTTACTTGTAGTAGCAAGTTTTTTGTTTAGTCAGGATCAATGAGTAAAATTGAGTTTGATTTGCCGTACCATAGTTAAAGATACTTTGCATAAAGCTAGTGATGAATCCAACCAACTGGCAGTTTTTAACCATTTGAAAGGTGTAGGTTTGAAGTGAAATCGTTAAAAGTTAAACAGGTTTTATTTTACGTTCCCTAACACTTGACAATTTTCTATTTTCTGTTTAAACTAGTGTTGTATACACAATTTTAGCGAATTTCACTAATGGGGAAAAAGATATTACCATAGGTAATATTACCACAGGTGGCTTGGTAAGGCCCAAGCCCGAGACCATGATAACTTTTTGTTTTGAAGCCCCCAGAAACACCATTTGTTTAACTAAGTATATATGTGTCCGTAAGCACGATAACTTTCGTAAGCAAAGTCCGATGTTTATGAATTGTGGTATGAAAGTGTAAGGCAGCATCTGTTTTTATGAGTTCGAAAACCAGACAGATCGCAACATTTTAAGGGGGTTTGTACCTCTAAAATTGTTTTTTGTACTTTTACATATATTTTTCGGAATGTTAATTTGCACCATTAAATTCAGCTTAACAAAATAATTTTGTAATTTTAATTATTGCTTTACGTAAATCGGTTAGTAAGAAATTGAAAGTGCAAAACACAGTACGTTGTGTGTTTGTAAGAATAATATTATCTTTTTTGACGATGCGATTAACCTTTTCATACTCGACACGTTTTATACTTTGGGAGTAGGGAAACGGCTCTATAAAAGGAGAAATACGTGATTCCCACTGAACTGAGCTGAATACGTGGTCTTGGATGGTTGATAAAGATCAGCCACCGAGCTTTACAGTCTGATAGAGCTGAGAATCGAACCCGAGATTGAAGTGAACGGAGTAATCAGCTCACACTTGCCTGGAGCTGGTCTAATTGTGAGACTTGGATTTGATTTGATGAGTTCCTACAGTGAGAGGAAATCGGTGCTATATTGCTCTGAACCTTGGACACTCTCGCGAATCTATGACCCTGGTGAAGGCCGTGTGTGCCTGAACTGTGGTTTAGAAACACGTAAAATAGTGAAATACCCCGTAGCAGCAAACCTGCGTACTCAGCGAATTTCCAATAGATATATAAATGTCTTAATAATACATAAAGCCACTTACCAAGTTTCATAAAAATATATTCACAAATAAGCTATATACACAATTTTAATTATTCTCCATAAGAATAACATTGGGGCTAAGTACGCAGGTTTGCTGCAACAAGGAACACAATAAATGGGTTTTTATGCTAATATCAATATAACTCAACTAGGTGAAGTCATATAACAGATTTTATTAATTTATGTTCATAATTAAGGGAGACATAGCATTTAATTATTATCCATAAGAATAACATGGGGCTGAGTACGCAGGTTTGCTGCTACGGGTTCCTTTGCCAAAAAATAATTTTTTTGAGCAAATATCAATATACCACAACCAGATGAAGCCATATACCAAGTTTTGTCAGTATACGTTCATAAATAATCAAGATATAACATTTTTCTTTTCCTCCATAAGAATAACATTATACAACGTACTGTGTTTAGCACTTTCAATATCTCGGTAACCAATTGACGTAGAGAAATGATCAAAATACCAAATTGTGTGTTTTTTGTAAGCTGAATCCAATGATAAAAACTAAAATTTGATTTTTTTCAAAAATTACATGTACAAATTTCAAAAACCCCATTTTTGGGGTACAAAACCCCCCCAAAATACCCCTTCAGATAGAGCGATCTGGCTGGTTTTCGAACTTGAAGTCATAAATGTTGCTTTACACGTTTATACCAAATTTCATCAAAATCGGATCATTTTTACGAGAGTTATCGTGCTCACGGACACACACACACACACACACACACACACACACACACATATATATATATATATATATATATATATATATATATATACAGTTTCGAACGAATGGTGTTTTTGGGGTCTGGGGACCTCAAAACGAAAAGTTATCATGGTCCCGGGCCTAGGTCTTACCATGCCGACTACGGTAATAGCTTCTTCCCTATAGAGGAAATTCGCTAAAAACAGCTTCGTTTTTGTGATTAACGTTGATTATTTGTGACATGCAGTAAAAAAGAGCAAATACTGAAAAATAATCAACTTAATTAGATTTAAAATTTTTTAAATTCCAATAAATTCATAATTTTACAGGCAAGACCTTTAAATTTCAAACATAAATGAACTATTTCCTTGGCTTGGTTATAAATGTGTCTTAATTTTTGTTGAATGTACATAAAATGATAATCAAGATATTATATTATTATATGAATTTGATTTAATCACTGTATCGTTTCAATGTCCGACAAATGTAGAAATGCCTTCAAAAATAAATGTCTGATTTAAAAAACTCTCCAACGTTGTAAAGTTAAAACAATTATGTCAAATAAACTGACAATTACTTTAATAATATATTATAATTACTTAAACTAATAACTCGCTTGTTGCATTACGCTTATTCGACTCATCGCCAAATTCAAACAATATGTATTATAATGGTGTTTTTAGTTTTACTATGTGATATATGAAGAATTAGGCCAGTTTATTAAAATACAAAACTAAAACATACTAATATTGTAAATGTTAAAGTTTGGATGTATATATGGATGGATGTTTATACCTCCATCACGCAAAAATTACTGGACCTATTAATACAATTTTGCGTGGACATAGCTTACATATCACATTAACATATAGACCTGATAATGTCTACATCCAACCTTAGGGCTCCACCCCATGGACTCTGTAAGATGCAATGTAAATCTTATGAGAGGATATCATTTAAACAGTTACCAGCAGTAGTTACGATTTTCGAAAATTACTGTAAAATAATCCTATGTTTAAAAGTAAACAAGGATTTGGTATTTTCAGGTTAATATTTTGAATGGGTTTTAATTTTCCGTGAATGAATCCCCGGGTAACAGCTATTTTGTAATAATTATAACTATCGGAATTGTTAGTAATAATTTGCTAAACAGAAGCATTTATGTTATTTTATAAACTCTAAGTATATTTACACTTTAAAACATATTCTTGTTTAAAAACTCAAAAGACAGTTATATTAATTTTACAGATTTATACGTCCCACCGATTACAACATAAGCAATCGTTACAACAAAAGCTCTGCACCGATATGTATAGCGTCTCTATCATCACCCGTCACTGCCGCCAGAATGATTTACATTCCCTCATAATTGATGACAGTTATAATCAGAGTGGTTAAAGTTATTTGCGGTACTTCCTAATCTCAAGTTTGCGGCTGGGTTACGTGTCGTGATGAGCGCGGCGTGGTACAGACAGACGGACAAATGCGCGGGACACATGATCGCACACGGGTCATCCCAGGCGGAGTCATTTGCTGGGACTCCATCCTGCATCATGGACACAATTATGTAACGAAGAGTGATAAAACGAGAGAATGAAATAACGAAGTACGCTGTTGTGAGGGAAGTGAACTTCCGCATTAAAAACTTTTAAAATCAATTAAGGTAAAAAAAACACGTATGCCAATTTTTATTGAATTTGAAAATAACAAAAATTGGCTGCTCTGATGCTCATGGTTCTATATAACTGCAATGCTGGGACGGCATGTTGTTCTTCAAAAGGTTATTTTCCCGGCCTTTTTAGTGCTTATATTTCTATTTATCTACGATGCTGGGGAAGCAATGTTGTGCTTTAAGATGTTGTGCGTTAGATGGAGGACCAGTTAAGATCGAAAGTAGGTATTGGAGTTCTTGCGATAGTAAAAACGCTAAAATTTGTTGAAAAGCTATTTATAATGTGAAATCTCCATAAGGGTGGATTCTGTTAAGTAGATTCACATGTTCTTCAATAGCTCAGGAAATGTGTGCTACAATTATGAGAGAGGGCTTAACGTTATTTAAATGTCATGTTCTATGGTTTTTTACGTAACCATTTTATACCGGGAGTTAACCTTTTTTGACACAAAAATAATAATTTGCACCATACGGAAATTCTCTAAAAACCGACGTTACAAAGTTTCGTTCATATTATATATACAGTGGAAGTAGTACAATAGGAAACCCCAATATGTACAGCTTGGCATAATTTCCATTTAACATGGGAGGTCCTCTATGGTTTTACTCTGTGAAAGTACTACCATTCATTCATGCATGAAATAGGTTTGACTGAATGAAATCGATTGTTATACGTATAATTTGAAAGTATTGTTGGTAATTGCAGTATACCTATATATAACAATAATAGCTGGGATGATAATAAAAAAACAATATCCTTGAGAAAATATTGCAATTTTGAAAACCCGTGGGATGGAGCCCTAAGTGACCAGGAAACCTTCATAAACATTCCAAAACAATCGGTTCAGGAGTATTTGATTTGCGTTAGAACGAGGAACATACAAGACTACTGATAAACAGCGCCTTAATTTTATAATAGTACTCATGGATAATTAAGTACGTCGTGTAGTATTATTTTGTACACCTATTAGTTAAGATAAACCGGAATTTTCACTAGAATTGATTTTAAACGTTGGATTCATAGAAGTTTGTGTACATGTTGGTTATACATTGCCCTCAATTTACATTTTTAAATTGGAAACTGTTTTTCGTTAGGAGTAAATAACAATTTAACTGAAGCTACAAGCGAAAAACATTACGTCAGAGTTAAGAACATTGTGTATCCGCACAAATATTTGGGTTGTGTAGTCTTATAAGATAATATAATATATAAAAATAAATAATTGAAAAGTTGTTTTTTCTAGAGGTCAAATAACAAAGAAGCATTGCGTTTTACAATGTGTTTAATATTTTACACACGTGACTTTTGGAGACTATAGTATAGTAATAAGAGCTAAATGTGAAATCTTAGAGGCCTAAGAGTATAACTAAAGTTTGTAATGTAGTAATAATAATTTAATTTTAGCAAATAACTCGTATCTATTTGAAATATGCATTTATATGAATATTTCATGGTAGATAGAGGGTTAAATCCTAAAATGTTCAATGTTTAATACAAAGCCGATCTCATGTTACATTGATAATTCACAGCTCTCTTATCGGGGAAAGAGAGAAAGGATATTAAAGAAGATGACTATCCAGGTCCCTAAGGCTTTAAATGTCCACTTCCAAAAAAGGAAACCGGAAGTATTGAATAGATTAGGCAACTTATTATCCCAAATGAGAGTTAAACATGTAGATGAGAGCTACCACTGAACGGCTACCTAGCTACTGCGGATGAGTAATCTTCTATTGTTGAAGACGCCGATGATTGAGAAATGCTGCTTGGTGATTGGCATATTGCAGGACGCTAACTCGACTATTAATCATTCTACAGAAAACCATTGAAAAGAGATTTATAGTATTTATTATTCTAACTAGGATAGATTGAGAGTACAATGGAGCAAGAAATCAAGTTATTTGTATTACTATTTGTAAGATAAATGTTGAAAGAGAATGGGGACGTTTGGTAAATTGTATGATGATGGGAAATGGCTTAAATAGGTACACTCGAAATAAATATACTATTTTTACTACAACTACAATTTTGTTTACCACATAGAAAAATTGACTTTCACCAATTTTAGCTGGATTCACGAGATTGAGGTGATAAACAACGAGTCAGTTATCTAGACTAGCAGCTAAAAGATCACACGAGCCACTGGAAGCGGAGACTTTGCCACCCGAAGGAAGCCGAACTTGTCCGATGACGAACGAACTATCCGAAAAAAGATGCTTTATTATGAGAAAACAGTGAAATATAGTATTTTCAAATGTAAACAGGGGAAACCTACTTATATTCTAAAAAAATACGCCATATTTACGAAAAAATTATAGTAAAATAACCTAACCTAACTTCGCAGAGCTCTTTTCTTTGTAACATATTACAAAAATGGGTTTGTGTAAAATATAACAAAAATTGGTATCTCAAAAAGTAAACACGAAATTGTAGATTTGAACCTGGGACCGCATGACCGTGAATCCAGTGCCATATCCCTTAGACCACCATAGAGTATCGAAGTAAGTAAAATTTACCATTCATCAAGCAGCAGACGGCACTGTGACGGCGCTCCTGACCTTGGCCTATTTGGAGGGGGTTTGGCGGCCGGAAGTATGACTCATCAGGTATCATTCGATTCGTAACGAAACAAGGAAAGTCCTACAATCATTTTTATGATAACCCATCCTAACATAACTGCCGCAGCGCGCTGCATAAGGGTGGCATCCGTATAATACCAAAGTACTTTTGAGGGAGTACATTTATTTAGAAATAAAGGCCAAATCGTCTACTTAAGAAAACCAAGGGGTGCTGTAAAACGTCTGATTTTTTACATTTCCACATGTGATTTTTGTAACTTAAGTGTCTGCTTTATTTACGTACAAAATTAAAAAATATCCATACGTGTTAGCGAATTTCCCTTGTAGGGAAGAAGCTATTACCGTAGTTGGCATGGTAAGACCTAGGCCTAAACATTTTGAGGTCCCCAGACCCCAAAAACACCATTCGTTTGAAACTGTATATATATCTACTAGTCATATATAAATGTGTCCGTGGGTGCGATAACTCTCGTAAAAAAGGTACGATTTTGATAAAATTAGATGCAAACGTGTAAAGTAATATTTATGACTAAGTTCGAAAACCAAACAGATCGAACAATCAGAAGTGGTATTTTTTGGGGGTTTTGTCTCCCAAAATCTTTTTTAAAGTTGTTACATGTAATGTTTGAAGAAGTCAAATTTTAGTTTTTACCATTGGATTCAGCTTTAAAAACACACAATTTGGTGTTTTGATAATTTCTCTACGTCAATTTGTTACAGAGATATTGAAAGTGCTAAACACAGTACGTTGTCCAATGCTATTCTTATGGAGAATAAGTATTAATTATATTATGTCTCGCTTATTTATGAACGAATACTAACGAAACTTGGTATACGGCTTCATATGGTTGTGGTCTATTGTTCCCGTAGCAGCAAACTTGCGAACTCAGCTCCCATGTTATTCTTATGGAGAATAAGTAAAATGTAATGTCTCCCTTAACGTAAATTAATAAAACTTGGTATGTGGCTTCATCTAGTTGAGTTACATTGATATTTGCATATAACAACTTTTTTTGGTCCTTGTTGCAGCAAACCTGCGTACTCATCCCTCATGTTATTCTTATTGAGAATAATAAAAATGGTATATAAGACTTATTTATGAATGTATATTGATGAAACTTGGTATGTGGCTTAACCTAGTTGAGTAATATTGATATTTACATTAAAACCTATATTTTTGTTCCTTGTTGCAGCAAACCTGCGTACTCATCCCCAATGTTATTCTTATGGAGAATAATTCAAATCGTATATATCGCTTATTTGTGAATATGTTTATGAAACTTGGTATGCGGCTTTATGTTGTAATAAGACATGTATTATGCATTGTAAATTAGCTGAGTACGCAGGTTTGCTGTGACGGGGGTACATCATATTGTAAACAGTAAATACATAATGAAAATGCAGAGCTGCAAGCTACACATTAAATAAAGTTAATTAATGAGTAATGGGTTTTTAGAAAAAAGAAACATCCATAGTAAATAAACATTAACAAAAGGTATAATTTAAATGGGATACTATTTATACATCAATAATTTCGTACTACAAAAGTCGATCACAAACTTAGATGTTTAAAAACATTTTGTTCACTCTGAATATTTAAAAGTCATTTCATTATTAAAAGAGCAATTTATAAATCACAACAGAAGTACCATGAGTGCAATTTGCTCGCAAGTCTCGCGTTCTATATTATTTTCCTTTATTGACATACCGTAAATTTAACCAGCATCTATATTAGAGTATCAATTGTTATATACAGGGTGTCCCGGAACTCTCTACCGACTTTTTCAGGTATTATTTTTGGACCATAGATAAGTCAAAATATCATATTAAAAATTTAAAAACACAAAATTTACTCGAATAGCCGCCATTTTGTTTTTCTCAAAATAATTTGTAATTCAAGAATGGCTTGTTGTAACAAAATGAAATTTGGTATATAGCCTCTCACCTATAGACCTAATTACAGAAACAAAATTTTTAGAATGTTTATTTTGAAAATGGCGGCTGCTTAAAAGTTTAAACGTACATATCTCAGAAAGTGTATATGAAAACAAGTTTCAGCCATCAGGTTTTTTTATAGAAAACTCAGTTAAAAATTCAACGACACCAAAATTAAGGAAATAAGTTTTTAAACAAGGGAGAAAACTCATTTTAGCGAATTTCCCCTATAGGGAAGAAGCTATTACCGTAGTCGGCATGGTAAGACCTAGGCCCGGGAACATGATAACTTTTTATTTTGAGGTCCCCAGACCCCAAAAACACCATTCGTTCGAAACTGTATACATAAGTTATCGTGCTCACGGACACATATATATATATATATATATATATGCACGATAACGAGAGCACGATAACTCTCGTAAAAATGATCCGATTTTGATGAAATTTGGTATAAACGTGTAAAGTAACATTTATGATTAAGTTGGAAAACCAGCCAGATCGCTCTATCCGAAGGGGTATTTTGGGGGGGGGGGGTTTTGTACCCCAAAAATGGGTTTTTGAATTTTTTATATGTAATTTTTTTCAAAGTCAAATTTTAGTTTTTATCATTGGATTCAGCTTAAAAAAACACACAATTTGGTATTTTCATCATTTCTTTACGTCAATTAGTTACCGAGATATTGAAAGTGCTAAACACAGTACGTTGCCTAATGTTATTCTTATGGAGGAAAAGAAAAATTTAATATCTTGCTTATTTATGAACGTTTACTGACGAAACTTGGTATATGGCTTCATCTGGTTGTGGTATATTGATATTTGCTCAAAAAATTTTTGTTTGCCAAAGGCACCCGTAGCAGTAAACCTGCGTACTCAGCCCCATGTTATTCTTATGGATAATAATTAAATGCCATGTCTCCCTTAATTATAAACATAAATTAATCAAATCTGGTATATGACTTCACCTAGTTGAGTTATATTGATATTAGCATAAAAATCAATTTGTTGTGTTCCTTGTTGCAGCAAACCTGCGTACTCAGCCCCAATGTTATTCTTATGGAGAATAATTAAAATTGTATATATCGCTTATTTGTGAATATAATTTTATGAAACTTGGTAAGTGGCTTCATGTAGTATTAAGACATTTATATATCTATTGGAAATTCGCTGAGTACGCAGGTTTGCTGCTACGGGGGTATTTGTTTAAATGTGATCATGTCAATATCAACTGTTATTATGTATCACCACTGCTAGTGAGCCACGTGAATTTCTTAAAAATGAGTTTTTCCCTTATTTATGAACGGATTTCCTTAATTTTGGGATCGTTGAATTTTTAATTGAGTTTTCTATAAAAAACCTGACAGCTGAAACCTTTTTTTCATGTGGACTTTTTGAGATATGTGCATTTAACATTTTTAAGCAACCGCAATTTTGAAAATAAACATTCTAAAAAATTATTATTTTCTGTAGTTAGGTCTATAGGTGATGAGGCTATATACCAAATTTAATTTTGTCACAACAAGCCGTTCTTGAATAAAAAATTATTTTGTGAAAAAAATGGCGGCTATATGAGTAAATTTTGAATATTATATTTTGACTTGTCTATGGTCCATGAATAATACCTGAAAAATTCGGGAGAGAGTTCCGGGACACCCTGTTTAAAGAATAAAATTTCTAATTAACCTTAATCACTTCTTTCCTAATAATAAAAATTACAAATTAAGGAATTTCTAATTCCAGATTTCAATGTTTATGTTTTTGTGCAAAGACAAGTTAGAATAGTGTTAAATAAAAAGAGCATCAAACATACAAAGCGGTAGTGACATAATACTAATATAGCACCACGCCGACGCGACGTTATAGCACAGGCCTGAGAAACTCAACTTAATGAAGAAATGCTTCATTATCCCTTAATTTAGGTAATCTGAGCCCCACACGTTGTAGCTAGTCCCAGACATTCCATCTCGTCCTGTCATTACCAAAACACAATGTCCGCATAACTTACGTAAGGGCCAGGGGCTATCAATAGTAATGTCTTCATTTTCGGGTAAAGATCAATTTTGAGTTTGTGTGGTCCATTCGATAGTTAATCACTGATGAAATAAATAGCTCCTTTGTATATAACACCCTTCGGTGTAAATTAATCAGCTGGGTTGCCCAATGAACTTTACTGGGTAATTTATATTTTATTACCGTGGAAAGCCATACAAGGTGATATTTCATTCGTTTCATGGGTGAAACAGGTGACTATACATAATATTTATTCAATGGTTCTAGTCACTGTTCGCAAAAACCCATTTGTTGATACTCTACCATATGTAAGTGCTACTTTAACAGTTTATTGGATAATTTATTCACAGATTTTTTTATCAATTTTTTGATTTAAAAATTTTTTTTGATATTTTTTGTTTTTTTTTGTTTTGTTTTTAAACTCCATGAGGCCATTGTTAAAATATACAATTTTCAAATGAGATTTTTTTTTAAATGTGAATTTTCCTGGGGTTGAGGGTTTTACCAATCTATTTTTAGATCCAAACGTCATTTTTGCAATGTTTTAATAAAATCGTTCCTCTGGATTCCAAGATAAACTTTGCAAGCAAACAAACCGTCATTGCTCATATTAGAGTATAGGATATCTTTTTGAGTTTCCTTAGTATTTTCGGAGATTGTGGTACGTGATTTGCTTAATCTTTTGCGGTAAATATTTGAATATATAAAAATAGATCAACTCTAAACATAGATTTAAATCCTTTTGGAAACATTGAAAAAGCGAACTATATATTTTTGCAATATTAAATATGATATTCTACATTTGCTGATAAGGTTATATAAGTTGTTTTATGTGATTTATTGTCATTGATAATTCAGATAAAATTACATTAAAAAACATGACATTTTCTAATGTATAATCTTCCTTAAAATATAAAAATGAATCCCTATTTCCCTTGGTCACCCCATAACTTGAGAATGAGTGAACAAATTGAATAATTCTTTTTTTGTTGTGTTCGTTAATGTCAGGACAAGGTTTTTATAAAAAAAAATTTTTAATCCAACCTAGGGGCTCTGTCCCGCTGGCCTTCAGAGCTCCCATTGATTTTATCAAAGTTCAGTTAGTTATACCAAACAGCTGTTAACAAGGATTATATCTAAACATACTTGAAAGGCATAAACATATTTTCATTATGGAAATAACAAATCTACTTGAATGGCAACTCAAATTCTTTTTTCGATGCCGAAGTTAGCACTATATACATATAGGCAAGTGAGCGTAGCGAATGAGCTCATCCGGGAGGCGAGTAAGCGAAGCGAACGAGCTCATCTTGAAAATTAACAAGTATTTTACATAAAACGAATTCAATTATATTAGGACAGGACAACGTCTGTCGGGCCAGCCAGTAATACATAATATAGAAGGAAATTGGGTTATTTATTTAAGACCCATCTAAATAATATGGGATAAAACAGGACATTTTAAGAATAAATTACTTCTCATTCTGTTCTAAGAAAATGTTTCTTCACTTTGAAATTAGATAGTAATATTAAGACATTTTATAATGGAGTTGACACCTCTGCAAAATACCATGGAACCAGACCATCTCGCGTAGTCTTGACCCACGCTGTTAGTGGTGTACCACAAGGATCTTGTTTAAAACCCGACTTGTTCTGAGTTGTGCATTACTGCAAATGTGACACAGAAATCGGGGTCAGCAAAAGCAATCGGTTTCATCTATTTTAGAATGATTCAAGGTTAATAAAAGTAATTTAGACTTTTTTTATTCATAACTGAATACTTTTAATGTACTTTAAATATGTTTTAAAGTTGTAATTTACGTCATAATTATTACAGAGTCTAGGCATTTCCGTTAATGATTCAAGTGTTACTAAACTTTATGGTGTTCAAACTAAGGACTTTAACCATAAAAATAAGTAGTACATTTGAAGGAGAGTTAAGAAGCGAAAAAATAAAGAAATTGTTAGGCCTATCCTATTACACTTCATCAAATATAAACCAAATGTACGTTTCGATATTTTTTCATCTCCAGTCAAATAGTTGTATATATATATATTTTTTATTTTACCGGCTTTAAACAATTAGTAGATTTTAGGTGTGATAACACCATACCCGACTACTTTTGACTTCTAACTCCAGTTGACTACCTTGTTGCTAACCGTGGGGGCATGTAAAATCATGCATTACCGGAACCACAGGGCTGTTTATATACACTATTATGCAAATGAGGTGGTACATGATGTCATGTGTGTTCCGGTCTAACTTAAAAATCCTGAACCCATTGATCTATTAGTTTGCACGAAGATAGGTTGTGGGGCTCCTCCTAATGGGTTTTCAAATTTCCATTGTTATTCTTATAAATTTGTATTATAATCTTAATATATAAAATCCAGTTACCACTGAATGACTGACCTATCACGAGATCTCCTACAGAGTTGAAATTTGACATATAGGTTCCCCTTTGCCCCTAGGTGCTTGCTAAGAATCGGTATTACAAAATTCCCCCTGCGTTCCACCCCACTGGGTCCCAAAGTTCCTATGTATTCCTTATGGACATTCACTTTGGTTTGACCAGATGAAAATTTAAACAGCTGATCTTGATTCGTAGTAATTCCACGGGCTAACTACTGAATGCAGCACACAAAACACACTACTATCAAAGTTAACGCGGGCGAAGCTGCATTGGGTCGGCTAGTCTCTTATATAAAGTCTCTCAAATGTCAGTATCTTCTTTATTTCTAAAACTTAGGCATGAATTGAATCGTTTTAAGAACGTCTTGGTTTATTTTTCAATAACTTTATTTATAACTAAATCTATATATTTAATTCCGTAAGCCAATCGATCCCCACAAAATATCTCGAGCTAGGAAGAAGGTAAGTTAGGTTGTGACGATTCATTTTAAAGCTTGAGGGCCCAGGACGGAGGGAAAAATATAAGAAATGTAAAAACTTAAGTGGGATACGCCACACTAGACTTCAAAGATCCAATGATTTTCTTATGGAAATATCACTACAGTGTTTTTATCCTATACTATAATATGAGTAAGGTTTGCTTGCTTGCTTACTTGCTTGCCACACGGATCTCAAAAACGGCTCCAACGATTTCCTTCAAATGTTCGAAATAACGAATTTCTGGGATAAAAATAAGTTCTAGACAGGCCTCATCCCCAGGAAAAATCAAATAATGTAAAAATACTAAAATGAAAAGTTAAACAAATTAACATTGGGCTTATGGAGTTTCAAATCAAAACAAAAGAATTCAACAAAAACAGCTGTTCATAATCAACCAGGGAACTGTCAAAGTAATACTCATGTTGTATATGATTATTAGCATGTGGTTTCCTGAGAGCAGAGATTAAAAGATTTGAGTGAAGATTACATATATAGAGTAGTAAAATAAAACAAAGGGACTTTGAGCTATAAATAACAACTAGAGTGACCTTAAAAATGTAGAAAAGAGGCAAATGAGTTATAAAAATCTGATTATCACTAGGGGAAGTGGTGAAATATTACTCCAAGTCATCTAAACAAACTGACTGGCCTTGCCCCGAGCAAAGCTCGGCCCCCAGGTACTTAATAAGTCAAATGAACTAATAATCAGCTGTGATTATCCACTTACACAAAAACCATATGTTAGGGGCTATAGCCCCTGTAAGCCCATAGTTAATTATATTTTACCATCCAGAGCCCATTTTCTCTGTAAATCACCATAGACGGCGGACATCTTTGTCGTTTCATAGTTCCTGTAGGTATCGTGGGGAAGTAATTTGTTTCTTAATATAAGGGTTAACCACTTCGCCCTCCGATGTCAAAAAGCTTCTTCCCACACCTCCCTATGCCTCCCATAGTACAGCCCTTGCTATATTGTGCCATATTGATAGTACTCAAGCTATTCTGTAACCGGAGAGCTTTTCTATCTTCTATAGAGGGCCTTCTTGACATTGCGATCTCGAGAGCCTTCTTGATCCTTCCACCATTCTGACGTCAGTTCCTGCAAATATGTAGTTGTGGGCTTATTGATTCTGTTCTGATATTTGCTGGTATCTAATGAAGGTTGTGGGGGTAGTATGGGTTGTTAATGTTGCTTGGATAGATTACTGCTAAAGTCACTTCCGGTTCGTACCCATCCGGTATATAATTTTGATAGGTGACTGACGATGGCTCCCCGCCTCCACCACCATGTCCAAGTAAAAGATGCTCCCCCAATCAGCGTAGGTTCTAGCAGAACCACCATGTTCTAAGAATAGAATAGAATAGAATAGAATATTTTTATTTACTCATGATACATAACGAAATTACATAGTTGTTACTTTATTTTAAATTACGCAGCTTGTTTGTAACTTAAATAAATAATAAATGTCCAGTTTACTTGTCAGGCTGACATAAAAATTAAAATAAAATAATGAGAAAACAATAGGGCCTCTTAAGGCAATGCCTGTTATGAGGTTCCATTAAATTAAAATAACATAAAGTAAAGTAAGCGAACAGAAATGATCGAAAAATAATAAACACAATTGTCTCAACAACCTATGTGTATAAAAAATAAAATATAAATACAAAATTAAATATTTTACGTGCCTTATTTTCTGCACCAGTAACAACCCGTATGCCTTATTTCTGCATCTTATATTCTGCCTTATTAAGACCTGCAACAGTTCAAAAATGAATTATATAGCCGAGGATTTTTAATAATACAACTATATCAAGCAATCTGAGACAAAAAATGAATTAAGGTTTTGAAATGTCATCAGAATTATCATTTAATATGATGAAGAAACCAAGAAAGCACTACCAAATCGGTTAATTGAAAACCACAAATCCCTCATCAAATTTGTTAAGGATACCACTTAGTATTGCCATAAAATTGTATGTAACAAGAAAACAAAACGTTAAATAATGACAAATAAAAAAAAAAAACTATGTAACTTCGAACGTATAAAACAAACACTGCTATAAATAAAATTTCCCTCTCCTCATTTTTTTTCTTTGCTTACAAATTATCTATAAGAATATATGAGATTACTTACATAACTCTGAATATGTTCTCCATTTTTAGAATTAGACATTCCGTTTGAAAGAAGTTGCAAAATAATTGAACTAGCGTTTCCTAGGTTTTAAAAATCTATATTATTATAAATACGCTACATACAAACTTTGTAAACAATAAGGCTTTTTTGTTTAAAAATTGACCCCCACATTTTGTACACTAAAACGTGCGTCTAGGTTTCCGGATGTGCAAACCGACTATAGATTTTTGGTATAGGCCTTAGGGCTCTGCCCCACGAGACTTCAAGTCCCCATTTTATTCAAATGGAGGAGATTAAACGGAATGTAAATTATGCAAGCGTATATCCTATCCTATCAAACACACAACGAGGCTTGTCCTGATTGATAATAAACGCACAGCAAAACTTAATAACCTACTAAAGGCTTTACTTTTTCAGGGTACCTTCGCTTTGCACCCTAAAGGTGCGCTGAATAGGCTTTCCCTTCGCACCTTGGCTTTAAAAGTGTCCACGTTAATTTTATGGAGATAAACATTTTAATTAGTTTAACTCAGCAGTCAAGGGCCCAACTACACCTACCAACTCACCCCACACCGACCGCTGCCTACCCTCACGGCGACCCGACTACACCCACCAACTCACCCCACACCGACCGCTGCCTCCCCTCACAGTGACCTGACTACACCCACCAACTCACCCCACACCGACCGATGCCTCCCCTCAAGGTGACCCGACTACACCCACCAACTCACCCCACACCGACCGCTGCCTTCCCTCACGGCGACCCGACTACACCCTCCAACTCACCCCACACCAACCGCTGCCTCCCCTCACAGCGACCTGACTACACCCACCAACTCACCCCACACCGACCGCTGCCTCCCCTCACAGCGACCTGACTACACCCACCAACTCACCCCACACCGACCGCTGCCTCCCCTCACAGCGACCTGACTACACCCACCAACTCACCCCACACCGACCGCTGCCTCCCCTCACAGCGACCTGACTACACCCACCAACTCACCCCACACCGACCGCTGCCTCCTCTCACGGCGAACCGACTACACCCACCAACTCACCCCACACCGACCGCTGCCTCCCCTCACGGCGACCCGACTACACCCTCCAACTCACCCCACACCGACCGCTGCCTCCCCTCACAGCGACCCGACTACACCCACCAACTCACCCCACACCAACCGCTGCCTCCCCTCACAGCGACCTGACTACACCCACCAACTCACCCCACACCAACCGCTGCCTCCCCTCAAGGCGACCCGACTACACCCACCAACTCACCCCACACCGACCGCTGCCTCCCCTCACGGCGACCCGACTACACCCACCAACTCACCCCACACCAACCGCTGCCTCCCCTCATGGCGACCCGACTACACCCACCAACTCACCCCACACCAACCGCTGCCTCCCCTCACGGCGACCCGACTACACCCACCAACTCACCCCACACCAACCGCTGCCTCCCCTCACGGCGACCCGACTACACCCACCAACTCACCCCACACCAACCGCTGCCTCCCCTCACGGTGACCCGACTACACCCACCAACTCACCCCACACCAACCGCTGCCTCCCCTCACGGCGACCCGACTACACCCACCAACTCACCCCACACCAACCGCTGCCTCCCCTCACGGCGACCTGACTACACCCACCAACTAACCCCACACCAACCGCTGCCTCCCCTCACGGCGACCCGACTACACCCACCAACTCACCCCACACCGACCGATGCCTCCCCTCACGGCGACCCGACTACACCCACCAACTCACCCCACACCAACCGCTGCCTCCCCTCACGGCGACCCAACTACACCCACCAACTCACCCCACACCAACCGCTGCCTCCCCTCACGGCGACCCGACTACACCCACCAACTAACCCCACACCAACCGCTGCCTCCCCTCACGGCAACCCGACTACACCCACCAACTCACCCCACACCGACCGCTGCCTCCCCTCACGGCAACCCGACTACACCTACCAACTCACCCCACACCAACCGCTGCCTCCCCTCACGGTGACCCGACTACACCCACCAACTCACCCCACACCAACCGCTGCCTCCCCACACGGCGACCCGACTACACCCACCAACTCACCCCACACCAACCTGCCTCCCCTCACGGCGACCCGACTACACCCACCAACTCACCCCACACCAACCGCTGCCTCCCCTCACGGCGACCTGACTACACCCACCAACTCACCCCACACCAATCGCTGCCTCCCCTCACGGTGACCCGGCTACACCCACCAACTCACCCCACACCAACCGCTGCCTCCCCTCACGGCGACCCGACTACACCCACCAACTCACCCCACACCAACCGCTGCCTCCCTTCACGGCGACCTGACTACACCCACCAACTAACCCCACACCAACCGCTGCCTCCCCTCACGGCGACCCGACTACACCCACCAACTCACCCCACACCAACCGCTGCCTCCCCTCACGGCGACCCGACCACACCCACCAACTCACCCCACACCAAACGCTGCCTCTTCTCACAGCGACCCGACTACACCCATCAACTCACCCCACACCAACCTTTGCCTCCCCTCACAGCGACCTGACTACACCCACCAACTCACCCCACACCAACCGCTGCCTCCCCTCACGGCGACCCGACTACACCCACCAACTCACCCCACACCAACCGCTGCTTCCCCTCACGGCGACCCGACTACACCCACCAACTCACCCCACACCAACCGCTGCCTCCCCTCACGGCGACCCGACTACACCCACCAACTCACCCCACACCGACCGCTGCCTCCCCTCACGGCGACCCGTCTCGCGGCTCTACCACGGGAACGCATTGTTTTCCTATTACAGTCAGCCTTTTGGAATGTTTTATTGTTTTCTATTCTTAGTCTATATATTGAGGTGAGAAATTTTGACCTGAGATTGAGTGCCAAAGAGTCAAAGATTGTCAAAGTGAGGAAAGGAGTTTTACGTGATAAGGAGGAAAACGACCATACAAACATTCAATTTATTTGATTGTCTTCAGAGAGTACAGGAAAAACAAGATAACCCGTAGCAGCAAAACCTGCGTACTCAGCGAATTTCCAATGCATATATATGTATCTTAATACCACATAAATCCACATACCAAGTTTCATAAATATACATCTATAAGTAAAATATTTATGACATTTTAATTACTCTCCATAAGAATAACACGTCGGCTGAGTATGCAGATTTGCTGCTACGGGAGCTAACGGAAAAAAGGATTTTTGTGCAAATATCAATAGACCACAATGATGTGAAGCAATATACCAAGTTTCGTCAGGATAAGTTTATAAATAAGCGAGATACAAAATTTGTCTTATCCTCCATAAGAATAACATTGGACGACATACTGTGTTTAGCACTTTCAATATCTCTGAAACCAATTGACGTAGAGCAATGATCAAACCACCAAATTGTGTTATTTTTTTGCTAAAGTCAATGGTGAATTTAATTTACTGATATTTTATATGCAAAAAACACAAAAAAAACACATTTTTGGGGTACAAAACCCTCCAAAATACCACTTAGGATAGAGCGATCTATCTGTTTTTCGAACTTAAAGTACAATATGTTGCTTTACACGTTTGTACCAAATTTCATCAAAAGCAGACTATTTTTACGACAGTTATCGTGCTCACGGACATACACACACAAATATGTACACAGTTTTGAACGGATGGTGTTTTTGGCATCTGGGGACCTCAAAACGAAAAGTTATCATGGTCCCGGGCTTAGGTCTTACCATGCCGGCTACGGTAATAGCTTCTTCCCTATAGGGGAAATTCGCTAAAAGACTGTTAGAGGAGGAAAGTCTAAGGAAACCTTCCTTGCATAATTCTCTGGAGACGGGTAATATGAGTAATTATTCTAGCAATGTAGTAGTGCGCCCGTTATATCAAAGTTGCAACTTAATCAACATTAAGCTAGGAATCAATATGATTACAGGAAATTGTAAGGGATAGTGTAGAGTAGATGTAATCTTATCAGATGATCCCAAGAAAATGCTAAATATCCCATTAGAATATAAACTCAATAACACTTTCTGCCATCGCATAAACTCTCATTAAAACTTTATGCAACTTTGTGATAATTGCTTATCAGAAATATGAACCTGAGACCAGGTCTGGTAAACGGTTTTCGCATGGCGGTTCGAAGATTGATGGAATGTCGGGTCAAATTGAAAATAATTACAGGAATGGGGAAATATAATGTAATCTCCTTGCCGAGCATTAAGCTGACATCCACTGACCCAAATAAGCCGGTAAAGATAACAAGATCACAGCCTCCTCTTCGCCTTGCATTTTAAGTAAAGAAGAATATAGCATAAGGGGAGACTTGATGTGGTTATGTACCTTCTGCAGCCAATATTTACAAGTGGATATAGCGTCAGGTATGCAGATACTGTGAAGATCTTTCTAAAATAAACAATCGAGATGAGAGATGAAGAAAAGTGTCGATACTAAGAAATATAGTTTAAATTGAGGTTTTGGTTTAGGTTTTATCAGGAAATATCCTATGGAATAGCTATGGAATCCTATGGAATGGAGAGCTATTAGTATGACCCGCATGTAAAATCGTAAGCCCGGGACCACCATAGAAGTTATTAACCGCCTGAACGTTTTCGCGGTTCGCTAAAGATTATATATTAGATGTATTTTTGCACTCTAGCGGTCGCATTTTTTGTACAATTCACTTCATATTTGTTAGATAAATATCTTTTAATAATAATTTGGACAAGTTGGTTGGAGAAAAAATAGGAAAAACCTAACCCCCTTTTTAAGGAGGTTAAAAATTTCAAAGTTGGTTATTTTAGGCCTTAAAAGGGTAAAAAAGCCCCGGATGTAAAATGAATGCATATTAAATCAGAGGATGTAGACATACAAAAATGTTAACCACTCTCTCATAATTAAAGCACAAATATTTACTGAGTTTTCTTTATAATAGAAAGTTTAAATTATATAAATACCCCCGTCACAGCAAACCTGCGTACTCAGTGAATTTCCAATGAATATTTGTCTTAATATCACAATAAACCACTGACCAGAATTCAAGAGAAATATATTCAAAAATAAGCAATGTATAAAATATTAATTATTCTTCATAAGAATAACACTGGGATGAGTACGTAGGTTTGCTGCAACTAGGAACACAATAATGGGTTCTTAAGCTAATATCAATAGAAATCATCTTGGTGAAGTCACATTCCAAGTTTCATCTATATACATTCATAAATAAGCGATATATAACATTTTAATTAATCTTCATAAGAGTAACATAGGCGAAAAATTTGTTTTTGTGCAAGCAACAATAAAACACAACCAGATGAAGCCACATACCAAGTTTCGTCAGTGTATGTTCATAAATAAGGGAGATATAAAATATTTATTTTTCTCTATAAGAATAACATTAGACAACGTACTGTGTTAAGCACTTTCGATATCTCAGTAACCAAGTGATGTAGAGCAATAATCAAATCACCAAATTGTTGGTTTTTTAAAGCTGAATTGAATGGTGAAAACTGCAATTTCACTTAGATAAAAATTACAAGTGAAAAACAAAAAAAAAACATTTTTGGGGTACAAAACCCCCTTTTGCATGGTGCGATTTGTCTGGTTTTTGAACTCGTTCGTATAAATGGTACTTTACAAATTTGCACCAAATTTCAATAAGATCGGACCTTTTTTACGAGAGTTATCGTGCTTACGGACACACACACACACACACACACACACACACACACACACACACACACACACACGCACACGCACACACACACACACATACACACACACACACACACACACACACACACACACACACACACACACACACACACACACATATATATATAAACCTAACTGTAATTTGTTATTGTAATTTTATATATATAAAACAATTTGAACGAATGGTGTTTTTGGCATCTGGGGACCTCAAAACAAAAAGTTATCATGGTCTCGAGCTTAAGTCTTACCATGAGACCTACGGTAATAGCTTCTTTTATATAGGGGAAATTCGCTAATACGTTGTCTTGTCTTGGAATTTACATTAGAAAAGGCGGTTTTCCATATCTTTGCGTAGTTTTATTATCCTCAGTACCCCCAATACCTACTTCCAATCCTGACTAGACCTCTTACTAACCTTATAATTCGATGCTGGATCAAGCTGCCAATGGTCATTGGGCTATTAATTACGATAGCTACAGAATCAGTCGGGCTTCGTAACAGGCTTCAGGAGTCATCTCACCCATTCTACACTCATAATCCATTCATATTCACCTTAAAAATACACCATATTTGGGTCGGCGTCTTACAGAGAGATTAAGAGAGAACATTTCTATCCCAGTATTTCAGATAAATAGAACTAGGAACATCAGAACAGCCATCAAATATTTTTTGATCAATTCACGTAAAAATTGGGATGTGTATGTCTTACTCATTTGAATTTTTTAGTTTCTAATGCGAAAATTTGCTTTCCTTACGATACCGTGCTGCATGTGAACTTTTTTAAATTTAATGTTAAATATACTTAGATACAAATACATTATAAAATGCTTAATACAAATATTAAATTATTGGTTAAATTACAAGACAATACATCATCTATGTTATATATGTCTAGAAAAGTATAGACTGATTGATATAAGTGTGCCAACTGTTTTCTTGAAAGGTACCTATAAGATTTGTTAAAAAGCATATTCTCTGGATTTTTGGTTCTGTGTAATTCTGTGATTTTGAAATTTATTTTTTTCTGCCATTTTTCCAATATTGCGGCCAACTTTAGTTTTCTTACGGAATTCCCATAGTTGTATTGTTTGATTAGGTAGAAATTGAACACTTTAAAACGTTTTATTCCTTGCATTCTTTACTAAACGTAGCCGTTCACCTTCCAGAAGGTGATTATTATTGTTTTAGCCATGAGTAGCTCCCCTGATGTGTAGCTCTGGAGGCTAAACCGTTAAGTTTAGGAAAGAAACGCTAAGAACGAAAACGTTTTAAAATTACATTTTCAACCCTATTAACTAATAAAATTAAAGAAAAGACAAGTCAAAGACAGAAAATGAGAAATCAAATTTCAGATATTTTCTGCCATTTTTCCTACATGGCAACCATTTTTCATTTTTCTTTTTAAACTCCCCTATTGTAACTAATTTATGGGGTTAAACATTTAATTTTAAAACGTGTTTATTCTTGGTTCTTATTTTCTAAACCTAACTGTTTAGCCTCCAGAGCTACTTGAGCTATTCATTGCTAAATACAATAAAAATCACTTAAGTGGAGTAGCTCTGCCAGGTGAACGGTTAGGTTTACTGAAAAATACAAATAATAAAAAGGTTTCAAAATTAAATCTATATCTATAATAGGAAAAGCCCTAGCTGACTCACAGACTGACTGACTCACTCACTCATCACTAATTCTCCACCTTCCCATGTAGGTAGAGAGCTGGAATTTTGTACACTGATTCTTTAGGCATAAAATAGGAAAACTAAATGGTTTTCATCCAGATTTGACCTTAGGGCTCCGCCAGAGAAAAAAAGTGGTTTTTACGTGATATCTGTCTGTGTGGATGTGTACAGAGCTAGAGCCCTAACCAATGGAACGATTTTGATGAAATTTGGTATGTAGGTACTAATCCTCGATATCTCCAGGCATTTTTTAATTTTTGATTTTTAAGGGTCCCCCAAAAATTACCAAAAAACATGAAAAATCCAAATTTCTCAAAAACGGCTCTAACGATTTGAATTAAACTTAAGTGGTTTGTAGAGCTTTAGGTTTCCAACAAAATGACACCACCCGCATTTCTGGAAAAATTCGGGTTCAGAAATTACAGGACTTAAAACATAAAAAATTCAGTTTTTGGGATTTTTCGTAAAAAACATAAATGTTAAAAAGTATTACTATTTACCATTCAAAATAGCTCAAAAAACTAAACAAATTAGTAATTTGAATTACTATTCTACGATTGCAAGTTGTGGAGAAAATTGAAATTTTCATTTTGCGGTAAACGCAGTAGGCCTACGTTGTCCAATGTTATTATGGGGAATACAACACAATTTATCTCTTATTTACTGATCAATTTCATTAAAACTTGACATGCAGGTCAAGTTAGCATTGACCAACAGAGGATGTTCGATATATGTTGCCATTTAACCCTGGGGGGACAAGGGCGCATTTCTCCTCTCAAAAACCCTGTGCGTAGCAATGGATTCTATAGTGTCTCCCAAAAAGGGATTTGGGTGGATATTTCTGAAAACAACTATTTCAGATAATTTTCTGTACATTTATCTGTACTTCATATTCTTTATTTCGTAAATAAAAAATATTTTTTTCATTAAAGTTTAGCTAAATGGGAGAAAGTATGTGTCAGTTTCCTGATACCGTTTATTATAATTCATTTGCGGGGCGAAGCCTGCAGGAACAGCTAGTTTTCAATAAAACTACACAACTATGGGCATTTCTTAAGAAAAAATAAATTTTACCGCCATATTGGAAAAATGGCAGACATAATAGAAATTTAAAAATCACAAATAGAACTAAAAATCCAGGAAAGTTGCTTATTAACTTTTTTTAATAACTTATACTTTTTAATAAAAACAGCTGGCATACTTATATCAATCACCCTTAGACATACGTCTTGTTTTAGTTTCCATTTAAAAGTTTAAAAATCGTTGTTGTTAATTCTTCTTTTGTAACTTTTTGAATTTTGTTTTTGTTATCGTTTCAATAGTCACTATCTAACTATAAATCAAATATTTTATTTTTGCATTGTTTCTTATATATTCAGACATCAGTTTTCATACCATTATGTTGCTGCTAATTTGTTATGCTTAAATTAATTATTGTAATTTTTTAAGTTTTTGTACTCTATCATTGTTGCGTTATTTTTTTATAGATGTTGGTGTTAAGTTACTATGTATATGGATAATTTTTGTTACTTTTGTTATATTTTTAAAAGTTATACCACTAGCCTAAGCATTTTCACATGCACTATCTGTATTTCTGAAATATTGTACTTGTATGTATTACTGGTGTAAACCGTAAATAAATTAAAAGTTGATTTTTTTTAGAAATTTTTATTTTAATACTATTTGTCATAACTGTTAGTGATTACATTACATCTCTCGTAACAAGGTACAGTTTTATAACCCCGTCGCAGCAAACCTGCGTAATCTATTCCAATTAATATATTTGTCCCTTACTAGCTCTTGAAGCCACTTGCCGAGTTCACAAAAATATATTCTTTAATAAATGAGATATGATATTCGAATTATTACGCATAAGAGGAACAGCAGATTTCCTGACTAATGAGAATTATTGTATCATAAAGTTACTTTGTAATACCTAAAAAGTGTTATTTGTTTAATTATCGTAGCTTGGCTTCTTAACGAGTTAATATTGTAAATTAAAAATTTTAATTAACCCTGAATTTTAAATAATTTTAGTTGATGTTTATTATATAAAAAACGAGAATATTTCTTTTTTGTAATTGACGTTTGTTTACTTACTAAACCTTATTTCAAAAGGTACATTAATGTTTTCGTGATTTTATTATTGATTTTAATACCATCATATTTTCACGATCTTCAAGAGGAATTAAAGTTTAGAATAAAATGTTAAGTATAGAGATAAACAGTGAATTTGAGCTCTCCTGTATTAAACAGTATTTCCACCTCTCATTTTTTTATAAATTGTTCAAGAAACAATTAAAAGTAATAAATTTAAAAATGTAAACTACAGAAATAGGTTGAAAATTTAAACTTATTAGTTTGCTAAAGTCGGTGTTCTTCTTTAATACAATATTCTTCTTTAATAGGACCGGTTTTAAATAATTTACAGTTCGTCTTCACTGCTAACCACTTTTCTTCTGTGGTCATTATTTGTAATCAGAAGATTTGATAATTCATCTAATTTCAGTGAATTCAACCAACTAGTACTTTCCCTATCAGTACTTTAATATTTTACCATCAAGAATAATATTTAGGAAAAACACATTTCTTTTTTACATTTGTCCTTTTTTACGGTTTTAAGAAACGACTTTAGTGAGGTAAGAAAACTAATGTAGACGATAAAATGTATTTGCTATCAATTTTGTTCAAACTAATATTGCATTTATTCCTTTCAATGGAAGTGAAAAACCCTTGGATTGGTACGGGTCAATAGGTTACCATCTAACATTTATTTAAATTAAATGATTTCAAATCTGTGTTCAGTAAAATATCCTTCCCAAAAAATAATATCGTACTATCTAAAGTGAGGTATGTTGACTAAATTGAACCTTTTTAATATTGAGAAGTTCACAGTCTTTGATATAAAACGGTGTCACACAACAACTTAATCACAAGTTTTCACAAAGTACTAATATAAAAATGCAATGTTTACTTGTTCGTCCATTGTGTTTACTTACAAATTTTCACATAGCTTCGATTTTCTGTATTGTACATACTGTTATTACAAATACTAAAACTGGTAAAACGTCATAAAACATACAGATCATTACAATGTGTTTATATTTTCATTATAGAGGTATTATAGTAAATCTTTAACATTAAAATCAAACATAAAGGGGTTTGCAAATAAAAAGAACTATTTATAAATAAATATCACGTTTATTGAAATACAAAACACTTTGTACAAAATATATACAGTAAATGGTAACTTGAAGCATGAGATATTGGCCTAGCCAAAGTTGAACGTAACTCATAGGTTGACTATATACATGTGGACGTAAACGCAATTTAATACTTATAACCTCCATTTCCTCCGGCAGAGGAATAACCATTTCCATTCGATAATCTACCGTTTCCGTTAGAGTATCCTCCATTTCCGCCAGAGTAACCACCATTTCCACCGGAGTAACCTCCATTTCCGCCGGAGTAACCACCGTTTCCGCCGGAGTAACCTCCATTTCCGCCAGAGTAACCACCATTTCCGCCAGAGTAACCTCCATTTCCACCGGAGTAACCACCATTTCCACCGGAGTAACCACCATTTCCGCCGGAGTAACCTCCATTTCCACCAGAGTAACCACCATTTCCGCCGGAGTAACCTCCATTTCCACCAGAATATCCTCCGTTTCCGTTGGCGGAACCACCGTTTCCGTTGGAGTAGCCTCCGTTTCCGTTGGAATATCCTCCGTTGCCATTCCCTCCTGCTCCATTGCTAGGCTCTTGGTAAGTGATGATTGGTTTGTAGCCTTCCTCGTCCGCCGTGTACTCAACCTGCACATTTCACATTTTATTTAATATGTGTATAGGTTGTCTCGCTAGTTGATCCACTCATAATTAAAATATTTTCATATTGAAAAGTATATAATTAAAAATATTGCTTCAAACTGACTTATAAATAAAAGTTCTATGTATGTAAGAATTTAGGAAAAAGTTAGATGTACCAACAGTTTTAATGTAAATTATGGCTTGAGTCAAGGTGATGATATGCAACATATGTCCTTTAACCAATATTTAGAAACAATTAAAAGAAGTTATGAACATTTATATAAGAAAAATAAGTTTAGAAATTAATATTAACAAATTAAAACATGATATATAAATGTTGGAGGTGGAAAAATAAATGGCGATTGAAGTTGCAACATAAGGAATCATAAATTCCAAATAGTAGAAAACTCCATATAGAAACTCGTCACCCAAAGCCTATAAACTTAAAATATATCTATATTTCACAATGTTATAGATTATAAAACTATTAAACGATACATTGTTTTATTTGGGACTGAAAAATTAGTCTTCAACAAGGACACACAAAAAATTGGTTACATTTAAAAACAAATTAAAACAACATTTTTAATTAACAAGCAAACACGAATAGTGGAGAATTAAATCTAATAGAGAATTTGTTCATCTAATTAATGCAAATTACATTGTAGCAGAGGAAAAAGGTAGACGCTTTAGACGGACAGGTCATGTTTTCAGAAAAGCGAAGGAACCATAATGAACGAATTATGGTAAGGAATCTCAGAGGACAGACGACCACTAGGAAGACTAAAGAAGAGATGGAAGGACCAGGTGATGATAAACATGGGGAAAATGGAGACGGGTAGTGAGGACTGAGAATTCTGGAGGTAGATTGGGAGGTCATATTCTCCTAGGGTATAAATAAATACCTAGTAAAATAAGTACATTTGTAACGACATGTGGAAGTAAAGAATTCCTAACTTTCTTCTTAGTATTATTATATCTTTTGATGTCTTCCCTTTTTAACCAAATATCAACTTTACTGTACTTGCAAGTTCATATTAAATCAATTGTTCTACTTTATTGATAACCAGTTGGTGTACGCCACTGTCCCAAGGACAAAATTTTAGGACAATTTACACAAACTTCAAAATTATGATAAACTCAAGCAGGACAAAGTAAAAACGAGTTTGCACGCAGCACGCTGACGTGAGGGAAGTGAATTTCCAAATAACAACTTTTAAAACTCAAAATCAGTGTAAAAGCATACATTTGTCCAATTTTTATCGAAATCTGAAAACTTTGATTTTTTGGCTGTTCTGATACTCCTGGTTTCATTTACTTGCAAAGCTGGGAATACAATTTTGCGCATTATAAGGTTAGGAGAAGGTCCAGACAAGCTTGAAAGTAGACGTGAGGTTGCTGGGGGTAATAAAAGTACTCTAACAAAGGAATAACAGGCTTTTCTAGTGTAAAACCCCCATAAGACAACGTACTGTGTTTAGCCGATACACATTTTCTTTGATAACTCGGTAAATATTTATGCTAGAATGACGAGAGAGGGCTTAAAACTTTCGACTTTCTAATTCCCATCTTTTTACATGCATTAATTTTACATCTGGGGCTTTTCTGTTCCTTTTTGGGCCCAAAGAACTCGAAATTTGAAAGATTAATCCCTAAAAAATGGGTTTAGAGTTTTCTGATTGTTTTTCCCAACGAACTTGTCCAACAGATTATAGAAAGGAACGTCCCTACCAAATTTGAAGTAAATCGTACAAAAAATGCGACCGGTAGAGTGCATACACACACACACACACACACACACACACATATATATATACATATATATATATATACATATATATATATATATATATATATATATATATGTCTATATATATAAATATATATATATATAAAATTTTGAACGACCCCCCAAAACGTGTTCAGGGGGTCACGTTAGGAACTTCTATGGTGGTCCTGGGCTTAAGTTTCACCGTGCGGGTCATGCTAATAGTTCACTTTCCAAAGGAAATTCACTAATAATCCAGTTATGTTTTTACACTTGTTTGGATGAGTCTAAGTATAACCCACCTGCTGAGTACGCCCGTCAGGCAACAGCACGTAGTATTTGCCTTGAGCGACCTCATCCTGTCTTGTCTCCTGATGGCCAAACTCGACTCCGTACTCTGGTGCCGACACATCGTACGAGAACTCGTAGTTAGCGGGCTCCTGGGACACAACATTACAGACTAAATTCTTCACAAACTAAAGCCATTTTTATACATGTCGTGTGGTGGTAGAAAAATTGGGTTTTCCTCATGATTTGGTTGTTTCGTACTTGGATTGTGTAACTATAAGAACTCGAATCCCTTTAGAAAAGTTCAAGCATTAACAACACATATTACATTTTAAAATCAACCAAATGTTCGGGACTTTTACTTCATTTTTTCGTAAATAAGATGAGTGAAAAGTAAGAGGTTAAAACTATTGACTGTAGATACTGAAGTAGAAAACTCATTGCCATTGTAAAAGCTGTCACTACTTTCTCGTGAGCCAGAGTTCAAAGAGGACGTAGTTACACTAATCACCAAAGAGAATACTTTTGTCAACTATTACTTAGGCCTATCCTATCAAGGAGGACCTGTGCAAGGTAGGCTCTTTACAACTGTTGGTGTCTCAGGAAGCAAACATAAGTTGATTATCACTTGCTTTCTGGGGTGGAGATCTTTTACAACTTAGCGTAAATAAATAAAATAAATAGTTTATAGCAGCACACTCCGTCAGCTCTATCAGTGACTTAATCAAATTACGTCTACCCCAAATCCTGGCTAACACCAAAAAAGGGACAGCTGGACCATATAGATGGTCCATGTAGATGGAATTTCTCCTTCAGTTTATAGTCAATATTACAACTTTATTCCGGCTAAAACGTAATAAATTCACAAGTAAAAGTTATAATTTATATGTGTATGTGTGGATGGATGTTTAGACTTCCATAACGCAAACACTACTAGATCAAAAAGCCAAAAGCTTGCATATCACATTAACATAAAGACCTGACAAATTTTACTTCCAACCTTAGGGCTCCCCTCCACGGGCCCTGTGAGTTCCAATGTAAATATTATGGAAGGATTTCGTTTGAGAAAAATTACCAGCTGTAGTTAAGATGTGTGGCAGTTTGGCTGATGAAACGGAAGACATATGGTAAAATTTAAGGAAATTTAAGTGATAGTGCTGGTCAGGTTAATATTGAAGTGTTGTGAGCGAAGCCACTGGTAACCAACCATCTAGTTTGTTAAATAAATGCTAATGGTAATAGTAAAATCTTTTTAATACTTCATTCTTTGATTCATTGACTACCTAGTATTTATTATTTATAGCATGCATAGTAAAATTATAACTAATTTTTTCATGATTACTTATTGAATTATTTATTTTATTGTTGTAAAATTATTAAATAAACTAGGTACTGTATTTAGATGAATAAAGCGTTTTAACCGTTACAGGCACTCGAAATATGATGTTTAGTTTGAAGACGATTCAGTTCCTTCAGAATGCATCCAGATAGACATCTGAGTGAAAGTACGATGCATTATAAAATCCCAGGCGCACCTGTAAATCTCTTATCCAGTAGCATTTATTCAAAAATATATAATAACAAAACGTCAGCAAATAATAGAACTCTCTAAATCTATATTTATAATTTTTCACTTCGCTATTGGTACTAGAAAAAAACTTTAGAGTTTGACTAATTTCATCTACTTAAAAAATCCGTAAAAAACAGCTTTCCTATCAGAAGTAACACTTCGTTTACTGTGCAAAATCTGAAATAAATTAATGTATCTGAAAATAAATTTTTCATCAACTACTTCCAAGAAGCGGATACTTACAGACTGATCGTCATCCTGCCCATTGCCGTTTTTGTAGCCATTGCCATTACCGTTGCCGTATCCGTTTCCGTTGCTGTATCCGTTTCCATTTCTGTAGCCGTTTCCGTTGCCATTCCCACTAGCATAGCCGTTGCCATTAGAACCAGGGTACCCATTTCCATTAGCAGCAGCATAGCCATTCCCACTGGCAAAACCATTCCCATTTCCTCCAGCATATCCATTTCCGTTTCCACTCGCGTAGCCGTTTCCACCGGAGTTGGCGTTTCCGCCAGAGTAGCCGTTTCCACCGGAGTATCCGTTTCCACCGGAGTTGCCGTTTCCACCGGAGTATCCGTTTCCACCTGAGATGCCGTTTCCACCGGAGTAGCCGTTTCCGCCGGAGTAGCCATTTCCACTCGAGTAGCCATTTCCAGAAGCGTATCCATTTCCATTGGCAGCGTAGCCATTTCCTCCGAAACCATTGACTCCCTTGTAGCCATTTCCAGCCCCTGGTGATCCGTATTGGAAGGAAGGTCTGCCACCAGCTCCTCCAAGACCGTTAGGCACCCCGTACCTACCGGAAGGAGAGCCCAGACCGGTACCTCCGTTCCTGAAAAAAGCATAATCATTTTAATGTCAGCATTAAAAAAATCTATTTGATACACACTTAAATAATTTTATAAGGATAGTTGATTAATATTTTATTACATTTATTTGTCAATTGGTCCATGTTAATCAAATTCATATAATAACACATATTTAATTAAGGCAAATTTTGTTTTTACTGTTGTCTGTAGTGATTTATTTTTATTTTATCACAGTTTGCTTTATTAAAAATAAAAGACTGTTACTTGCTCAATAAGGCTAACTTAATATTACAAATTTAAAACTCTTTTGAACCGTTTATAAGCTATTGACTTGAATTTATTACTGATTTATTTTAAATTTACCTATCGCTTCTAGTGTTTAAATACACGAAGTTAAACAAGCACTAGCAGTTAAAGGGTAAAGTCCAAATACATAAATTATAAACACTGAACAAATAAATAATGTATTTATTGATTCTTAATTATATTATGCTTAAAAATCAACCTTAAACACATCAGTACATTTTTTATGGAACTTTGCGTGTATACGTTTAAATATTATATAATTTGTACGAAATGGAATTAAGTAATCTCAAATTTGCATCATCTAAACAGGATTAGATAGAATTAGGGATGTTTCCAACATACCTGTACCCTCCGCCGCCACCCCCGGGAGGTAGGTAACCGCCCCCCACCGGTGGCTCTGCTAAAGACGCCGCAAGCAGGCACGAAACTAGCAGGATCACCTGGAACATCCACCAGGGATTACTGCAAAGTGGAGGCAAGTCAAGATGGTGTGAGCTATGTTTTTGTATCACCGCAAAACTATTTATGTATATATTTTGTTCCGGAACAATCAGTTTTTACAATCAATTTTATAAACATGACTACTGTAAGGTTTGGTGTATGTAGTTTTCGCTGAAGTTCTGAAAATCTTATCTAAATTGAAATTGCCAAACAACTATCTTTTTTATGATAAGAAAAATATTCTGAGTTAGATGGTATTTGAATAACCTAACAAAAGTTACACCCTTGTCAAAATTGTCGTGTGAAGAAGTAGCCACTGTAATAAAAAGTATCTGTTAGCTTAGGATAGAAGTAAGATGTTATACTTGACTTATGTTTTATATCATAATTGTTTAATACTTACATTTATTTACTTAGTAAATGTTATTTCAAGTTTTAGTATTACGTTACAATAAAGCAAACATTAAAACATGTATTTATATACAAACCGTATGCTATTAACAACTGAAAGTTTGACAGCTTTATTAAGCGTTACCAAACACTATTAAGATAAGCATGCCTTCATCGATTTATGGTAATTTTACCTAGTGTCAATAATTGATTGTTTACACTAAATTAAATATTACTTGAAGTTTTCTTAAATAGTTGTTATCTCATGCAAACAATTAAAATTATACAATTATTTTTACTGTCAAACGATTTTTTTACAGTAGAGTAAACAAAATTGATAATTCTACCTCATCTATAGAAGGCTCCGTTTATGGATAAACAGTTTTTATTATTTCTTTACGATATTTAATGAAAAAATCAATATTTCATTTAAAATATATAATTTGTATAAAACTTAGTATTTTTACTGAGGTTAAAATTAACCAATTTGAATTCGTAGTCTCTTACACATACATATACATTATAAATCTTCATCATATGTTTAAATAATTAGTATTAAACATATTATATCCGTTAAGTTTCCCAAATTAATTCATGTGTTTGACCAATACCTATTAGGGAACCTATGTAATCTTTCTTGAAATTAGTTTTCATTTTTGGATTGCCTAAAGAAGAAATGTAAAGTTTATCGTTATAGTTTAAATTTTCATATAGTTAATAATTGATTTATTATTTGACCTAATGTTTACCAAATGCACTTTAATGTACATATTTTCAAAACATTTCAAATAATAAATGGCAAGTTAATGACAAACTTGATTTTAAAAGGCATCATAAATCTCTTCAACACCCTTGCTTACGAATCACCATAAAGCCCGTTTACGAGCTAAAAAAGGCAGGCTTCGGATGACTGCATGATATAATTCAGGCTACTTATCCCACCGAAACTGAGGTCACTCGAGGATGATCTGAAAGCCACGTCGTGCTCCAGACGAGTCTCGCACTTGATACGCGGCCGGCCTTCGGTGTGACGTCACAGGGTCGACCACGCATGCGCTGTAACGGCACCTGCGCGCCGCTGATGCGCTAGGCTGTCACCCGGTGGCGCAATGCACAGTCGGTCTGTGGGCTACCGGATAATGACCGAGGACGCCACAATTGAGCTTATTTGAAAGTGAAAGAGACGCTTCCTATAGCTCCAGACCGGTTGAGCAACTGTCCTTCTGTAGCGTTAAAAGATGACAGTTTTAAAAATTTGCTGCCGTGGATGTAGAAATTATTCCATAAATTCACTATTAGTGTTGTATTTATTTGAATATACAAGTTATAAATGTATTTATTACTCGTTAGAAATTGTAATAATGATTTCCAATTTAAATAATGTTTAAGAATTTAAATTAACAATATATTTTGTTTTTGTAGTTAAACAGAAAACACAGTGTTACATTTTAAATGAATTTTATTGTTCCTGTCATTAACTTTGATACAAAAAAATTTTATATAGTAATAAATTCTCATGATAATAATCATGATATATTTACGTATGGAAAAACAGTCCATGTCTTTGCAGAGGTTTTTTAAACGAATGTGCGGTCTAAAATGCTGAAATTTGGAACATTCAAAGTAAATTGTATGGAAAAGAACCTAACGGGACCTGATTTTGGTGTTTATCCTCATTTTCCTTCCTTAAAAACCAATGTCAAAAGTATAAAACAAACTAATGGTCAGCTGTAATTATTGATAATATACTTAGATTTGTTAAAATATAATATCATTTGAAATTTAATAATAAGAATTGGTTTATTCTCCAGTAAGCCGATCATCCAATGAAATTTAAACAGCTGGTTATAGGCTAAGCTGTAGTATACTTATCAGAACGTAAAACTGTAATAAGAAGCTCGGTTGCAGATTTATTTTTATAATAACTTGATTTTTTAACACCCCAAAGTAAATAGAGGGATATTTCCTGGACCGTTTCGATATCTATTAAACTAATATGTAGTTCGACACTTCGCATAGTGCTGTTCATTATAGCATTAGTGCTTTACATCAGTGTACTATATTCGGCTTCTTTACTTATAACTGCCTCAGCGTTAAAACAACCAGTACTTATCACTGCAATCAATATGTATATCTTTATGCTTAAATAGACGTGGAGATTTACATTGATAGTAGTTTTATGATTGACACATGGAATGCATTTAATAATTTGCAAAGCGTAAGGGAGAAAGCGTGAACTTGTTTAAACACTTTCCATTTTTTATTCACATTTTTAGTTTTTATTCAATTTTTGTGACGATTTCAAAGCATTAAATCATAATTATTATAAATCCTATTGTTACACTTTATACGTGTTTTATGAATATCAGTGAATTAATAATAATAATTGAATGCAATAAAATGCTCAAAATTAAATTAAGGGAACATTTACATGGATTTTACAAAAACTTTCATAATGTAACATTAAAATCAAGTAAGGAGTATAAATATGCAATGGTTATCTGTTGTTGTTGCAAATCAAATAAAACATAGGAGTTAAAAATAGAGCAGACCGTTTTGATGAAGTTTTTTTATCCCTATAAAAAATGGATAAGGGCAACTATAAAATGCAAATGAGTTAATAGTTTAATAAATTTAAAATTAAATTCAAAAGGAGTCGTAAAAAAAGCGATTTGTGCATTGTAATATAATTTAAAATAGATCTTATAGTTAAAAATAATTCCCATGTCAACTGTATTGTTTGTTTACCTTTAAATCTAACCCACACAACCTTTTTAGACCACATTATCATGTCTCATTGAAATTGGGAGTAAATTAATTTTTGCTTATATAATTTTAACATTTTTTTATTAAATTACATTGGGTTAATTTATTTCTGAAAATTATGTAGGAATAATTTACCAGATCTGAACTGTTGACTGAAGGGACGTGTAACATATATTTCAATTGTCATGTGGCAGTTTTGGAAGCATTCAACGATTAATAAATTAATTTATTGGTAGGAAATCTGAAGTTACGTTTTTTTTCCTAAGTAAATCAAGGCTGGTGTTTATTCTCATGCTATAACGTGTAATCATAAGAATTGTAATCAAAAATAAATTTATTATTATTATTCCAAAACTCTTTCAGCCATATAATTCAGAAGTAAATAAAAAATTTGAACAATCCAAGGTAAAAATAATTGTATTTAAACTAATAAGTTATTAGTTTACTAAGTGATTTGAATTCACGTATTATTCAATAGTATAGGATTTTTTTACCCACATCGATTACATAATATATGGTAATGTACAGAGTAACTTGTTTAATAGTTATGATATAATGAATAAATATAAGGACAATAATAATATTAGAGATATTCTTATAATCATGATATTTAAAATAATATTAATACTTTTAACTTAAAATATTAAAAATAGTAAAATTTATCGTTATTATCTTATTATAAAGACGTCCTAGATTTATTTTATTTTATTAAGTGTTTCTTATATTTTTGTAATTTTAATAGTGTAGTTAGTATGACAGTTTTTAGTTTATTAACCGTAGGAAGAAATATTATTCTTAAATGTATATCTTGTATAATTATTAATTATTTAATGTAAATATGTATTGTTTGAAATATTAATAATAATAAAGCAACAGAGTTTTAATTCAAATAGACCATTTTACTGGATGATAGATTTAAAATAGAATAAAAAAATAATAAATATAAAGCTACTTTGTTAAATGAACTTTTATTATTATTATAATTATTCATATTTATTTTAACTCTAGAAATACCAGCACCGGCTTGAGCACCCTGAGATGACTTTCAAGGTAGGGTGAGTGACCTTGATTGGCCATGATATAACCTTGAAGCGTTAACTCCAGCGAAAGTTATAATAAATTCAATATAACATACTAAGAACATGTACTTGATTTTCAAGTATCAACAGTCCATACCAATACGAGCAGAATATAATAATATCTGCCCAGTAATCGATTTATTTTTTCATTCATATAACTTTTAAATATTTTAGTATTGTAAAACCTAAAAAATATAACTTTTAAATATTTTAGTATTGAAAAACCTAAAACACTTTGGAAAAATATTTTGTTATTATTTAATTCTTTTAATTATTTGAATAAATTATTTACTTAACGTAGTACTACGATAGAAATGTTTTTTTTATATTATATTCAAAATATTCAATTGAGATTGATTAAAGGAATAACAAAAACAAGAAAATGGTTTTACCACTTTACTTGCATACTATTATTATTTAATCGTTTGTAATAACAGTAAAGTATTTTAATAAATCAGTACAGAAATCATAATTGGTAAGAAATAAATCAAATTGATGTAAATATAAGTGAAAAATACGATATTATAATTATTTTTTACCTGTTATTTTCCTATTATTATTTTTTGTACACTAACCTACTACCCCGCTACCGTAGAAGGGACATAAATAAAGTCAATATTCAAAATCGCCCTGCAGTAAACAAGTGATGCATGCTTACCTTCGTCATGGTGAGCGTGTGACGGTGAGGCGCCGCGGCATGTTTATATACTAGACTAGATCAGCTGTGAGGCGCGGGGGTGGTGGGGGTGGCTGACGTCATGTGTTCCGAACTGAGATCTGCCTGTGAAAATGCTTACAGGATAATTAGAGTTGCGACACGGGCGATAATCATCAGAGCGGTCCGAGCGATGTTGCGACATCGGGAGTGTTCGGGGACGTTCGGGAATCTCCGCTAACGAGGGACAGGAGCCAACACCAGGGGGAGCCAGGACTTGGGGACTGGGGACACTCCGGGGGGTGGTCGAGGTCAGGATCGTGATAACAGAAGAACAACGGGAGTCCTTCAGGGGTCCATACTAGGACCGGTGATGTTCCTTTGCCCACAAATGTGCAAATTACACCCTCGCATCAAATATGAATTTGATTGTCGAAAATCGTCGAGGTGTAGAAAACTAGGCCATGACATTATGGTGGTAACAACGAAAATTATAATTCTAATACAGAATTATTTTCATGTTTATATTTAAAATTCAACGTTTTACGTAACATAATGCAAATAGTGTATCTATAAATAAATTACACTACAACCATCAACCATTTTACTGCTGTTTGATTATCTGAGTTTTACTGCTCTGCCTACTTAAATAATGTTATACGACCTAACATATAAAGATATATTGATCAATATAAGACACCTTTCTATATTTACCTTGACTTTTGAAAGTTAAAAGGGTGAAAAAGGCTAAAAAAGGTATCTCACCCATTTTAAACTCATCATTCATTTGATATTAGTTTTAAAATACGCATTAGTTGCGTCAGTATCTTATACAGTGATTAAGTGGTTAAGTTATTAAATATATTGGAAACAAATTTAAAGATTTTGCACAATTAACCACATAGACATCAAACAATGATAAACTGGTTAATACAACTTCTTTAGTTTTCCATATCACGAGCTTGCTTGTAAAAATTTAAATTCAACATCGTTACTTAAGTAAAATTATATGCTAAAACTTTATCCGGTATTTGCAACGAAACTAAAACATCCATTTTATATAAGGTCATTCATTATTTGTTGAAGTTATTAAAAATAAAGACCAAATTATTTTTTTAGTGAAAGAATCTCTTTCTTAAAAAACTATTGCCAAAATATAGGGTAGATGGATAAAAACAAAGTCGTGAGTCTGTCTGGTGTTAACTTATAAACCTAGTTATTACACTAACAACAGCCAGCCAAGGTATTAGGCGATCGGGGAGATAAGGATGAGTCTGAAATTGATAATTTGAGACCAACGGTGGTGCAAAAGCCCTGGTCTCGGTGTAGTCATATCGTTAATACCCAACACCTAGAATAAAAATACGTGTCCGAAAAAATTCCTATAGTAAAGTCATTGCGTAAAATTAATAAATTTATACAGTCAAATTTAAATTTAACATTTATGGTTTCAGTTTTTGAGTAAACAAATATATAACTTATTTTAAACTTTTCTTACACCTGATTTAAACTGTAGACAGATAATGTAAACACTAAATCGTATTCTATACCTTAAACATATCCTTTATATGGTTAAGAGTTAGAAGGTAGTTTACAACGAAATATTAAAACCAATGTTAAATGTTACTGATAACTGTTAAATGTTTCTTTGTTTTGTGAGCATTTTAGAAACATATTGTATTTCGTTCTGTTCAACAAATGTATAATGGTGTAACCGTTGATGAGATAAATAAATAAATAAATAAACCCCATAAATATGTCCATAAATATACATCCGTTTAGTAAAGTTTTTTTTTTATTGTACTATATTTTATTACAACCTATTAACTTACATTTACACAGGAATTATCCTCAAATCTGCTGTCTTTTTTTAGTGAATTTCCCCTATAAAGAAGAAGCTATCACCGTAGTCGGCATGGTAAGACCTA